>VXBQ01015058.1:426907-527021 GCA_013400175.1 Phainopepla nitens | reverse complement strand
CCCCCAGGTCCTTTTGCACTGGGCAACTCTCCAGACACTTTTCCCCCAGCCTGCAGTGCTGCAGGGGGTTAATGTGACCCAAGGGCAGAACCTAGCCCTTTGAATTTTTGAACCTCATACCATTGCCCTCAGCCCATCAACCCAGCCTGTTCACAGCGCTCTGCAGAGCCTTCCTACTTTCCATCAGATCAATGGTCCAGCACAACTCAGAGCCATCTGCAAACTGATTGAGGGTGCACTTGATCCCCTCCTCCCCTTTATCATTGGTAAAGATATTAAACAGAGCTGGCCCCAATATTGTACTCTGGGGAACACCACTTGCTACTGGCCACCAGCTGGTTGAAACTCCATTCAGCACCACTCTCTAGGCTTAGCCATCCAGCCAGTTTTTTACTCAGTGAAGAGCAAAGTGAGCTACAGTCTACAGCAATTTACCTTTATTTACTCACAAGTTTTCCTGTTGGGGACCAAGAACAGCTAATAGACCATTTCAACAGCTAATGGGAAACATAAATCTCATCCTTCTTTGATAAATCTGTAATGTGTATCTAGACAATGATTTAATTACCAAAAAGCACTTTGAGCCTCTGATTCATTTCTACATTTTTTTTGAAAGTCCAAGGATTCTGTAATAGATGCTTTTGAGTTAACGGGTGATGGCCAGCTATGCTTTACAGAGGCTATTAACTTGTTAATGCAGTATTTAATTTCCTTATAGTTACTTACCTATGAGTAAGAAACTTTGTACCGCCACTTCATCTTATACATCTTCATTTCTACCTGTCCAAAAAGTTTTTCTCCATTCTGGGAGTGATGTATATGAGGGGCCACTCACTAAAATGCAGCAAGAGCACAGAAGTGGCTGAGCTATATGCAAGGTACTTCAATAGCAGGCTTCAAATTGAAGGGAATAATGTGGAAGAATAGCTAGAAATAATTTTGAATGCTTTGAACTGAGTTAGAAAAAGATTTGGATTTGTAAAAATAAAATTAATATAGACCTGATTCTCTAATATGTCAAGTTTTTATTGGTATAATCTCTTAGGCTTGCATGGAGTTAAACCAATAGTCAGCAAAAGCAAGAGAGATGAGAGCTGGGCTCCTGTGAGTTTTGGAAAGCATGCTGCAGTGCAGTGCCTGATCTGCAGTATTGAATTCAAAATGCAAAAGAGAGAGCAGTCATATTAAACTGTCTAATTCCACACTCTCACTCTCTTTTACAAATATGAGTAATGTTTTCATCAATTTAGAAAAGAAACATTTCAACCCACCACAAATTGCTGAAGAAGTCTTATTTCTATTAGAAGGAAATGTAGTTCATTTTGAGCTGATAATTATTAGAAGAGACTGAATATATGGTGAATGTATTTTTATTATTTTACAAAAAGAAATTTTGAGCAAGAATATCAGAAGTCTGGGAAGAATAGCAGGAAAACTGGGAAAAAAACCCCCCAAAACTACCCACAGAACAAAAAAGCAGCCAGATGAGAAAAAAACTCCTGGACCCAAAAAAACCTAGCGCAATTTCCCCCCCCCCCCTTAAAAACACAAATCTTGGATAGGCAACAAAGGAAAATTAGGAAATGGCCCAGTGGATGCAGGTCCGGGGAGTGCCATAGATCTTTGCAAAGATGCTGAATGTACAGTCTACAGAGGGGCTCTGCATAGACAATAGTCTGCTCTGATAAATCTGATTACAGGAGAAAGCTTGCATATGGATATTCACAGAATACAGAACCAACACAATGACAATAAGCATTATAAAGTTATCCTGACAGGACCTCGGAAGACTGTGAGCCTCATGCCTAATGACAGGCCACTGTAAGGACACTGGGTAGCCAGAGCCCTCTCTTTCTTTTAATTTTTTATAAAGTTCATTGTTTCATAAGTTATTTGGGAAGAAGGGGTCTGTGGGCAGAAATAATTCAGCATTAGAAGGAAGATCCCAGTGAGAAACTATTTTTGCATGGGCAGATGGATTTGAAACTGCAGTTGGCTCAGTGCTGTTCCTAATCTATATTAAGAAACTGTTGTTCTGTGTGATATCCTGGCCATATGCTAAAGCCAGAGGATAGTCTATGGTAAAAGAGTGAAGAATAGTTTATCTTTCTGAATTTGTTCATACACTCCGTGGCTCATGGTTCTTCATCTGACAATGAAAGCTGAGGATGGTAGCAGATATTCCTCTTGATTCCTGTCTTCATTGTAAGAATGGAACATTTTCCATCTTTCCTGCAAAATATGGTTTTCAAAACAGACAAGAATGAATTGAACTTTCAAGCTCAGAGGTTTTAAATAACTCCGTGTCTCAGACCTGTACTCTATTTTATGCCATGCTAGTGGGAGGAGGCACAAAGCACTTTAGTTTTATAGAAAATGCACAGACTAGGGAGAAAAGAAAAAATAGAGGATTTTCTCTTCATGCCATTTTATCAGACCTTTTTGCACCTACTCTCCTAGAAAGCTGTCACTCCCTTGATGACTTTTCTTCTTCCCAAGAAACACTGTTTTGAATTACAGACTTTTTAGCCTTTGGGATATAGAACCAAGGTGGACATACGAATAAGGTCTTGGTGCCTTGAGGGAAACAGAAGGACAAAAGTGATAGCTGGATTTTTACGTGTCAAGAGACAAAAACAAAGATTCTGAAAAATTATGTTACCATACAGGATTTAAGGAGCTGCTACAATTTAGCAAGTAGAAAAAATTGATAAGAAAAGCAACCTAGGATCATTCTTTCCTTGGAAGAGACTTTACATAGCCTAGAAACCTGAATTGGTATGCTAGAGTGGGTATACAGATTCACTGAAAGAAAAGTGAAAGGTAACTTCAGGGGTATTGACCATTTACCCCAAAACCTCCATACAATCCTTCTGGATAAAAAGGCAACTGGCTGCTGCAGAGAAATACTTGTGCATCCTTAGTGCACCACTATAACCATCTGCAAATGAGCCATGGGGACATCACAGATTTGACACCCACTGGCAGGCTAAATACAGCAGTGGACAATGTCCTCCTGTCTAGGGACACCTGCAGAGCCTGGCCAATGCGGAACCCTGCAAAGAACCTGGTGGGGTACCTCCACTCTCACACATCACAACAACTGCCACATTTTTGTAGTTGCAGAGTTTTACTTGATACCGACTCACTTGTAGAAGATGAAGACTCAGTAATTGGTAGATGGTACTCTTAATACATCTTTATGTAAATTTACTTTGCTTGTTTGGTCCTGTGATGGCTTTGTTAAGGAAGGGAGAGTGGGACCTTAAGAAGAATGAGGAGAACTTATGTGGGGTGGAGCTGCTGCTTCCTGTGTCAGATATATTCTCAGATTTCCAAACCAAATGCTATAATACTCTCCTTAGTCAAAACATAAAATTCAAGAAAAGGTCAGAATGTTGCTGAGACATGCACACGTACCAGGAGCAACACAGAGTTTGTCAAAACACTTCCATTAAAAAATGAAATCTGTGGGTTTGGCTTGTTTCCTTCTGGTTTAACATCCATTTTTCAAGTGATGCATTTGCTGAAAGGAATATTAAAAGTTAGGAATGTACATATAATTTGAAGTGAACTAGGACTTCCTAGAATTACAGCTTCACATCAAGGTTCAGAAATCCATATTAGATGGCTGAACACACGTATTTCAAAAGACAGCAGCTCCAGAGGTAGGTTGGCACACACAGAAAAGCAGCGTGTAGCATTTCCAAGGCAGCTGCAAGCTAAGGAATACATCCACACTCAGCAGGACAATGCTCTGCAGGTGCTAGCACCAGTCCCAAGGGTGGAGGAGTTAGCACCGTGCTGACCATGGCCTAATGCACCCTACTGCTCTGGACAGCTTTTTCCCTCAGACAGGACATCTTATGGACTGGATTATCTCCTTCCAGACCATCAGCTGACTGGAGGAACTCAGCGTCCTTCTCCACTTTCCAGGGCACACAAATGCTCTGCAAATGCCAGTTGGGTTGAATTTAGCATGTTTTTCTTCTAAGTCTCTTACTGATATCACATGCCTTTTAGTTGAAAAGGTTTTTTAAAAAGGGAAATATATATCTTTGTCACAGACCTAGGAATAGACTGATTTTCTTGACAAATTCTATTCTTGACTTTCCAGGCATAACTATTTCCAGTAAAATGAAGTAATTTTATAATAATACCTGGCCTGTCTTTCAGGCTATTTTGACTGCAGAATGAGTTTTTCTTATATAACAAATATGATTTGCATTTAGAAAGGTCGAGGGATATATCTTATTAGAAATGAAATACAAATGAGAATTAACTCATTTATTGCCCAACGTCCAGAGAAAATTCTTAGATCTAGTAAAAAAGAAAAATAGGGGGAAATGATTGGAAATATTCAACTTTTTTATTCCATAAGTCTGGAAAAAGATTGCTTATACAACCAGAAATTTTCAGTAGAGATTTTACAAAGCTGAGGTTTTTTTCCACACCCATTTCTGCCCCCCACCTTATTTGTCTGTTTCTCTAGTACTTTACTGAAAAAAAATATAATGCAAAAGAGTGAGTTGAAAAATAGATTTTCTTGTTTTCATTTGCTTGGAAATATGTGACATAAAAGAATTTTATCTAAACATAATCTCCTCTAAAATGAACATTTATCGGAAGAAGTTCAACCACCTTCAAAACAATAAAGAACTGGTTAGTAAAAACAGGATACTGTCTGTCCTGACTTTCCTTTGCAGTAGGGTTGCATGCTGCAGCATGAGATTGCTCACTGGAATGGGCTGAAAGAAACAGAATATCTCTGTCCCTGTCAGAGTGCTGTGCTAAGGAATATCATGAATGGCATTTTGTTCTCAAATGAGACTTGAAATATTATGAGATCTATTGTCTTCAGTGGCAAGACATGAAGCTTTTTGTGTTAAAATATGGACGAAAGAAAGAAAAGAAATATTTTGAGGGCAGAAGGTTAGAGGGAGAAGCATCTGTGTGCTTTGTTAATTTTAACTGAGAAAATGTTTGAACCAAATTAAAGCTGAGTAGGAATGAGCTGCCTAAAACTCTGAAATAACAGAAGGGATTTTTTAACATGATGCTGTAAATAATTGCTTTTTTTATAATAAATTTAGGGAGGTGCTACAAAATCTAGATGTTATCCTTCTAGATAGACACAGTTTTCCTCTCAGGAGAGCCAAAATTGGCTGATGGCCTATTCATGGTGTGCAGAATAAAGAATAGATTGTTAGATCATGAAGGAAAAAACACACAAGAAAAAAATGGAAAAGGATGAGTAGATCAGTAGATAAAAATCAGTTAGTGGGCCTTTTGTGTTACTGTGTAGGATGTGAGGACACAATCCCTTCATATGAGCTATTTCTGACCACAGCTATCTGGTCCTTTTGCAAGATCAAGTGGAGGACAGTAGTGTTTGGAGACAGCTACTGGAATGCTTGTGGAAATGGATAAAACATAGATTGACATCAAACTCAGATATTTTCAATCTGTCAGGAGAAAATTCCTAAAATCAGAGGAGATTAAACATATGTAGAAAGGCTTCAGCCCTGGAAGACAAAACAGGTATTATTTATATTTCATAGGGGAAAATGTTATTTGTTGTAATTCTGCAGGAGTAGAATTCAGCTATATAGAAGACCAATCTAATGCCAACGATAAACACGATGATAACTTTAATTCTGTAGTTCTGTTGTTCTGTAAAGAGAAACCTATGAATTGATGGCCAGAAAAGCCATAAGTTACATGACACTAAGATAAAGAAGCTTATGAAACCAGCAGAAACCAGTACAGTCATACATGAGACAACTATAGTGGAGCACCATAAAGGCAATTATAAATTTACCAGTCTGACTACAGGGTAGAAGCAGTTAAAAATTTATAACTCTGTCCTAGAGAGAAATAAAGTGCTCTAGAAAAAGGAGCTTTTAGATTTACGGATTAAAAGTATAGAAGAGTGTCTTCAAAGAAAACAATTTGGTCAGTATGGTAGTGCCTAATGCTTCAAATCACTGTCCTGCATTAGAAACACTGAGGCTTATTTATTTATGCAGCGCCAAGGACAAGCCTTGGTGAGACAAGACGTCACTTTAAACCTTCATTACTATAAATCCTTAGGGCCAGAAGCACATGCCCTTAATCATACAGAGTGGAATGCCTCTTTCCCAGTTCTACCAATTAATATGTGCTAGTGTTCTGGGAACTGCTTTCAGAATTGTGTGTACGCGCCTCCAAGCATTTAAAAATGTCCTTCAAATTTGGAGGGAACAGAAAAAAGAGATTTTTATAATCTTAGAAGTTTTTCAATGCTGTCCTTTTTTCTTTTTCTTCTTTTTTTTTCTTTTTTTTTTCCTTTTTTCCTGGAAACTCATAATATTTCACTTTTCCTCCCAGCATAATACTTCCATTCCCTTTTAAAAGATTCTCTTCTCCAACTCTTCCTTTTTTATAAACTAAAAATTTTATAAAATAATCTTACCTACTTCTTTTACTCTAATATTCTCAAAGGTGCCTAAGGGGAGAGGAACTAATTTCTGATGGGAAGCTAGTAAAATCTCAGTCATAATCTGCAAGATGGTAGTGAATAAGAAATGGAAATAATTTGTCAAAGATGAGTCTGGCAATGAATTCTTTGAAAGCTGAAAATTTTTTCTTAATGGTGTGAAAGGAAGAGAAAGATCTCTACAGAGGAAAGGTAGTAGAAAGGTAGCAAAAAAGACATAAATTTTAATTTTTAATTAACTTCATGACATTAAGGATGGCAGCATTTGTTGAACTGCTATATACTGCACCTGGGAAAAATAAACACAAGCAGATGTATTCCTTCTTACTTCTTGTCATTAGAGGTTAATCTCAAGGTTTCCCTTTTCTTATGTCTGCTCAGTGGTGTCTATTTGCTGGCAAGCCAGTCATTCAGCCAGCTCTTGTTGACCTTCTACAGCAAATTCTTTGTGTGTCTCCCTTTTGCTTCTCTGCAACTTCTCGGCAAAATTTCCCTGAAAAACTCCATCCTGGGCTGCTGTTTAGCACATCCTGGGGGCAAACATGGATTTACAGGCTTGGAAAGCTGTGGTTGCAGACAGTATATGCACTACGTGGCATGCAGGCACAACTGCTCTTAGCTCTTCCTCTGCCCACACAAGCACGTTCCCCCTGCAGTTTTGGTTTAGTTTTAGCCTCCTGCAGGACACCCACTCCAAACTGATGGGGGCCAGGACCCAGTAGAGGTTTTTCCTGAGGGTCATGATGCTCCTCATGAAAAGGAAAGGTGTCTGCAGGTGAATCAGGGCTGAAAAGACATGATTCTACGCGTGGAGAGTAGGTGGAGACTGGTTCTGTGAAGGATGGTGCAACAGAGAATGACGGAAGATGGGTGTCTCATATGCCTTTGGTCTTTCCCAGACACCCAGTAACTGGGCTTGCATCAGGAATGGTGGATCAGTTTTTATTTAACATAACCATTGCCCTTCTCTATTACTGATCGTGCAGTGACACTTCATCTGTCATGTCTTGACAATCTGGAATATTGGAAGTTGTGACACATTTCTTACGAAAAGTGAAAAACTATTTGCAAGAGAATCTTTTCAGATTCATCATAGCAGTGTTTTCATTGATTAACGCTGACTGCTGTATATGTTGTAGGCTGACATACATCATCACTGTCCCTTCATCTATCTCCATATAGTGTTCATTATCTCAGATGCACCAATAGTTTACAAAATGATTAAATGTGCTACTAAATAAACACAAAGGGTATGGAAATTACTATATAATTGTTTTGTAACCTTGGCTGCTATTTATCAGCTCTCTGATAGCTACTATGAACAGATTTACCCTTCAAATGAGACACCTTCTCCAATGTCAAAGCCAATGCCTGCAAGGACTCCAGTATTATCAGCCATTTATCCTGGTCAATTTTTTCTGTCTTTTCTTTCCTACATAAAGTCCATACAGTAACCTCTAAGAAGACAATGTCAGTACAAATTGTTCAAATAGTTCCCACCCTTGTCAGTTTTCTGATCCTATGTTCAGGCCACACTTAACTTCTCTGCTGAATCCTTTTTGCTTTGGGTATCAAAGGAAGAAGGACAAGGAAAATCTTGAAGGAGCCAGCGAGTGCTCCCTCAGCCATAAGCCCAAGCAAGCAGAGAGCAGGAGAGCCTGTGGCAGCCAGGGTAATCCAGCATGAAACACTGCTGCTGGGCTAGAGGAACACAGAACAGCATGCCAGAGCACTGTCTCCCTTCCTCTCTTTTCCTCTTTGAGGGAATTGTGATTAACAAAAGAAAGAAGAAATCTCTTTCTCTCACTGCAGGGGCACTTGTTTATTTCAGAGGAACCCTCACTAGGGCACTTCAGATAAGTCTCTTCTTTCTTTGCTTTGATCCAAAGAAGATGAAGTCAGCAGTAGATGGCCTTATAACAGCTAGGAAGTTTTTTAATCTTTCCTTCCTCTCTATTTTCACTGTTAAATGACAATGAATCAACATAATCCAATCAAGATGAAAATTCTTTCCTTTTGTTTTGCTTTGTTTCTTCCCAGTGGAAGTGACTGCTCATTGGTGCAAAGCTAACAGTTACAATAATTTGTCCTAGAAGGGTTTTCAGAGAAATTCTTTAGAGTCAAAGCTTTTCTTTATGACTTTAAAGTTAGGGGTTCAGGTTGCTGATTTTCTTCTTAATTGAGGTTTTCAACCCTTCGATTTTTGTCTTGCATTTGAGCCATCGTAGGATGCTTCAAAGTCATGCAAGCTAAACTTCAAACAGAGGACCTGTTTCTTCTCCCTTTGAAGTCAAGACAAACCTCATGTTGATTGCAAAGAGGGAAACTGGACCTAAAGCACAAAGCACTTTTATTTCTTTCTGATTTCATCAGTTACCCTGCTATTGTACCATCTATTAGAAGTGCTGCAGACTTTTGAGGAGGGCAAAAGAGATAAATCAGTAAAATAAGTTCCCTAGCAGCAATTTACCAAGCTCCTGCTTCAGCACTGTTAAGGTTGATTCAGCAGCAACTTTTTCTGTTTTTTGCTGAACAGTCTAAACAATCCATCTGTAAAATCTTCCTCTGGCCCATTGCAGGAAAAAAAAGAGAGCGCCCAGAGGTGCTGGACAAGATTCTGAGATCAGTGGTGCTGGAGTAGGCTGCCAGGTAGAGCTGCCCAGGGGGCTCCAGAGTTAGAAACTGCAAACATTCATGGAACATCTCTCTTTCAGGTGACATCACAGACTTTGTGCTGAATAGGCTCAAAAGCACTTATATTTTCTTTTAAATGACATTCCCTTCAAATTGGTAACTTTGCTTTCCTGTCAGATCTAATAAAAAAGGCACCTGAAATTGATCAAATGGGGGAAAAAAAGCTTGTCCTGAACTTAGAAAACTTAGAAAAAATAGATGCTCTACTCTGACAAGCCTTCCTTGATAAAAGCCACCAGAATGAATGAAATTACACCAACTGAAAATGTAAGATGTCTCAACTTCTTTAACCAGGTCATCAGCAGAGATAAGTCTACTTGCAGTGTGTCAGAGGAGGAAGACGCACTTGGAGGTTGTCAGTGCCTGGATGTTCTGTTAATGAAATGACTGCTGCTAAGTTTCTCAAAATATGTCCCACTAAAGTTTCACCTGCCTTGTTGCACGGAACTTGCTGAAGTTCTGTGCTTGCAAGATGATCCTCCTCTATCATTCCTTTTTCTCTATGTTCCTGTCCTCATCTTTCTGACTTACCTGTACTCTCTCTTTTTTTTCACATGAAAGTGCAAAGAGATTGTCCTGCTGGAAGGGAACAAAACAGAGTATGCATTCAGGAATGTGTTACTGGGGTAGTGACTGCCATTAGTGGTTGGCATAGGAGGTAATTACAGGTTTCTAAGAGCTGGTCTGCCAGTTCTCCATGTGGGAGAAGAAAAGGAGTAAATGCTTATCAGGACTTCAGGATACTCATCACGGAAAAGAAATAAGAAAAAACAAAAAAAATATGTAAAGAAAAATGTAAACCCATGTACATAATTCACCAAAATTTTCCGAGCTGGCATCCCTTTCCCCTGACAGAACTGAGCTGTGCACACTCATCTTCCCAAATTGCAGACAGGGAAGTAGGGACCTATTGGGTGATTCACTTAACTGATTTAAATTTGACTTAGGATAATTGTCCTTAACTGGCTTTAAGATGGAATTGGCTGCAACATTCTGCTTTTATGTGTTTGTTGTAAACTTGCAGCAAATGCTGTACATCCAAACAAGGAGAATCAGACATTACAGCTATGGCCAGGTTGATTCCACCCCAACAGCCATGAACAAGATGACCTGGAAATTGCTTAAGAGGTTACAGTCAGCAGAAGGGCCTGTGTTTAACAGGCTAGACTTCAGCATGTATCAAGACAAACTTCTAATAGGAATATTTGCTGGAAGATAATTGCATTGGTTGAGACATTTGGGCCAGTCAGTTCATAGTCTGTTTCACAGATGCTGCATTCTAGAGTGGTCATTACTGGCTATGGTAACTTTTGGTGTCTAAAGTAATCAGGAAAACAGCATCTAACAAATGGTGGTGTCATGATCCATGGTGTTTTGTTGTAGCTGTGAAAGGCAGGGAATTTTTCCTCAAACAGTGTGTTTTCAGATATCTTCTCTGAGCCTCTAAAGGCACAAACCTTTCACCCAGTCACCTCCAGTATTTACATCTGACTTTTACTTATTAAAATTTACCTCCTTAAAATTTAAGAATTCTGTGGGTAAAAAAAAAAAAAAATCTCTATTATAAATTCTGCTTTTACTTTAGAATTATTTCAAGGTAAGTATGTCACATAAGAATTTTTGACAGTATATGACTTACCAAGTAGACATTTCTCTCAAGAGTCCATGCAGCATTTCTTATTTAGGAAGGATGTGTGGTCTAGTTATTAAGGAGACAGATTACAAGACAAGGGCCTGGTTTGTATTCAACTTTGCATGCAGCAGTAAGCAAATCCTACAGCTCCTCTGTAGCTTAGTTTTCCCATCTGTAAAATGAGAGTGACAGCATTCATTTATTTCACAGGGGTGACTCTTAATCGTTGTTTGTGGAACAACTCCTGAAATGGATGTGAATTCTTTCTTCTGCTGTAGCCAGTGTAGGTTTTGCAATGCTCAATCCATTGCAAAATCTTCATCTTCATTCTTGAAGACATGTAACAGAAGAAAACATTTTCCTGTATCTTGAAAGGCCTCTCTCCATTGCTCGTAGATGCCTCAATCACTCTATTATCACATTGATTCAATTTATGAATTTATACCACAAGAAAAATAAAGTTATTATTAACATATTAATTTTCTGGTTACTGTTTTCCTTTTCCCCCCCCCCCAAGAGAATTGGTTAAAAATGGCTTATCTACTCTGAGTTTTTTTAAGTCCTCAAGAAAAGTGCCTGTTAGAAGCCAGTGAGGTATTAAAACTCACTCCCCGCTGCTGAAGATCCTAGAGGCTTTAAGAGCTTTCAGCTTTGCCCATAATCCAAGATAAGCAATTCCACAAAGAGTAACAGGAAAC
The DNA here is from genome assembly GCA_013400175.1 of Phainopepla nitens. Taxonomy (NCBI): domain Eukaryota; kingdom Metazoa; phylum Chordata; class Aves; order Passeriformes; family Bombycillidae; genus Phainopepla; species Phainopepla nitens. Next base: position 515,518 of record VXBQ01015058.1, on the reverse strand, counting down.
TTGAAATTAGGGAATTTAATTATCATAATGTCTCCTCCTTTGAATCTTTTACAAAAATTTGAGGCAAAGCTGTCAGTCACCTCTTATGCAACTAAGATGGCTGGGCACAGATCTTGCATTTGTCATAGAAAGAAAATCATAGCCATTAAACATCAGACAAGCATCGAGGAAATATACAGTGACCGAGACTTTAAGATTATTTAAAAAATATCATAATAGGGTATTATAAAAATTGAGAAATATCTAGATTGAAAGATTAGATATCCAAAACACTAAGAACCTGAAAATTAGCATGTTGCCAAGAAGATGGGAAAAAACATTCAAGCAGTAAAGAAAGACTATTTAAATAATGCATGACAGTTTCTTTTGGCACTAAAGGAACATTGAGGAAAAAATGAAAATTATAATGTTTTTTTCAAAAAAGAAGAACACTGTGATTTTCAGCACTTTTGTCTCTCTTTACTTCATTAAAAATTAAATATCAAGTAAGCCCATTGCTTGCCAGCAGATTCCTGCCTTTTTGCTCTTGGTGAAGTCTATACATTGGAGAAGTCAAAGCCTGCTGCTTCCCAAAGTGCGTGGCAGCACCTTCCCCCTGGTAGACATCATCCTCCAGCACCCAAGGAACTGAATTCTCATGGGGGAGTGAAATACACTTCCTCCATAGAGGTTAAAGGGAGAAGGACTAGGTTCTGATTTCTTTTACAAAAGAGTATTTTCAATTCCTGAGCAATTTCTGAAATACTACCAACTTATGCAATGAAGAATAACCATTGCACCGAGAAAAAAAGTATTAAATAAATACAACCTTCCATAAGACTTATAAAAACATAGCAAAGCAAACTACTTTCTTGATGACTTACTTATAGGTTTTTTCTTTCATAGAATTCTGGATATTTATATTATTATTTGAGAGTGAATGTGGCACACAGAAAGACATTCCACGTTTTCAACTGAAGGAAATTTAATTTTATATTTACTTATGAATATGAATTTACTTATGAATTTACCTTCCTAGCTTATGAATATTAACTATTCATAAGCCAGGAAAAAAAAAAGGCAAATAAACAACACTGGACTTTTAAATACAGCTGTAAATATTAATCAATAGTAATATAACCATGATATTTTGACTATAATAAGGAAAGAAGTACTTTATGTCTTTCAACAAACACATCAGACTTATTCCTCAAAAAAAGCCTGGTCTAAAGCATACATTTATGAATGTTACAGAAATTAATATTCATTTTGCAAATATACGTGCAAACAGTTCTCTGGGAAAAAAAATTGTATTGCTGGGAACGAGGTATATTATTTATTAGTTTTGTATATCTGGGCTCAATATTTTTTTAATTACTTGAATTATTAAAAAAAAAAATCACATTTTTATCTAATTTTTAAAAATCTTTACAAATACCAAAATATCTCCCTTTTCCACTTAGAAATTTATACAAGAATGCACATTACCTTCAAAAACTTGAACAGATCCAAAGAGAAATTCAGGAAGTCAGGCAACACTACCTTGTTTTACATCAAGGTGCCATTTTCCTACTTGTTACAAACCTCAATGAATTGTTTCAAACATCCTAAAATAATAATAAACTCTGGCAAGTCCTCTAACTGAAAGTCACATGATGAATAACCAGAAGCAGTGAGGATTTTGTTAGAGAGAGATGGATCTGGGCATCATACGGAAACATTCAGAATGAAGGAGACAAGACAAACATCAAAGATTTAGACATCCATTTCCCCTTGGCAACAGAAATAGAGCCAAGGTTAATACAGTCCCAGGAACTGCATAGTGAGCAATGACATAAATATGTGGCAGGCACTGATTTTCTCCTTTTATGAGGAAACAATGTAGTTGATATGAATGCCATTTCTAGATTTCCATATATTCTGAATATTCACCATGTCCTACACTCCTGCCTTTAACACTAATTGGGAAAAAATGGACAAAACGCCATCTTTTCGGGGTTTTATTGGGCAGCAGAGGCTTACAGAAACAGAATTTCCTTGCAACAACATAAATATCAAAATCTATGGTTTGTTTTTAGATTTCAGCAGTTCAACAATTTGTGTCAGTTTTAATTCTGACCAGGTAAAACAGTTTAGTCTCATGGATTATGGAGTGTCTGACCAGCTGTAGTAGATCTGGCCTCTTTATTCCTTCTCTGTGTGGTGCCCTCAGCCTGTCACCAAAGCCCTGCAGCAGAAGCACCACCCTAAGAAGCACTGTGACAGTCTCCATTATCTTGAAAATATCTTATATTTCTCTATGTTTCTCAAGACTCTGCACAGGAGATGAAACTGTCTTTTAATTTTGGAAGATCCTCTGTTCAATTAACTGACTGCTAATTGATTTATGGGAAAATACGCTTCCTTTTTGCAGCAGTGAAAGGAAGACTCTGTCCAGGAATAGCCAGAAACAACAATATTTTCAACTGAACTAGGGTGCTGTCCTTTCAGTAGCCTTGTTACACCTCTCATGGTGTCCTCCAGAATGACCTTTGTGATCCCCTGAGGTTGCTTAGTTTGTCACAGCATGAAAAAAATTACACATCACTCACCAGGATGTTTGAATTAAACATGGGTTTCCGAGGAGAAGTTTGGGAGAAGGACCTCTGTCACCTCAAAAGCAGTAGAAACATATTTTCACTTGTGTTCTCACCATTCCTTGGAACTTTGCATAAGAGTAATTCAGCAGAAAACTGCTTGAAAGATTTTGTGGGGACTCCTGTTGCCTATTTAAAACAGGTGATTCCAATCACACTGGAGCTGATGTTTGTTTTGGCAGTTGTTAAGTCGCTGCTTATGTTGTGGGAATACTTTAAGAACTCCTGGCTACATGGGGAACTGGATGACAGGTTTATATTTGCACAGGCACAACAGTGTCATTGCAGCACCACTATGCATCCTGCTAATTAGATGTTAAACAAACGTGAGAAGGGTGAGGCTTTTGTTTTTTGTTTGGTTTTATTTTGTTTCTTTTTGGTTTTGTTTTGTTTTGTTTTGTTTTTTGGTTTGTGGGTTGGTTTTTTTTTTTTTTGTCAAAGAAGCACTTAATATTGTCCTCTAATCTGGTGTGTCTTTTCTCTGGAGTGCACAGATTTCAGTGTTAATGCCTCAAAGTGAGAAATGGCCACAGCTTGCCAATCCACACATATGGAAATCAGTGGGCAAGCACGAGGAGCAGGAAGAAGCTGTCCAGGTGGAAGCCAGCTACCATGTGCCAGTAGAAGTGTGGAAATTCTGTTTTGTGTGGGAGAGCATGGCTGCATGGTTAGCTACAAGAACTTGCCAGCAGCATCTCTGTATCCCTGTTAAGGTGCAGGTGAATATTTGGAAATCGGACGTCCCAGGACTTTGAGGTGGTGGTAAATAATCAAAAACTGAGAAAATAACAATTAGTATCTTATTTGAGAAAAGGCAGGAAAAAAAGAACAGAAGATGAATGTATAGTTGTCTGCTAGGTGAGGATTTTTTTGCAAATATTTAAAAGGTCTGGCTTCCCTGGGAACATATAAAAATCAGAAATCAGGCTGTCTCTTGCTCAGTGAATTCTGAATCAGCCCCAGTAAAAAATACTAGAAGAGAACTCTGGCATATCCAATAAAAGTAAGAGCTTTTGTGGTATAAGAGCATCAGCAGGATGGGAGATCAAGGCCATGTGTCATCTAGATTTACATACCCTAATAAAAATATTATACTGCTATGAGGAGAAAGGAAAATTGTGTTGCCAGTATCAGGTATGATTTATATGCAGCTGAAGTTACAGGAATGCTTGACATTAAATCTGTGACAAAGCTCTTTTGTGGGATTTGTAAGTAGCTCTAGACATCGTGGGAGGACCCAAAGGTATGATGAATAATGTTATAGTTGTCATGGATATTAAAAAGAAAATATAAAGACCTGAAAGGTCAGTAAAGAGAGAATAGGGAATAGGAAGGTCCTAGACAATTTGTTCTTGATAGGCAGGTGACCAGTCTTGTTCCTTGTGGCCTAGGCTTCTTTCTCTGGATTTTCTGCATGTAGTCAGAAGATGTTTTAAGCAGGGTAGGGAATTGCCATAGAAGCAGGTGGATAAGGGCACCAAAATGACCTCATAATGGAAATGCTGCACTCTACCACCTGTGCACCTGATGCTGCCCTGCACTTGCCATCATCTCCTCTCTCTGTGGGGCTGCAGTTTGAAGCTGAGTAAGTCTAATTCTCTTGTCCCACGTCCAGACTTCACAATGCTGGGCTGCTGGGGGTGGGGGCATGCCTTTCTCTAAACAACTCCGCACTCATATCACCCGTGCCTCTGGCTCTAAATTTTCCCTCTGTTTCAAAGATTTACGGTATGCGAATTGGGGTGTGATTCTCCAAGGGAAAGCCTTCACGTGATGAGGACTTCTGATAAACAACCTACTCTTAAATTCTTGGAGAATGGGAGTACAGGAAGAGGAAAAGCTTGTAGAAAGGGATATAGCAATGGATGAAGTCAGGTTGAGGGACAGCAGAGATAGACTGATGGTATTAGTAGTGACATGTATACCTGTGAACAGTGAGGTGAATATAGCATATTATGGAGGGTGGAGAACTATTTAAGCCAAAGGAAAAAAGATGATATAAGTATAATGAAGCACAGTTAAGTCATGGAGAAAAAGACAACTGATCTGATACGAGAGGAGAGTTTGCATGTACCAGAGTTAAGTTACTGGAGCAGCCATGGGAAGGTTACCAAGCAGTGCTAGAATGAAACGGGTGTAATTATGAAAGAAATTTAATAAACTGGATGTTACAGCTGGTAGGAAAGTGGCCATACTGGTCAAAACATTCTCTGATGGATCTATTTGTCATTGTTACCCTAAGTATATGTCTTATGCAAATGGAGTACCTGCAAGGGGTCTCAGTCTTGAATCCACACTGTAACATGACACGGGAGAAGTCCTTGTCCCTGGCACCCCTTAGACACACACCAAAACCCTTCTCTACCACCGAAGCTTTGTGGGATCACACCTTGCTTGGCCTCTGGCCCTCCCTGGGCTGAGTCAGCTCGGTCCTACCCAACACAGGTATACTCAGGGTGGGAGGTGGGCTGCCAACAGGCAATGTGGATATCTATGGCACTGGACTCAGGGAGCCCCCAGTCTCAGAGCCCTCTGCTTCTCCAAGAGAACAGCAACAGCCAGTTTCCCACCCACAACAGCAAGTCAGCCTGTGCTGGAGCAGAAACCTTGGGCTGAGGAATAAAGGGTAATTAACACATTGTAGTTAGACAAAGAGGTCCAAGAGCAAATGTGTAGGTTAGAAAGCCAAAGTTTACAAAGCCAGAAGAGTCATCCATGCGAGATGCAGCTAATGTATTATCTATGGTTCAAAATAACATTCATTTTAACCAAGAGACTGATCAATTGCCAGTGTCTTGGTTGCAGGGATGGTTAGGTGAGGAAAAAATACATCTGGTAGTCAGGAAATGCTGTAATCTGCTGGGTTTTCTCTAGAGCTGAGGGCTGGTTTTGAGCTGTGCATGGTTCTTGCTACAATTGTGTTATGCAAGTGTTGAGCTCCATTTCTGCTGCTGACCTCTGATAATGAAGCAATTTGAATAAACACATTTTCCATTTCAAAGGAAAACCAACTGCTCATCCTTTCTACAGCATACAACATTCTTCTATTAACTCCTCCACTTCATAATAGGTTGGTTTAGGTAATGCAAATCTAAAACTATTTAGAGATGTAGTTGTATATTTCACACTAGTTTGGTCTTATTTTCTTAGAATCATGATACAAAGATACAGAATGAAATATTCTATATTTTCGCAAAAAATATATTTTGTGTATTGTATTTTTTTTTCTTGCATTTGCTGCTCAAGATCATTTTACTTTTCTATTATTGCATATCCAGTTTCCTTTGGAGGTCTTTTGAAGGTTCAGCTAGCAGCAGTTTTTGTGGAGTTATTGAAGTATAAACTTGACAAGAATAATCTATTGTGAGTAATGTGTAAATATTTTTCTCCTTTTATAGGTTGTTTATGGGTTTAATGCTGAAGTATTTTGTGCATACATAGATGTATTTTATACATAATTTTTTGACATTTATAAGCTCCAAAATAAGTTACTGATTTTTAAAGCTATTGGGTGTAATAAAATAGAGAATTTCTTGTGACGCTAATCAAATATTTCCATAAAATTTAAACCAAACTTCTACGTGAAACTGGTAATAAATATGTTGTAGGTTCTCCACAGCATTTGAAATTATGTATGATATTAATTCTGCTGCAGACTTGAGAACAGAATAAATGATATCTACATTGCTATGGTATGTATCAGCATTTAGCATTGTTGCTTGTCCAAACTCAGCTGTGTTCCTCGACGCTCTCCGCGAGTTTGTGGTTGATGAAACTTACTTGAAAAGCTCCAAATAATCTAGATGTCACCACTGACATTTTGATCCATTATCACAAATACTCACTGCCAGAATGAAATGCACTTTGTCCCAGCTTTGTGGGTCCATGGAGACCTCATAGATTTCTGTTGATCTCTCGATTAGCATGGTCTCTCAAGAGGTGCTATCACTTGCGGAGGAGCGGCACCACTGAGCAACTTCAGTGTCCATACTTCAACTGCATGAAACTCTGTTTACTCACCCACAGAAAAAATGTCAGAGCTACTTGAACTCTCTCAGATCATTCACAACGGCTTTTTAATAAAGAAATGTCCCCTTGAGTTTGTTTGAGTTACACAGAATATAGCTACTGCCTGGGAGGCAGGAAATCAATGGGGAGATCAGCTGGATGTTTTTCTGTCCTGCCTGTTGTAATTGCCATCATTGCAAACATATGGCTTTGAATTTCTGGGATCTACACATCTAATCATAACACAAGGCAATTTAGGCATGCGGAGCTGCTCCGCAATTGTTTGCTTATTCCCCTTCAAAAAAGAAAGATGGAAGTACATTGTGCAGCAGCAGTGTTGGAATAAATGTAATATCATATCCTATCATCTTTGAAGAGGCAACACATAATTTTTGTGACAATAGCACAATATTTATTCTGCTATTATTTTCCTGTAACTCCTCACCTAACAATTTTTTTTTCGATTCTGAGTTGTTGACATTGAGCTGACCTTGATGATGGCTTTATTATGTGAGTAATATTTTTCAGCATGATCTTATGCAATGAATAATGTCTCTTCTAGCATTAAGAGTTGAAGATGCAACCCTATACCACAAAGCCATTAAATGGATTTGTATTTTGAAAGAAAGAGTTAGTAAATGACTAGCATGTTAAAAACCTGTCTTTCTGAAATGAAAATGCTGAATTTGTTCAGAAATAATTGAAATAGTTCTGTGGCATCCTGAGCACTCAAACATTCTCCACTGCAAGACCTTCCTGTGTATGGTACCTTCTACAGTAAATCCTTGTCATCTTGTCTTTGTTACATGTAATGTGCTACTCCCTTAACTCTAGTATGTGTGGGGTTGTAAATAATATTTGTCTTTTTAAACAATCAGTCTAAGCATCAAAAGACTCTTTTGGGCTGTCAGCTACACAAAGGCGAAATAACTTGCATAGTTAACTTATTTCCAGTTTCTGATTTTTGTTTTTCCTGGAAAAATAATTGAACTTCATAACACAAAGCACTATGGAAGGTAGTAAAAGAAATAATACAGAGATCTTTTAGGACCATATGCTTTGAATAAGGGCTTTCATAAATTGATTCCTAACTTTGGTGGTGGTGGCCTATCTTTTGGATATTCCCCCTGCCCCCATGAATGATTCATCAAAAGTCAAATCGGGCTTATCTGACACATAAACAAGGTAAATTTTCACCTCTTTACCATGCACACATGTCTTTCATACCACAACCGCGGTTGGTTAGGTTAAAGGGATCCCTCTGCATTTTACAGCTATGCTGTAGTTCTTTGTACCTCATCTGGAATCTTGGGCTTTGTCAACATAGAGAATTTAGTGCACAAGCTATAGTGTTAACTTACAGATCCATAGTTGCTCTTTGCTGATTCAGTGTGTACCATAAGGGAACATCAACTGCAGGGAAGAATTATTCTGTGTCTGTGGGGGCAACATACCTTATAGAACATCATTATTGGGGTATCTTCTACAAGAACTTGAAAACGTCAGTGCTCAAAGTGTCCTACTGGCTGTTAGCCCTGACAGGAGGAGAAGTTTGAAGGACCAAATTTGCCAAGGTCAGTTTGTTCACTGTCATTAAGATCGTAATTAAATTTTTGGTGAGCTGTGGAGCTTTGATAGTCTTAATGAAGACAAGTAGCTATACAAAAGACTTTATCCTTTATACTTGACCATTCTTGGTAAGTGTTAAATAATCAATCTCCTTGGCTCTCAAAGGCATGAGATCTCAACTATACCATATAGAAATATTTCAACAAACTAATTCTTAGCTGTTCTGTAATTATTACTTACTGCAATATTAATGTGCTTAAGGTTCAGCAACATATTAGAATGTAATTGCTTCAGCATTAGCTGGATCTGTCTCTCACTTCATGGTAGGGAAGGAGACATAATTCTTACTGCAAGCCAATATATATTGCATACATCATTAGGTAGTGATCCACGTGAAGATTTGGTGCAGAGTTCTTAATAGGCTGTAAGTCGCTTTCTATTTCACTCTGAGGTAATAAAGAAAAGTGTTGGGTAGGCAAGCCTCATGTAACACCAGAAGCAGAAAATCCTGAGTGTAAGGTTATATGCATCCTGCATGTAGACTGCAAGAGAATTTAGCACAGCCTTTAACAGAAGGTTTACAATAAAAATATAATAAAGCTCATCATGGAATTTCTAAAACTTGCTTCCCTTCCAGAAGCATACCTTTAGGAAGACAGAGAATGGAGTTTTGTTATTTAATATTTTGGGGTTTTATTGCTTATGGCTCCCTTGAGACAAGATATGGAGCTTTTGTGTGGAGCACTTTACATTGCCTAAGGAACAGGAAGCTGGAGATTGAAGTGCAATCAGCTGGCAGTGGAGGATAGGCAGAGCTGGTGTGCCTTTTGCACCTGAGACTTCATAACAGAAGCAACTATTTATACTTGTCTAAAACTTTTCCAAACCTGAATCACATGATGTTTCCATACTCACTTTCTGACCTTAATAACAGTCTTTCAGAATGAGAAAGATACTTCAGAGACAGAAACTTATGATTTATGTACAATTTCCCTGTGTTGCTTCCTAGGACAAGTCTTACAAGGTCAGACACTCATATGATGTTATTATTAGTTTAACAGATGTACATACAGGTAGGAATAAATAGCTTTTTGACAGCTGATTTGACTTATTTTACTTATTACATTGCAAAATGATGTTGGAGAAGAGCTCATGTGAAAATGAAACAGGCTTTTACTGAAATATTATTTATCTATCTTGTAATAATTCTTGTAAATAACCATTCTTAGAATTTTGATTAATTGTTTGCCTGGCTGAGTGGGCTTCCATAAATCTATCAGGTGTATGTGGCTGTGCACAAATATCTCTTGGACTCAGACAGCTGCCCAAGCACAAGACTCTCATCATCAGAGATGAGGGTGGGTAAATAAGGCTGAGAGTGAGCAGTGGGCAGTGGATCTCATCTAAGAGAAGCTTGGTCATTCCATAATGAGTGCTAGCAATGCTTTAACCAAGGTGATGCACTCCTGCCTTACTCCCTCCACACCTCCTGTTTGCAGGACATGAACATGGTCCTAGTTGGTATCAGCAAATCAGTGCCTGCACTGGATGCACCTCCCATGGGCAGGGACAGTCAAGTTCAGGCTCTGTGGGAAAAGCAGATTTAAGCGTCAAGGTATTTTCCCTTCACAAGAGCTTTCAGTCACTCTCCTACTTGTGCAAATGCTTCTGTGCAGCTCTGTGCCAGAGCTTTCTTCTGGTCTTCTTGCACTGCACATCAAGGCTTACCAGTACATCTGCTCCATCCTGCTATGCCCCACGAACATGTGTAATAAGCCGTTATATGACTCAGGATGACACCACCAGCTGTGGCTTGTTCTCACAAGCTGTTTTGAAATTATTTATTCAATTTAGTAAATTTGGTGGGTTTTGTCTCATTTATTGTGCTGTTTACCTGTGGAGTATTTTTAAAGCTTGTTCACTGCTGTCTTGCTCATTGATGCATTTATTTTTATTTTTATTCAGTTCTGAAATTTTAAGAACAAGAAAATTCTGCACAAGTAGTTCTGAATTCCTTAGAGCGATTTTATTAAGCATACAAATTTATGATGATTTATTTTACTATAAACCCTAGTCACAGCTAGCTGTAAATGTAGATCTCTTCTTAATTTTTCTTATCGTTCTCTTCCTGTTCACATTTTTCTTGCAGTAGCACTAATCCTTTGACATGGGCATCATTAGTTTGCAGGACCTGTAAGAACATTTCCTTTATGTCTGTGTACCACGCAACACTAATTCATCCATTGGTCTGATTGTCAGAGTTAATCTGTTAGTGTGAATAATGTATGCTGAGAAACATCTGCATTATTAAAGATTATGAATAAACTGAAATGAGGGTAATTTATCTGATGAAGAATAGCAGAACACTTTGTGGAAAAACCTTCCATTTGGGTGACAACCTGCAAAGGGGGCAGTGCGGCTCCACTGAACTGGGGATCCCTGTGAAAACTTGTCCAAGGTACTGTTGGACAACTGGGAATTCTGAGCCAAATTCACACAACTTTATTCAAAAATCTTCCTCAGACTAAGTTTCAGACCCAAAAGCTTCAGATCTAACAGCTTATCCTGATACTTGCCTGCCATTTCAAGAGCAGGCAGGTCATTTGGGCAGCCCTGTTGATGGAAATCTGGGTCAAGGTGCCCATGCTGCAACAGCTCAGTGAAACAAGCTCTAGAGAAACACCTCACCATCACATCTCTCATATTTCCAGTGCATGAAAAAGCTCAAATACCTCTACATAATCCTATACGATGGAGAGATACACTGAGAAGAATATTTTAAATGTGATGAGAAATATTTAATTTAAAGATGTACATATCAGCAGAGGCCACATCTCTCTGTGTGGCAGATGGGCTGGCTGGATTCTGTGAGAGCTGTACATAGAATGAACTGTGGAACTTGGCCTGACATAACCAAGTACTTTATTAAATTCTTCATTTGGACATCTCTTCGTTCTCATGGACAAAGCACTCTGTATTATAGAATGAGAAGGGATAATTTTACCCTTTTATTGAAGAACAACCAAGTACTTTAAAAAATAATTAGGTAGGCAGACATATAAATGGTGTGGAACTGTGCCAGGTGTGACTACTGATATATCTTTACAAAATAATCTTCAAGATCAGTCAGACCAATTACCAAGTGAACGTTTCAGTGAGCATGGCATGATTGTATTTCCCACATCATCTTATATCCTTCCCGTGGGATTCAACCTTGTATGACCCACCATTAACACCAGGTAGGTGCAAGATAATTAAACATAAGTGTAATTGATGTTTGCAGGAGTATGCATTGTATTCTGTAAATAGAATACAGGATACATGCCTATGGTTTCTTTATATCTTATTGAGTATGCATCATAAGCCCAGAACCCAAAGGTGTAGCATAGGATTAAAAAATTTATTATATCACCTTATGTTTGCCCTCTCCTAACCCTGATGTATTTCTAATTGTCTCCTATGCTACAGAACAACCTATTTTATTCATGGCATATAATTAATCAATTAAATGCAAATCAGACTGGTCTATAGTTTTTTTCCCCTTCTTTTCCCCTCCCTCTCCCCCAAGCTCACCATTCTGCATTTCAGTCTCTGAAACATTCTACTTGTATTTAATATGAACCATTGTTGCTGTTGGAAACTGTGGAATGACTGCCTGTGAGCCTTCATCTTTGCTGTCTTAGAACTCTATATTAAAAACTGTCTATTAGTTTGTTGGCCAAAATTTCTAGTGGGGGAATTTAACTGACATCAGTAGAAATATACCAGCATATAATTTTCCTTTAATGTCTAGCTAGCATCAAAGTTACACTTACAAAATCAAAGTTAACACAGAACAATCTTGATTCTATCTGTCCTGTATTACTATGCACATGGAATTACTTTGCAACTGTATTATTGAATATCCATGACAGTCAGAAGAGGTTCACACGTTGGTGGCAAGCAGTTCTTATTTCTAATACAAGAATCACAAAGAAACACTGAAATATCTTTTGCTGGTTATCTCCATTATTGTTGATTCCACGGAACCCAGCTATAAATTTGTGTGACTGCAAGTAGGTCGTGTCCCATGACAAGATTTCAAATGTCAAACTCTAAAGTTTTGAAATCAATTGAGTTCTCAATAGAACATAAATTTAGGAAGTAAAGAACTTAGTTGAGTTATTAGTATCAGTTAGACCTAGATTATGAATTTTCTCGATCTTATTAAATTTTCTGATTTCTTTATCATTGTTAAAAGCCAAATATATCATGGCATTAAAAGCTAGAATAAGTTCTTTAATATTTTTTTAATATGAAAGAAACCTTACAGATTTTATTACAAAGTTGCTCCATTTATGTATTTATAAACTATTCACATATAGTTGCTGTATCCCTTGCAATACTTTTGTTAAAAATTTTTTAATTATGGTTATCTGACTGTGCACCACTAGTATCCACATGGTATTTTTTCAGCCATGCAGTAGGAGCTTTTGGAAGCAAGTAGTCTTGATAATATAATCACAAGTAATTGTCTAAGCCCTCAAGAACAACTGATGTAATGAAACAAAAGATATTGGGCGTTGCAAAAATCATGAGTGAAACTTATTGGTGTATTTTGAAATTATTTAACCACTTCTGGTTAAGACCTATTGAACACCACCTAAATTGTGGAAGAACTACCTGTATAATAAAAAAGTGCCTCTCCTCCCTCGCCTAAGCCTTTTGAAGAGTTCACAGTTATCCATCTCAGCATTCCAGTTGTGGGAGTCATCTCACCACGTTTCCCTGATTGAAATGGTGTCACAGCTTTCCTGCTGTACCAGAGCCTTCAGCTCCTCCTGTTTGTTGCTCACACTGAGTACGTTGGTGCAGATGCAGGTATCCAGTTTTTATATCTGGGTCAGATGCTGGATGCTGAAACAGATGAGAGGTGAGGAAGGCATAACCCCTCCACTCACTCTGTCAGCTGTACTATTAGCATGGTGTATCCAATCTCTTTGAGAAACTGGAGACAAGGGGGTGAGGACATTTGATAATATGGAATATTTCTTGTGAGCTGTAAATGAATGACATCCTGACTTATCCATGCAAAGACCTGTAACATTCTTGAATAGGCTTTAACTGGGAAAGCATTTTATCAGCTAGATGGACAGCTCTGTGCAAGTAAGGGACTGCTCTATTTAAGCAACCCTGACTGGTATTTAATTTGAGGGAACACCAGAACCCTAACACTCTCACTGGGCATTTAGTATCCAAAGAAATGATGCAGAGAAGAAATAGTACTCAAATGCATGTGATCTTACCCCATAAGCTAAATTTTTACTGGCTAAAATAACCAAGAGCAAAAGTTTTAAAAGAGAGGGACAAACAGGTTGCATAGTAAACAGAGAGGGGACAAAAATATGTTCAGTGAGCATCTCAATGATATCAGCTTTCCAGGGTGAAAGAGGGAGATAATTAGCATTACTTTCCACCCAAAGACACGTCCCTTATAGGGCTGGGACACTAAAGGTACCATTTAGGAACGATTTTCTTAGATATAGTTTAATTTTACAATGATTTGACTACTGAAATTTTCAATTGAGTTTATAACCTGTTAATTTAGATTTTCCCTTTTGCTTTGCAAGAGTTAAACACTCTATTTTTCTTTTGTTGTGCTTGTTTCATTTTTCAAGCGAGTCCAGACTAATTTAACTCATTTAATCCTGTTCTTACTTTAAAAAAGATTGCATAGAAAGTGAAACACACAGTGCAGTCTTTTTGGAGCCCGCAATACATACGGAAAATACAGGAGCTGTTTTTCATAAAGCTATGAGAGTCAGCTTAGACCCAGCAAAATTCTGGGAGAAATTAGTTTTGGTGAGTTTAATCCAGGGAGCAGGCTTGTCTGTGCAAGATGATCCTTGGCTTCAGGTAGCTCCCAGCTATCAGAGGTAGCATTGAAGACATTTGGCTTCGCGTCTTTCAGACTGAGGGCTGAGTCAGTGGCTCAGCAGGATTCAGGTTGCTGCTGCACGCCAGCCTCGGCTTTCACAGGCTGCAGAGCAGGTGGTCCAAGAGCTAATGGAGCTGGGGAACTTTGAAGTTTCTGAGCAGAGCCATATGCTGTTGACCAGTTGGACTCAGAGTCATTTCAGCAGGCTCATGAGAGGAGAGCCATAGTGTCTGCTCTTGAGGGGCTCTCCAAACTGATAGAGCCATTGCAGCTTTTACAGAAGAGCCTGAATGAACTGTGAGAATGATGGAAAGCCTAATAAGGAGCTGAGTTTACACTGGAATAAACCCATGGCTTCAAACTGCTTTGTTTGCTGGAAATTCTGAAAAATAACTTTCTGTAATGGCATCAGTTCTCAAAACAAAACAAAACAAAACACCAGGTGTATTTCCAGAAAGTTTTCCTGCAAATCTTCTCCTCATCTTCCACCAAGCAGAGCAGTTTGACAAAGATGAAAAATATTTTGGAGGCAAGTGCTGATCAAGCCCTTCCACTTTCCTGTCTAAAGAATGATATTGAACTATTCAGTTGAACAGGTGTCAGTGACTAAATTTTAAACAGATTATCACTACTCTCAGAAAACAGAAGATAATTTTCTTCAGAGAGGCAATATACTAAGAGACATAAGTGTACAATGCAGTTTATTCAATGAATAAGCTCTGAATCATGACTACATACAGGAAAAAAGAAATCTTATTTTTCAATTTAATTCCGATGGAGAAGGAACTTGCTGCTACTGAAAAGCCTGAGGATATATAATCAAGCAAGCAGAACTGGTCCCGAGACAGCATGCTATCAAACATGCTACACATCTAAATTTAATAGTGAATAGTCTTTAGATTGCTTAACAAAACAACCTTGAAATGTGTGAAATTCAAAACTATTCTGAAAAGGCATATTTGAACGGTGCAGGAGAGATAAGAATCTGGTTTCTACTGCAAGAGCACATATCAAAAGGGATGATTACACAGTAGGGCACCTTTCTAAAAAGGAAACAAGTAGAAAACAATCACTGAGATGTAGCACCTGCCTGAATGAAGCTCTTTAAGCATTGAATTTGCTTAGCAATATTTTCTTTGCTCTATTGCAAACATATGTTAGGACTAAATTATTTTCCCTGAGCTAGAGAAGTGACTCTATTATTCCATGAAACCCTTCCCAGGAGGACTTCCCCTTGATCCTCTGAAGTTTTTAGATAAATGAAGGGGAGTGTCTGTATGAAATGGTCTTTTTAAGTGACTCTGGGATTGGATCTGGTCAGAGAGACGGGTTTTTTTGTGTCAGATCATCTGTATCTGGGGTTGAACAGATCTCATTTAATTAATGCTTCCAGTAGAAGAGTTTACCAAGCTTCTGGATATGTAAGAGTGTGTTCTTTACCCATGGAAAACTAGAAACAGCTTTTCACAAGAGATTACCAGATTGCAGGCCAAGAACTCTTTAGAAAGGACATTCAAGGAAGGAGGGTCATGGAGGTTAGTTTCTGATTTTTGAGTTCTCATGGACCGCACAGAGTTGTCTTTGAGAAACTAGTGACAACTGACATGGACATGGCTAAGGTACTCAGCAATGCTTTTGGCCCCAGTTTTCAAAGGTAATTTCTATTGCCATATATCTCAAGCCCCTGGACCTCAAGGCAAGGTCTGAGAGAAGATCCCTCAAATAACCACAACATACACAACGCATGGGACCTGATGAGATGCATTCCAGAGTCCTGAGGGAAATGTCTCATGTGGTTGCCAAGCCAACCTCTAGCATATTTGAAAAGTCATACGAATCAGGCAAAGTCCCTAAGGACTGGAAAAAGGAAAACTTCACACAACTTCTAAAAACAGTAAAAAGGATGATGCTGGCAACTACAGACCTGTCAACTTAAACCTTGTGCCCAGTAAGATCACTGATCCTCTTGGAAGACATGTCAAATCTTATAAAAGACAGGCAGGTGATAAGAGACAACGAACATGACTTCTCCGAGGGCAAATTGTGTCCCACTTAACTAGTTGTCTTCCCTGATGGAGTGACAATGGAACATCCACAAACAAGGGAAGAGCTACTAATACCATCTACTTAAAATTCTGTAAGATCTTTCATACTTTCCCACATGATGTTCTAAACTAGAAAAAATATGGGCCTGATGAATGGAAAATAAATTGTATGGATGAAAGTGTCTGAAAAACTGTAGTCAACGGCTTGATGTCCAACTGGAAATCAGTAAAAACCAGCGTCCCTCAAGCGTCCCTTTTGCAGTGTGAGTGGTGACTGAACTCCAATCAAACATTGGAATATTTGTCTGGTAAACTCTCAATATATGTGGCTAATTGTCTATTTACAGCTCCAGTTCAAGAAAATTTTACCATTTGTAAAAAGAATACTTTCTCCAGGAGAGTTTAATTTTCCTCTGTCTGTCATGGACTAGAGTTAAAATCTGAAAGAAATCAGAGGCACAGTTATTTAAGTGGGGAACTCAACACATATCTTGTATCCTGGATCAAATAAATTACCAGCCCTTTTCTCACCTTCTGCAGAATACAACATACATAACTGTTTCTAGGAGCTTAGAATGAACTGGGGACTGAGCCATGGGGGGCAGGATGTGCAAAATCTAAAATCAAACAACATTCAACAAAGGAAGTCAGCATCATCCCCACCTTTTCCCAAAATTATAATGTAAAAAAGTTATATAATTGACATTTTTTAGAGGCACAAAAGATATAACATTTTTTTTCCCAAGTCTCAATAGGGAAAGAAATAAATTTCAAAGACTCATACTTCAAGGGGTGCCAGAACTTAGCACTTCCTACCGTGATCTTTTACTTTCATTTTCCTTTCCTCCCAGAACATAATTGTATGCCCTCAAGGTGAGGAAAATAGGTAAAGAAAGTTAGCCAGGGTCAATTACTTCCAGCACGACTCATCTGTCTGAAATCTTATGTCTATATTTGAGTAACCCAACCTTGGTTCCCCTTAGAGTAAATGAAGGGATATTTTCAAGTATATTAGAGAGATATTTAAGACAGGTTAGACAAATTGCATTCAAAATTCCCACTTTCTTTCTACTGACTTTGAAGAGAGTCTAGCTCATATGTAGACATAGTTAAGTCCACCCTTGATGTTTCCTTTTTTGCCAGCTCTCCAGCAGAGAGCTGCCGTAATCCTATAGAAGAAATTTGCAAAACCAGGGATAGCCAGAATGAAGGTATAAATGCTGCCCTTCAGAGGTAGTCACATATCAGGTATTTAAAAAGAAAACACTGCAGGTTGAATTAATTCTATTAAATCAATATTTCATAAAGTAAAAAAAAAAAAAATAGGCATATAGGCAATAAGAACTCCCCACATAGAAATGAAAGGCATTGAGTGAATCAGCACCCCTACTGAGAAGTGGTAAGCTCATTTCTAAATTTGCATTAGCATGATTAAAAACTGAAATAAACTCTAAGGACAGTGTTCACACTGCCTTCAAAATTAGACTTGACTTCTTTCTGGAAGATTTTTTAGACAGTGCTTTGTATCTAGTGATGCTAGAGGATCTAATGGTCCTGTCTAGCCTAAGAATCAATGAACCCATTAACAACTTGGAGAGCACCTTAGAGTTTAGACATTATCCTGTAATCAGACAAGATTACCTTTTCTGTGCTCCAAATTCACACACTGCCCTCTTACTCCCTGCCTCTAATTTCAGGTTATCTTTTTGATGAACCAGGCTACTTTTCCTGCTATGTTAACTCACACAACAGCTCAGTACCAGCACTAGCAATTGCATGTCATGTGCTTCAGCTAGTATTAACCAAAAGGTGAGTGTGAGTGACAGTGAATCTCTGAGTGGCTGGAGAACCTAATATTCCCTGCTGCTTCTGTCTCTGAATACACTAAACCCTCACTATTTACACTGGTTTTTTGCTTAAAACTGAAAAAAGTTGTTTGATTTTGCTGTTCACTGCAGTGGAAGAAGAAATTATTTTCTTTTAAGGAAACTGAAATGGTTATGCAAAGACTATTCACAATTGGTAATATCACCCTGCCCATCGGAACCTCTGCTTGTCATACTCTTCACATTTTTTCATGCCACTTTTCATATAAAATCTCTCTTCTGTATGATAAGTATTCCCTAATTCTGCTTCAGACCCTCACTGAAGCCTTCCTTCTTAGTAGAATTGTAGAGCTGTGAGTCAAAGGCACTGACTGAAATTTTCTCTGTGGTCACAGGATTGTGCAGGAGGGCTAGTCTGTGCCAGTTGCCCTCCCTGAGAAGTCATGTACACCATATATTCCTGTAATTATTCTTGTGTACTTATTCTCTCATAGCCTTTCCCCTCTTTCTCTTCACTGTCCTACTAATTGTAAATAAGGGTGTCTGTGGAGAATTTGCTTATGCATGAAGTTTTTCCCTGCCATAATTTAGGTGAAGAGAAGGAGTATAAACGAGGAGAAGGTCTGAAACTAAAAATCTTAAGGGGAAAATGAAATACTCGGCTATTGTATCTCATTAAACTCAGGGGACATCCTGTTGCTATGGAGAGGTATTAGAATCATGCAAATGCAGGAACATATACCTGGTCAGCTGGAGAGCTCCCTAGGCTCCATTGACTTAGCTACTTCATCCATATGGAGATAACTGCACCATGGACATCCAGTTTGAATTTCTCACTGATTTTCAGTTGTCATTTTCATTGTGTTCTTCACACAATGGCCTCAGTTTCAACAGAGGGCTTGAAAAGTGCTTTTATTCAGGCTAATCTTGGTGACAGACATCTCTGGTGGCAGCTGCACAAACTAAAGATGCTGATAGATTCAAGATTTTCACTTTCAGGATAGGTACTCAGATCTTTGTTTTGTAATAAATAAAGGTGCTATAACACCAATATCTCTTCTTTGAAAGAAAATTTCATCTTTTTGATGCTATGATTCTGCTGATGTGTTTTAGGTCCATGAATGTTTATTCAGTAGGGTCTTCAGTTGATAGATAAATGGAAAAACTCTTTTCTGGATCTTGCTACTCTTACTTTCGCCATTTGAAGACAGGTGCTGTACTTACCTTAAGCACCAAGTGTGTAGAGATGGGTACTGGACTTATTTTGGCATGTCAGACATAAAATCAATTTAGCCTGATTTTGCACCAGAAGATAACGCAGTATGAGGATGTAGGAACTATTTTCATTTATAGTTTGTCCCCATTAGTGCCTCATTTTCATGCTCCTCTTTTTTTTTCTGACACTGTTAAGAATCTTCCTAAAGTCTGGCTCAGTATCATATTATCTGACTCCTAAAGCATTCTGTAGTGAACTATTATAATGTCAAGTTTCATGGTTTTTTACCTGTGTTTTATATGTTTTTGGACACCTGTCACAGAATCATAGAATGGTTGAGGTTGGAAGGGACCTCTGGAAGCCATCTTGTCCCCTCCTCACACAGAAACACCCAGATCCAGCTCCTCAGGACTGTTTTCAAACAATTTTTTAATGTCTCGAAGGAAAGAGACCTGCACAGTAAACAAGTGTTTCCTACTGTTTAGAGAGAACCTGCCATGTTTCAATTTGTGCATGTTGCCACAGGTCCTGACATACCTCTATTCCCTTTGCACCTTTCCTTGAGGTATTAATTTCCTTTAAGCTTTCCTCTGAGCCTTCTTTTTGCCAGGCTGAGCAGTTCCAGCTCTCCCAGTCATTCCTTATAGGGGAGGTGTTCCGGTCTCTTAATCACCTTGGCAGCTGTTTGTTGTCTCTCCCCAGTATGTGGATGTCTCCCGTGTATGGAAGAGCCCACAAGAGGACACACCAAACAGTAAGTTCTCATTCATTTTGTGCTGGCACAACCCTGAAGGAGTAAGACCTCACCCGCTACAAATTATTCTCTGGAAAGTTTCAGCTCTTTGTTTCTAGAATTCATTGAAGTGGCATTTGTCAAGCTTTTTTTCAACTTTATCTTAGTTCACGTCTTTGCTGAATAGTAAATCAATGTTGTAAAATGTTTGTAAATGTAATGGCAAAAAGCACATCATTTAATGAAAAAATATTAATAGACAATTACTTTAGAAATCAAGTCAGATTTTAAGGCAAAACTATAAACCATGAGAATAGAGTTTGAATGGTTTAGTCATAACCTGAAAAGCTTCTTCTGTAGCTATCACTTTTTCAAAATTCAGTTATTCTTCTCTGGACAGAGTTATGTTTGTGTATATGGTCTTTTATTGTCTTGCCAGATTCCAATCTAAACAATTGAATTTGAATGCATCACATTTTCTGTGATGTTTCACATTTTTGCCCATTTCCCTCTCAGAGGCTTTCATAAGAACAAGAGAATTACAAAATCCTGTTATGTTGCTGATGAAGTCAATCTGACAGCTGTATTTCAATCATGAAGTAATTATCTTTTCTGATAGGTATAGCTACAGACATACAGATTTACCAACACATTTTGTGTACTTCACCAGTGAAAAGCATGAACAGATTGTCATAATTGGTGAATACTTATCTAATTCCTGATCTATAAGGTAGGTGAATGCATTCTGCTATCCTATTTCCATCTCCACGTTTTGCCCACCAATTCATTTCTTCAAGACTTACTTTAAGAGTCAACACTAGTCTGACAAAGAAGAGGCAATACCAGTGAAAAATTAAGATCTCATATTAATAGCTTATGTTTATTATAGTTTATTACAACAGTTTAAAGTCAAATCTTATCATTTTGGCACATATTACCTCATGTCCTTCTTCTAGTGCCAGCTCTGTTCCCTGTATCTCCTAAAGGCAGCTACAGCCTTTCTCACTGGTGATAAAAATTATGGCAAAATAAATATAAATTAGGAGTTCTGGAAATGGGAAACCTCTCTAAGCATAGAAGGACTGAAATGAAATAATCATAATTAATAGAAACATGTAGGGTTTGATCCTTTTTCCATGGAAGTAAATTAGGTTATAATCTAAGTGATTTCATTGGCATGTGTTAAGTAAAATTTTTTATTTTCACAGCACATAGTGAAGCAAACTGTATTAAATTGATTTCCTCATGTGTTAATAAATTTGTTTTTCCTAACCAAATACTTCAAAGGAAATTAATGAAATTAATATCCCCACAGAGTGACATATTTCTCACTCATTGTTTCAAACAGCTATCTGCCTCCTTCCCTCTGGTTTTGCTTGTATCCCAAAAACATCTTCAGTCCATGTGCATAGACTGCCCTTAGTGTAATGCAGTGACTCAATCCCACACAGACAGCCAAGAAACACCCTCAAGACTTTCTCCAGAGGACTTCTAGATGTGAGTGGTCCAACTCTGCTGATTATGATTTGTCCCTGGAAATGTCACATTTGAAAGTTCACTGAGTTGGCAAAGACATTCCATGCCTTTGTTAGAAGGAAGGGTGGTACATTTGCTGTTGTGCTGCAAGTTTAAGGAAGACAGGACCCCATGGAAGCATGATGATGAGTCAGAGAGAACTTTAAGATTCCTTCTGTGACAAGGGAGAAAGTGAGCAGAGAGAAAAAAAAAATTTCATGCCCAAAGCATTATGCCAAAAAAGGCTCCTAAATCAAAACAAGGTTTTTCTAGAAAATAGTTTTCCTTACTTCTTCACAGTCAAAGGGAGGGAATTGGAATTCAATGATCCATGAAAATATATATTTTTAGAAATATATTAAACTACAGGAAGACAGAATTCTGTTGAGATCTGAAATGCTGGTACAGTGGCTTATTTGCAAAAGGGTGAAACACATTCCTTTCACCTTCCCATTTTGCCACTGAGATGTGTAGGTGTTTTTATACCTTATTTTAAAGATAATTTGAGTTTATTTTTTGTAATGTAAAAAGTGAAGACAGACTGAGGTTAGATCAGTCTATATCTCCATTATTTTATTGATAAAAGTCTGTAATAAAAGATTTTTCTTGTGGTTATTGGGGTTTTTTTCCTAGCAATTGCATTTTCCATACAAATAAAACTATATGAAACATCATTTCCTGAACAGCTGGAGTAAATTTCAGCACATATTTTATCCCAGCCATCCAAGAAGTGCAAGCAATTCAGATTCTGAAAATGTACATTGATGCCTGTCAGACTCAACATCTCCTAAGGAAAAAATAATGTGTTGACTCTGATTTTTGATTTTGAGCAGATAACACTCACCAGGAGGGGTGAAGCTCTCTGCGAAAAACAAAATTTACCACTGAAGGGAGCTCAGAAGACCTTCATCAAAGACAGTGAGGCAATCAGAAAGCGGTTGGTTATTCTATTAAAGCACAGCAACTTTTCATTTCATTATACATTCTTAGGATCACCCAGTGAGAATTCTCTGGAACTGTATGAGCACCAATGACTATCTTTGCTTCACTCTTTATCCTCCTTCCTTTGCAGTTTTTTGTAACACAAGCTATCCATTATCCCTCAGGGCACCTTTCTCCTCTACCAGAACCAATGATAGCATAAAGGCATTCCAGCTGCTAAAGGAAACTCTTCTGAGAGCTCCAGCCCTACAAATGCTCAGGGCCAGCTCACAGGGGGAATTCGTTGCTGGCGAGTTCTGTTTGGTAAGATGCCTGCCGTAGGGGCAGAGGCAGCTGGGTGCCTGGGCACACAGGGAGCAGAGCCAGCTGGGCAGAAGGGCCAGCGCGGAGCTGTTTGAAGTGGGCTCTGAGCGACGCTGCGCAGTCTCATGTGGCTTTACCACTTTGATCTCTGAGGGCTCAGATCCCTACACCACACCACGCACTATAGCTTATGGACAAGCCCTTGCAAGCCAAGAAAGCGCCTTAATTAACAACCAAAGAGCAATCACTACTAGAAAGAAGTTGACTAATTCAAACATCAAGTCAAGATTTAACAGGAATCCTGTTGTGGCCATGTGTACTATTTCGTAAAAAATGTTTATGTCCTATTTTTCACCCTTGCTTGCAACACTCAATGGTTGCCTGGCCACATTCTACTTTTTAAGAGAAGTAGCTACAACAGAGGCTTCTTTTTGAATCTAGCTTCAGTACTGCCAATACTGGGGTGCTGACTATAAAGGCTGACCTGGAAACAGAGACTAGGGAGAGTAAAAGAATAAAGGTATTTATTGAAAGGATATAGCTTGGGTCATGCAAGAACCCACTTGTGGCTACACCCAAGTAATCCAGCAATGGTCTCAAAAAATGGATGCCCGGTCACGAGGTCTCACACTTTTATTAGCTCTGGTCCATTTGCATATTGTTAATTGTCCAATTACAGCCTCAGGTTATGAAGCTCCATCCTCTTTGTTCTTTCTTCTTCACCATAGTTTACACTCTTGGGCCTAAAATTTGACCTTAGCCCCCAGTTAGAAAGGAATTGTTTTGTCTATCTACCCTGTGAAGAGAGCTCACCAACCCTTAATATGAAACTCAGAACTACACATTAAAACAGCATGGAGTTGGAAAAAAATATAAAAGCTAGAACTTAAGGCATCAGGATCATGAAAGTTGTTCTGTTGCTGCCCTTCATAGCTCATCTCAATTAGAAAATTGTATTGACAGCAGCTTGGGAGTGGATGAAATTTTAATTCTCTTTTCTCCTTTTCAGGAAAATACATACTGCTGCACGTGATATTGCCATGCTGCAGAGACACTGGTGCTTCTTCCTAGAAAAATGTTATCTGATGACATCTGACTCTTTCATGGTCACGTTTCATGAGCTCTTCACTGTCATTTGCATGGACATACATCAAAATTTTCCTTTCCCAGACAGTCTTCCAAATGAGGAACTCCTAGTTTATAACTAAGCTTATTTTAGCTCCCCAATGCATGATCTTCTACCCCATTCCTACAGTTCCCAGGGAATCACACATAACTTACTCTATCATCTCCTCATATGCATGACTGTACCCCAACCTTGTGTTAGCAGCAGTTTCTATTAGGATAGTCCTGCTTTTTTGGTCCATTTCATTAATAACTCATAATTCATTAACTCTAAATAAATTCAAACTCCAAGTTGATATTTGAGTGACTACCCTACTGAGAGCCTTCTAGTCTCATACTTTCTCTCTGCCAAGACAACCTATCCTTGGTTCTCAGCATTCCTAATCAATTTAGATGTTGTGTTAACAATTCCTCTCTTTTCATGTTGCTGTATGTTCTATTAAATCCTGTATTCAAAATGATCACCATAATAAAACACACTCATGTATTTGACTCTAATCAGATATGTCTTATACAGATCAGGTACTTCAAGATCAGCAACACCTCTTTTTAAAAAAACATTTCAAAGGTTTTAGAAACATGAGTGGAAACTATTTTTATTTATTTTCTGATCTCTTTGCCTAGGGAAATGATTATATTAGCTACCAAGAAAGCAATTACCAAGACTTCTAAGGGAGAGGAAAATTAAAAGAATAAATATAAAACATAAAATGATCCAAACGTACTCCCGATACAAGATTGTCTCAGCCTTGACTTCCAGTGTCCTGGAATTTCACAGCACTATTTCCCAGAATACAGCCCTTGTCTTGAGAAGCTTTTCCTGCTGAGTCTCATTGACTGCATTTATGCATTTGTTATTTGTGTTCTGTTTGGAATGGTTACGAAAGTATAAGCCATGGTTATGTTTTTGAGGTATCTATCTAAAAATTAGTTCCCACAATATACACCAGGCTATTTGATAATAGCAAGGAACCAAGTGAAAGCCCTGGTTGTAAAATGTATAATGGCTTGTCTTTAGCATAAAAAGGGTGCATAAAGTCTGTGAGTAGGGCAGCTGAAAAACAACAAAGCCAAACAAAGCAAAAAGTAAAAAACCCTTCATAATAGGGTAGTACAATGGATGGAGAAAAACCCAAACAAAAAAAAGCCTTCCAAACCGTAAACAAGACCCTAAACAAACAAAAATCCAAGATATTTTCAGGTGAAGAGACCTTATGAGGCATTGCTGAAATCCAGCTCTGCTTGTTACAATTATTTAAAAATTAACATTTCAGAACCCTGAGACCCAATAATGGTGTTGATGAAAGAACATGTATTAACCAGCAGAATAATGCAGTGTAAGCATGCTACAAAGAATGTGTAGATGAGCTGTTTTTAAAAAGAATCGAGAGAAAAGAATACTGACATTTTCATTTATCTAATTCTTAACAAATGAGAGGTGTGGTCCATATAAAAGTTGCTAGTTTTGATTTATTAAAATACTTACATAATATTAATAATATTGTTAATTACACTTTTTACTTAATGTGCACATCCTATATTTCCTATAATATTTTAAACTTCCTTGTCACTGTTTTAGAGAGATGCATCTCCTTAAAAAAGAGGTTTACCTGACCTCTCTCTTTCTAACCCTGAAGAGCCTTGGAGACTGGGAAGATTTGGAATTTAACTATCTGGTAGATATAAATCTTGTATTATCGAGGATGAATCTTTAGGGACAAAGCAGAAATTTCACATTCAGAGGAGAGAGAAGTAATTTCACTGAAAGGCTGAAGCATTTAAAAAGTAATAAATTATTTTAATAACTACCTAATGGTAGACATTAAAGAGTGTTCTCTAATTATTAATCCACTCTAGACATGTTCACTGCTCTGAGAAAGAAAGACGTTTTGGTGCATAACTTCCTCCAGTTTGATAAGGTCATAGTTCTTCATTATTTCTGATTTGAGATTTGGCATTGAAGAGGCTGTCTCATGTCTTTGCTGCCTTCTGCTTGGATGTTTCAGATTATGTATATCTTCACCTTGCTTCTCTGTGCAGTAAGTCAGTTGATAGCTGATATCAGATATTAATTTTTCAGGTCTGTCACCCCTCGAAGCTCTGGTACATCAATAATTCCCTTTTGCTTTCTTATCTGTAATTTCCTTCCTTTCTAGGCTGCTCCAAGTCTCAGTCTTTTGTCTTTACCACATGTATTATTTCTGCAACATATATTCAAATTTTTAAAAGATATAACATTCCTTACCAAAAATTCTTTCTTCCAGATTTTTGTTAAGGGACAATAAATCCATAATGTCTCTCCAAAGTCCTGCTGCAAAACATAAACAGAATTTGTGTCTGAGCTTTGGCTCTATTATGAAAGGCTTCAATAAAGATATTTAAATGCTGTATAATGCTCAAATGGAGAACAGCATTTTGTATCAGTCAAGTTTTTTCAGATTTTTTTTTTTTGCTAGTCCCCAAGCCTTCCTGTCTCCTTTGTTATGACAATATTTTCTTTCCCAGAAGAAGCTGGGATCATCACACAAGAAGAAAACAGGAGAATAAAATACAGACAATGTTTTGTGAACCATCTTATAAGCCATGTGTGGTGGGAGGAGTGTGTCAAATTATTGTTTGCCATTTTCGTTTTTTGCTGTAAAGGGTTTTTTACTGTTTGCGTTGTCTCATATTCTTTGTGAGTTGTTCAAGACCGTATGTTTCCTTGTGCCAGAAATCAGGATGGATTTTGGTGCCTGTGCAGTATTGTGCATATATATTTCACAGAATCACAGATTCAAAGATTAGTCTGAGTTTGAAGGGACCCAGAAGGATCACTAAGTTCATTAGCAATATTTCAAAAGGTGTTGACATCAGATATTCCAGAGCTGAGCCATGAAGCTTTCCCTTCTGCTTAATGATGCAGAAATTTTTCCTCTTTGGACTGAAGAAATTTTCAAGAAGTTGAAAGTTTTCTTGTGAAGGCTCAATCTTTGCATTTAACCTGAATATTTCAATCTCCTAATAGAGAAATCTCATCCTGCACAGTGTACTGCACTGGTCAGCCTGGGAATTCAGCTGTGTTTGTGAAGAATTTAGAATGGAGAATTCTGATACTATTACAATTTTATCCTTTTTGTCTGGGAAAATGTTGCAGTAAGACTTTAACTACAGCTCTTCATACTTATTTAACACCTAATGCCTCTTTCATGCATTATATACACATAAGAGTTATAAATCATAAGAAAATATCTTCTGGTGCCCAGGTCTGGGTGAACAATAATAGCATGAAATCAAACCACTCAAAGATAGTTTAAAGAGAATGAAGGTAGCAAGTAGTGTTGGCAAATTTCGTTCAAGTAAACTTGAATTAATTTTATTAGAACTTTATTAAATGCAGTATAATATTGCAAAGAGTATGCTCAAAGAAAATAAAGTATATATGAAAGTTTTGACAAAATACTTGCAATTTGATCTACACCTAAAAAAACTTACAGTCTAACTAAACAATGCCAAACAAGCAATGGGATAACGGAAGGATGTGTCAGGATCTGACAAACCGAGACACAGTCACAGGCCATCACCTTGTAGCCAGAATTTCAGTGCAAAGGTGCATCAATGGCAGTGGTCCTGTTACAAGTGCCAAGATTATTTCTGTGATGGAAATCTGCAGCAGTGCTGGGATGTCAGGGCTGTGCTGTCCCTCTTCCTTCACTGACAGCATATGACGCTTCACAAACTTTCTTCATGGCTGAGTATTCAAACTGCCCTTCCCTTTGGAGAAGCACCCTTCACCAAAACAGTTTTGTTTAGCTGTTGAGGGGAAACTGTTGTGGGAGGAGAAAAGAGAGAAGTGCTCAGTTTTGTTCAGATTTAGCGGAAACTAATCTTTTTTACATGGTAGGTGTTGCTGAAATGGTCTTAGCATGAGGAATCCAGGCTGCTATGACCTATTTCATAAAGAGATAAGACT
This sequence comes from Phainopepla nitens, assembly GCA_013400175.1. Classification (NCBI taxonomy): domain Eukaryota; kingdom Metazoa; phylum Chordata; class Aves; order Passeriformes; family Bombycillidae; genus Phainopepla; species Phainopepla nitens. The sequence continues at coordinate 487,752 of VXBQ01015058.1, read as the reverse complement.
CCAAAAGATTTAGTAGTCCAGCTCAGAAAAGGCCTTTTTGACCTTTTTAACCTATTTTTTTAAAAAAATAATTAATTTTTAAATTCAATCTTGTTTTTAATTTATTTTGAAACTTCTGCACCATTCTCCTGCAAAGATTTCCTTTTTCTTATTAAAGTGTAGTGCTGTTCCTAACTGCCACTTTCTATGCGAGGCATTGTTTCTCCCACATCAAATTGTAGTTCTTCCTGCTGTTATTGCAATTTCACCCAGTTTTCCCACAGAATCATTCTTTAGCCTGGAGTTTCTCCTCAGCTATGTTTCTGTAAATACAGTTATCTGTGTAGTCATCTATTACAGCTCCAATAAAAGATATTCTGACTGCCTTAATTTTCTCCTAGGTTTTCTTGCTCAAACAAGCACCCAGTTTTCTCCCCTTCAATCTAAGTAATGCTTCATAAAAAATAAATAGAATCCAAAGTTTCTTAAAATAAATATCTCATAGTAGGAAAATATAGAAGTTGTTGACTCATTTCACAAGCGTTATCTGGCCTTCAAGATGCAGAAATTTTGTCATCTGTTCTGCTGGGACTTTGGCAAAGTTACAAACTACTCCCCTGTAGATTATGAGTAGGCTAAGAAATACATGACACCTAGTACAGTAGGTTCAAAATTGCAAATTCAGCCTGAGGTTTAGAAGATTTCTTGCAAAGGATCTCGGGAAAATTAGAAAGGACACAACCTAGGTGAGTTGGCAAAGTCTGTGCAAATCTTTAATTGTTGTCATAAGTGGATTGGCCAATTGACAGAGGACAAAAACGCAGTCACTTAGTAAATGAGTCATCTGTAAGCTTTATGTGGAGTACAGTAAAAACATTCTGTTGAGTAAATATCAGGTTTTGGACTTCACATTGTAGATGCTAATGAGCTTTCTCTTCCTTCTCTGCAAACATGGAGGGCTGAATAATATCACTTTGGGTTTTAGTCCTCATCTCTTATATCTGACACGAGAAATTCAATTTTGCTTGCAAGAAGGGGGTTTGCTTCACACTTGAGAATCAGTGCCCCCAGTCCTTGAGAAATTACAGTAGAAGTGAGCTGTTCAATGTAGTGCTTTCCCTCTCACTCCTCATTATTTCTGTATTTGCTTTGTAGAGGCATTGTGGGAGAAGTATTTAGTGGGGCTGTTCCTTTTTCACACTAAATACCAGAATATCTTAAAAATTCTTGATTCTCTATTTTTTTGAATAAATAGATCTTAAGAGGAAAGAGGATAAGCCAGAGTAGAGCTGGAAATGAAACTGTCTTTGGGAGAGAGAAAATACAGTGAGAATGGAGACAAGAATTGTGCTTTCCTGTGTTTTGCCTAACCGTTAAAAAATCTAAGTCACAAAAGGTGAGTAAACAAAAACAAAAATCCATTAATTTTGCCTAATTAGTTCACCCATCCCATTAATGCTGCTATATGCATTATTGCAGCTATTAAACTATTAATGACACCATTCTTATTCTAAAGCCCCACTTGTTACATAGCCTCCAGGGAAAATGTCAAATGCTCTTATTTAAAAAGGGTGATCGGGGAACTTACTGAGTTCAGTTGGGGTGTATATAAGGAAGAAAAAAATTAAAAGTGGGCTTTATAAATTTGAAGACTTTATTCCTCCATTCTTCCTAAATGCTACAGTCTTTCTATAACTGCCAAGAATAGTGGGAAGCAGCCAGCCCAGCTAGAGACTCAAGGAGAACCCTCACCCAAAAAGCATAAACAGCGCAAAGAGAAGGGGGCAAGCCAAGGGGGTTAAGACTTCATAACCCGGAGCTGTAATTGGACAATTGACTCCAATATTTAGATGAACCAAAACTTATAAAAACACAAAAGCTCGTGACCGGGATCCATCTTGGATTCTACCTGGGTGTAGCCCTGGCCAGGATCTTGTGCTGCCCAAGGTGTATCTTTTTAAGGATATTTTACTCCCTTTTACTCTGTCTAGTCTCTGTTGCAGGTCAGCCTTTCCATCATCACCATCATCACCGTGAATATTTTACTGGTAAAAATAATAATTTTTATCTGGCATTTTACCTGCCTGCTCAGAAGTTGAGGTTATTGGCCCGTGCAGCTATGTGGGCTTGGTCCCTGGTGTGACAGAGCCTGGCAAGGAGCACACCAAGACTGCAAGCCACAGACCAGCCCCAAGCTGCAGCACACTCTCCCTCCAGCACGGACCCTGCTGTGCAGCTGGAGCAGGGCTCTGCTCCCTGTGCCACAACAGCAACAGCTACACGAGTGCTGCTTCAGACACAAGGTGGGAGAACATATGTCCGTCTGCAAAAGGCCATTAGACAGTCTCAGCAGGATGTGAAACACAGAGTGAGCAGTAGTAAGTCCTGCCACACATCAACAGATAGAGTTTCAGGCTAGATCACAAAACAGCAAATAACAGATTTTCTTTCTTTTTCAACAATTCTATATATGTTTCTCCAAACATTCATGCATCGCCCTGCTATTATGTATCAAAAGCAAACACTCACTGAAGAGGAGCATTTTATTTATTTTGTAAGCATCCTTTAGTTTGCATGAGTACATTTAATGATCCATCAGAAAATCCACAGGCTTCTTAGACTGCTTTTTACATAAACTAAGAGGCCACATTTTTTTATCGCTAATCCCTACTCCATCTGTTGACACACTCAAATTGAGCAATGCATGAGAAATGAGGAAACATTTTTCCTTCTTGTTCTCTTCTAAAAACCTGCTAGTGCCAACTTGACCCATCAGGGGATTGACTGGGGGACTTCCAATACTGCAAACCATCCCCCAGAGTCTGTGGGGATGGGTTTACTAGTGGAGCAAATCACCAGTCAGCATGAGCAAAGGTGGCAGAATTACACCATAAACAATTTGTACAAGTGTCTTTTGGGGGGAATATGATTGCTGAGTACCATACTAATGGTGGTGGTTTGGAACTGACAGTAAATTATGCTTTTTCAGGGCTGAATCTATCAAAGTTAAGCTCTCTAAATGGTTACTTTTACAAAGTCTTTTACTTCTTGCTAAGTATTTTTCATAGTACTTTTTTTTCAGGAATTGAGGAAGGAGCAATCTCTGGTGATGGTGAACAATCTCTGTGTCTGCTTCTGAGCTGTGTGACCACTATGGTGGCTCTGGTTGCAACTGAGGTGACTTCTCCAGTTTTCAGCAGAATGCTCCCTCTTTTCTGGCATACAATGATACTAAGAGAACATCAGAGGTCTCCTGGTGCTCCTTCACAGAATCATGCTCTGGGAAATATTATCACTCTGTTAGGGTCACTGTGTTTGCCAGTTTTAGTATCAGTTGTGCCCACTAAGTACAACCCAAATAGTTCTCACACAATGTTATATCCACCAGAAACACTCTCAGTGGAACAGTCTATCCTGACTTGTTTTACTCTCAGGGAGTCAGAGTAAGCACAAGGCCATGCCATTGTTCTAAGTTTAGAGCAGTAGATTTCATGTCATGGTTAAAAAAACCCAGCAGTCTGGGACCTGTGCTGAAGGCAACAGAGGCTGCAGTTTGGCACATCCATTAGATCCTCATAAGCCAGCACTTCCAGGAAGAAAAAAAATCCAAACAAAAGCAACCTAGCCACTCCTTCCTGTCCCCAAATTAGCTTTCATGTTGTCCTGACACAAATGTTTATGTGAGTCCTTGATAAATCAAAATAAGGAGCTGCCCTGTCTGATTTGCTCTAGGAAGGTTGCTTTTCAGCCAGATTGGCACTCTGCTCTAATTCAATATGCAGTTATAACAATCCACATGCTGACTTAAATTATTCATCAAACAATAGATTTAAAAAACCCCAAAACATTCTGGTGTCAGTAGATTAAAATCCACCAAGCAGAAATTAATATACCCCAGCCATATCTAGGACCTGTAACTGGAAAGTGTTGAAGACCATGAAAACATAAAGCATGATGTGCACTCATCTGCAATTGCAGTCAGTGTTGTGATCGTGGACCTGCTCCTAGGAGGGAAGATGGGAACCGATGGCAGTGGCAGCTCAGGATGAGGTTACTGCCTGACATGCCAATTATCTCCCATAGACAGATTGCTTTGAGAAGAAAGATTAGTCACTAACCAGGAACCAAGGGTGTTCATAGCCCTGCCCATTGGTTCCTGTGATTTAGCCCCACCCAACAGCTCAGTCCCACCATCCACTCCCCCACTCCCCCACTCCCCCATGGTGGGATGGGAAGAGAATCTGAAGGCTAAAAGTCAGAAAACTCATGGGTTGAGATAAATATATTTTAATAAGGAATGTAAAAGCTGCATGTACAAGCAAGGCAAAATAAGGAACTCATTCACTGCTTCCCATGGGCAGGCAGATGTCCAGCGATCTCCAGGAAAGCCGTGCTCCATCACATGTAAGAGTGACTTGGGAAGACAAATGCCACCACTCTAAACACCTGCCCTCTTCCTCCTATTTCTCCTCTCTTTATAGCTGAAGATGTTGTCAGAGGGTTATGGGACATCCCTCTGGTCAGCTGGGGCCCAACTCCTTGTGCACGCCCAGCTTCCTCACTGTTGGGAGGGCATGAGAGCAGAAAAGGCCTTGGCTCTGTGTGAGCACTGCTCAGCAGTAACTAAACCATCCCCTGGTTATCAGTGCTGTTTTTAGTCCAAACTGAATGCAAAGCCAAATAATGTACTGTGAGGAAAATTAACTCTACACAGCACACTCTGTAAGGCTCCCAGGTGACTCTCTGTGGAGGTAGTGCCTTGTCTGGAGAGTAAACACAAGTGCTGCCCCAGTCTGTCTAATGGGCCGCCAGGGCATTCAGCAGATTAATCTTGTCATGAAGCCTTTTAGTGTTCCCATGTGACATTTTTGCCCATAACCAGTGCCAGCACCTTTGGGTTGTGGCTAAAGAGAGGCGTGCCCTTCAGGAGTGTGTGCAGGTAGAATCCTGGAAGCACCGGGACTGTGGGTTCAGCCCTCATCTCCTTGATTCTCAGGGATCAAGACTTTGGACTCATCTATTCTGGAGTCAGCCACAATCGGTCCCTGCTAACATCTTTTATAACAGTTATTTTTTACCTTTGTTTCCTGGGATAGCTTTCTAATGAAGAGAATACAGTTCAGATGAGATTGCCTGCTGCCAGAACTGTGAGTGGAAATATCAACCGTGCTCATCCACGGTTACTTCATTTTCCTCTCTCTTCCCTGTTGATTAAATGTCAGCTCCTTTCTTTGCTCTCTTTCCAAGGAAGCATTTCTCTCCTCCAGCTGCAGCCAATTGCTTAGTAGCACAAAGCAATGCTTCCCAGTGGTTTCACAAACCTCTCCAGCACACTACTCCTGCCTCTGCTGCCGCTGCAGCACTGCATGTGGCACCTCACAGAAAAGACCAGGCATTTCCCTTTTATGATATACCATGGATATGTCACCACAGGACCCAGATGGCTAAACAGATGAGAAAAGTGCCACAGTGACTGCCCAGAAAAATTTGGTATAATGCTGCTTGAAGAGCAGGGGCCAAACTAAGCATTAAACATGAAAATGCATGTAAAAGCCTGCAGCCTCTTAAGAGTATAATCTATAAAATTTACATTTTCCAATGAAAATTTCCCTTTAATTGAAATTTCTTTTTTTTATAGTGCTCCTCTCCTATTGTGGCTTAAGTTTAGTGACATTTCCTAAAGCTAATCTTAGCAAACAATTTACAGTGAGCAATTTCACCTAATATCACTTCTATGCTGTGTGGAGCAGTTGGGCAAAGGTCCAAAGAGCACTTAGCAGCTTCCAGAGGCATGTGAGTGAAACTCACACAACCTAAGTGATCCCAAACATTCCACTTTCCTCACCAGGGTATAGTAGAAACGCACCTGACATACCCAAGCATTGCTTATGCAATTGAAACATTAGCATTCTACCCTACTACCTACTAGCGGAATTGGGTTTTTTTTGCATGAGCTAAGTAAGTACACAATGGTAAGTACAACCAAGCAGGTGACTATCTGGTTCTGGGATTAAGTTTTCATATTCTTTTAGGATTATTCATCACTCAAAGCACAATCTCTTGTCTCATGTCACATCCTGAGAAGAGGATGTATGCTTCTCACATCATAGTACACTGTGAGGAGCCCTGCTCCAGAATTTGGGAGGTCTGGCTACTTAACTATCACCACAGTCTCAGACCAGTAAGTATGTTTCCCTATGAGAAGATATTTAGAACAAGGAACATCTTCTATCTCCCACTGGAGTGTGGTTATTTTGCAAAAAGTGCTTAAAAACAGCTTACCTGGGTTTTACTTAAAGTCTCACATCTCAGTTGTCACCACCCATTTCACAAATCAATTAATTCAATTTTCTCTGCAACCCAGTCCCTGCTTGGGAACACCAAGAAACCCCCAACCAACAAACCCTTATTGAAAAGTTGAAACGAGGAGAAGTTTTAATAACTGGAAGTGACATGGTATAATTGGAACGCTTTAGAAATACTAATGAAGGATTTCAGTAGGCATAGCACCTGCAGGAGAATGATCACATGTCATGCTGATAAAATCTCAATGGATTTTCTCAGGAGACCAATGCAGCTGGCATTCTACTCCGATCATTTTATACAAGATGGTTTTAGAAGGGAAATGAAAAATAGCTTCTTTAATTGAAACAATAGGGATGGAGATGTTTTTTTCCTAATTAGGCAAGCTGTTATCTGGTAAAGATTTAATATTTATATATTTTTTATACTTTAGATAAAGAAATAAATATGTGATACAGTAGATTATCTAATCACTCCTCTTGGTTTTCTCTTGTACATCATTTGTACATTTATATATTTGAAATTTCTAGTATAATCAGAATGGAAGGAGATTTCATTATACTTCTGCAGTGTTTCATATGGCATATGCAAGGGTTCACAACAGAATGGGTGAGTGTCATACAAACCAAAACCAAGGAAGGCAACATGCTGTGACATATGACGCATTCAACACTGATACTCAAAAAGATTACAAAGTCCTACTCACTTCTTTGGTTGTGGATTGCACCAGAAACTTGATTTCTTGCAGTAATAAACACAGCAAATCATCAGAGAAAGAGCTGTACGTTGTTATTTTTTTCAGCTCTACTTTGTACACTGCTTAGGTCTTTCTTGCAAAATCAGAAAAATAACTAGTTGTTGGAAGACCAAGAAAGATTTGAGCTGCCTTCCTGGAAAATCTTAGTCACAGGAGATCAGTGCTATATACATATTTTGGGAAAATGTTGTATAGTAGTAGGGATACACTTTCATAAATATAGTTCCTTGTAGAAATTATGCTGCAGAAGTCAAAATAAATCAGTATTTAAATATCCTGTGTTTGTACTGTAATTTTCAAATATTAGTCACGTGTCCTTCACTAAAGATTGCAGCCATTCTTATGTACTGCAGGGAAATTATTTTGTAGCATTGTGAAAGGTCAAAGTGAAAACCAAAGAGACTTGCATGGCATGGTCCAGTTTCAGTGAATTTCATAGGAAGAGGCATGCATTATGGCAGGAGAATATGCAGGAATTAGTAGGATTTAAAGGGAGCAAGAGGAGTAAACAGCCAAGTAAGCCTCTGCAAAGAAGTGTACATCGTACAAAGTCAAAGGACCATATTGAATTCAAGGGTAATTAACTTCCACATGGTCCTATGGATGATTTAGGAGACTGAAGTCAGAGAAGGTGTCTTCTTTCCATGAATATTTGAAAGGTGAATGTCCTAGGGATAAATCTTTTCTTACCTGCTTTCTTTCCGCCTACCATTGTCTCTGCCTCCAGTCAGTTACACAGGAATTGACAGGCAAAGAGGAAATGTTATGGCCTTTCCTGTCAACTGCACCCTTTCCAACAGCTTGGTGTGTTACATATACTCCAGATAATACAATATAAGCATGGAGATCACTTTTCCCTTTTCCAAGTCACCACTGAGGCTGGTCATGGTCCTTTTCAGGGTTGAAGTCTTCACTGTGTGGCAGACTTTATTACAAAGCAGGACTGCCTGTTCTGCCCATGGCAGTATCTCAAGAAAACTTTCCAGGAAAGACATTATCTGCAACACAGAAAGTAAAACCTGCTCAGGCTCAAGGCACAGATTTGGTTAATAGTATGCAATATTGAAGAAGTGATAACAAGAAAATGTAGGTTAGGGACTGATTATTTTCTGGTACTGCTAATTAGGGATCTTCATAAACAAATTTCAGCAAACTTCCTGCTAAACACATTTCCTTAAAAATTATCTTAAATACAAGAGTAAAGATAAGATTGTGTAGCTCATTTTGTCCAAATATGAAGATGCAAAAGATGAGGCTGTACAAGTTTGTTTTCTATTTAATTATAACATGTTTTTAATGAAAATAAATATTCTAATCTCCTATTATTTTATGGAATCATAGTTTTATCCATTGAAGGTTGGTGAGAAACATCACAGCAGAACATTGTGCAGTGCAGTGAATTGTAAAATCTCAGACCTATAAGTGGTCAAATCTTCTTTGCTTCAAATTTACATAAATAATTCAATCTTTCTGAAAAATAACTATCACAGTCAAAAGCCACTGTGTGGCTTTTCTATATATATAAATTTTTTCCATATATATAATTTTTTTTCCATATATAAAATTTTTGGGTTTACGTTGTCTATTTATTAATTCTAACAGTCTAAAGCAAGTGTCTTCCATATATAAAAAAGTACTATTTTTGTATTATGGTGTCTATTATTATTTATTAATTTTTAGACACAATTTGAATTTTTGAACAGACTAATATTATCTGTGTATATAAAGTTCAATGCAGTTAACCAGAGTATATTAGAAGTATATTATGTATTCTTATGTAAGAAGCAGTCTCTGTCTTTTCTGAACAAAACTCAAAAGGCATATTCACTGTATAGCTGATATTAATCTTGTAATTTCCCATAAGATTTTGGTACAAGTGTGTTTTAGCTCAGTTAATAATTCACGTTCCCTTGGGTTTCTAGGATGAGTTGTTTCATAATTGAAAAAATGCAGATGAGTTTAACAACAAACAGCAAGTACAGGTGCTGTCATTTTCATAATTCTTTAGGAAAGAGACTATCACATTAAACAAAGAACAAGGGCTTCAGTTTTATCCAAGTAGCTAATCTCCATAATCCATCCATTCAGTTTATCTCCCTCTCTATAAATTAAAACAGACAATAACTGGGCACAAGCCTTTGAGGACTACAGGGTAGATGAAAAAATGTATCAATTTAAAGACACAAATCTTGTTTTCTCAAGTTTTTAATTTAATGTCATGCAAAAAATGACAGAAACTAAATACATTTTCAAGTATGCAATGTTTAGAGATTAGTTCAGTTAGTTGTTTTCTTGTTGAAAGGTAGATGCTGTCACTCCAAAAGTATGCAGTAAAGGACAGAGTTACCCAAACTTTAATAGCCAGGAATTCCAGTTTAATACAATACCATTTATTGATGCTGTCATCAACAAGATGTTGATTTCTTGTCATCAACAAGAAATTTAAACAAATTTCAGAGAGGTAGTTGGATGAATTTATACACCATAGTAATGGTAATAAAAGTAATAGTAAATAAAGATTCTAAGTAAAAGGCATAAAAGAAAAATGAAATTGTAGAGAAAGACTGAAAACTGCAAGCCACCAACTGGTTACTTGCTTTATGATTTAACCCAGAGGTTTTCACTAACATACCTCCCTTCCCATAGCTCCTGTTTTGAAGAGCTGTTGGACCACAGAGCACCACACGTGGATACTTCATACCAGATTGTGGAGCTGCCGTTTAAAAGCAAATCTGTAGTTACTAGCATCTTTCTGATTTCACAGAGAAAGAGTGGCAGGTCTTACAAAGTGATATAAATCCTGTGGAAAGTAGCATTTATAGCCTCACATAATTTAAAGCCAGGATTCTGGCCTTTTTCCATAGTTGAGACCTGTATCAATTTTGCAGTCCTATTCTTTCTAAGTACAAAAGGACAAACATGTTGAAATTAGTTTCTCAGAAAAAAAAAATCGTGCAGAAATAGTGAGGGAAAGTCAGTAAGCAATCTGAGGCCATGCCTATAATAGAAAGTTTAAATAGTATTATTAAAATATTTAATAGCATTATTTCTGACATCTGTTTTCTGAGTATATCTATTTAATATTTATATTCTTTGAAAATATCTATCTTCAAAACATTTTCTTCCACTTGTGTATTAAATAATCATAGAAGCTGCTTAAGCTTAGAAGATGTAGTTTACTGTGTGGTAAAGAGTCATCTCTTGTTCCTCATTGGGCTCCATGTCTTGAAAAGTGGTGCATGTCAACATTACTTTCAGAGAACTGTGAGAGTTTGTGTTCTATTTCCCATCACATCATGATCTCCACTTTTCCTTTTCTGTATTTTTTAAGAAAGTCCTGCTGCTGTACACCAAATCATTTTCTCAGTGTCAGTCTGTCACATCATTGCTGTGTTCATGGGTGAGTCAAAGCTAAGGACACTCCTGGCTTTTTCAAATCTACAGTACATGACATTGTCAAGCTGTGAAACTTTACCTATTACCCTAGAGGTTGTTTGTCCTGTTACATCCTACTGATCAATCAAGATACTAAATTTTCAGATTACTTAAGTCCTGTAACTACCTGGCTATCATGCTACAGACTTTTAGTACCAGGATGGCAAAATAAATATTTTGTAAAAGATGCAACCACAGTGGAAGCATAAAAATGCACACTGCTGTCAGGGAGTAGGCAAGCAGTTTAGAATTAGTTAATCCTTGAAAACTGGTGAAAAGTTGAAAGGCAATTGGTATCACTCCTGCAGAAACTCTGCTTCTGGACACAAAACAATGCAAAATTAGAGGTGTCATTTAAAGATGGAAAATTCTAAAACCTGATACCTAGGGCTTTCACCTGGTGGAGTAAAAAGGTAGAGACTGTCCCTACTTCCTGCTGCTGATATTGTTTTTGCTCTACGTAAGTGTTCACTGCACAGGATGGAGACAGACATTACCCAAAGACAGAAAGTCAGACTCTCTTCCCTGTGAGGATCTTAACCTTCAACTTTGAGTCACACATGTCTTTATTTGAAGTTACAGGGGAAAGCCGCAGCCATTATCTGCTGAGGCCAGGAAGAGCCAGTATTGGAGTGATCAAATGTAATAGAAAAACAGAAGCCTTAGGACTATTCTGAGAATAATTAATACTATGTCCTAAAGACAGACTACTAGATATTGACTGCAAGCTATGGAAAAAAGAGTGAGTTTCTACCTTTAGCCTTCTCAGTATCACATATGCAGATTAGCTCCTTCCACTAATTTATTTTTTTCTCTCTGTTGTTGCTGTAGCTTTGCAGTGAAAAAAGTGAATCAATATATAGTGTGAAAACATCAGAATGCAATTTTCACTAAATGAAAAAAAAAAGGATTTTAAAAGGGTTTAAAAGCTTATTCTCAAAATTATTATTTTAATGGAACTGCAACTGAATTGTTTGTTAGCTAATTCAAGTAAAGGAAACAGGGATAAAGAGTTTAAGCAGCTATTCCAGGTTTCTTGCCACAATCTTTCTATATTATGCTTATAATAATTTTATACATATTTAAAAAAAAAACCAAACCTGATTCCAGACTTTTCATAATAACTTACATTTTTGATAGATACAAGGAAAAGGTAATATTTCAATCTCTCTTGAAGAGAGGTTTTCTAGTGCATCCTTTATTCTAATGAAACTCCTGCAGAAATGAGGGAGAAATATAGACGTGATTTGGCTAGACCACTGTTTAGCTAAGTAACTGGAAAACAAAATAAATATTCAGCAGCATTTTCCCTAGAGCTCAGGTGCTGGAGTACACATCACACTTATCCGAGGGGGGTCTCGATGGAAGTCACTGGGTACGTCCTGTCTTGCACTCAAGTGCAGCAAAACAAACCACTGCAGGAGAAAATGTGGTACACTTATGTCACAGAGTAAGAGAAACAAGGCAAAGGAAAATGTAGACTAGAGGGAGATGATCACATTTTACTAATTACTGTAACTGCTGTGTCACCATGGCAGGATGAACAATAGGCAGGTGAATATCTCTCAATTAAGGTAATACTGCTGCCTGAGACTGAGGTGCATCTAAAATACTGAAGATAAGTACTTGCAAGCATTCCAATACTTGAAACATTTCAGAATAAACTTGAAGAGGAGTTTAGATTGTTTTATTCACCAGCAATGCTTTGAACTGGATCCTGAAAGTAACTCCAGAGACTAAGACTTTTACTAGGACGCTGCAGAGGTGTACCTCAAGTATGGTGACATGGTGCAGGTTTCTGCTTTGTACAGTCATGAATGATTCTGATAAAACTGATAGCAAACTGTATTTGTCACAGGAACTACTACTTCCTTTGTCAATGCTAAGGAAATTTTTCAGGTTAGCAGGCTGGGGAGGTGTATCTCTGTATCACTAACACAATGCAATACTGTGCAGAGAAACCCAAGCTGAACCAGCTACTTCCTCAGAGAAGTCTAGGAAAAAAGGGAGCAAATATGTGTGCCTCAAACATTGACAGCCAGGCAGCAGTGGAGCCAAGCAAGTACTGTTGGTAACAACACACTGTGAGAAAGAACAGGATGTGGCTGAAGAAGAGGGCCATACAGAGGTAGGGCAGCAGTTTCCTGGGATAAACATCCTTGTTCTGGCCCCTGGAGATGACCATAGCACAAAATAGCGCGAGCACAGAAATGAAACCAGGAAGTGGCTATAGGGAGATCAAGTTCATCAATGATCCCAAAACTCCTCTGACTCATTTCCAGAAATATCTAGATGAACAAACTGCACATGATAATTAATTTGCATAGAAAGCAAGAAACTTATCTCCAGGATGGAGAAGCTTATAAACAAAAAAGTAATCCCACAAAGCCCAAGGGTTGTTTCCAGGACCCTGATCACTCCTGCGCCTGGATTTACACTGGATCTAGGACTGATGTATTTTCTTTCTTTCTTTCTCTCCTTTTCTTCTTTTTTTCCTTTATTTCTTCTTTTCTTTTCTTTTCTTTTCTTTTCTTTTCTTTTCTTTTCTTTTCTTTTCTTTTCTTTTCTTTTCTTTTCTTTTCTTTTCTTTTCTTTTCTTTTCTTTTCTTTTCTTTTCTTTTCTTTTCTTTTCTCTTTTTTCTTTTCTTTTTTCTTTTTTCTTTTTTTCTTTTCTTTCTCTTTAGTTTCTCTCTCTTCCTTCTCTTTCATGTTACTTCTCATTTAAAATCCACTGCTGTGTTTTTATACTGGAAGATAAAGGGCCTAATTTACACCAATTTCCATGCCAAGTGTTTACTTCACTAATAAAACTTTCTAAGTTTTTGTGGACCTTCTGACTTTTGTCATTCCTTTTCAGCCATGGGCATCTACAAATTTTGGGTGCTTCTTTCCCCTTAGGGATGGGATACCACACTTGTTTACCAGTTGCTTTGTTAACATTTTTTGTCATTTACATTAATTATCTGTTCTGATGAACTACAAGGAGTGGGAAAACCTTTGAAGATTACAGGTCAAAAAGTGAACACTTTGAAAGGAAAAAATAAAAAGCTAGGAAAGGTCAAGCAGCACAGTGACCTGGTTTCCATCAAGATTTCTTATGAAGCATTTGACCACTAAAGATAAATATGGAGTAATTTCAGTAACATGTGTATCTGTTGGAGTGCAGCAGCATGTAATGAATTGGGAAATTAGGCTGTTCTCTTTTCTTTGAAAGCATGGACTTGTGATGGTGTATATAACAGTTTATAATTCAGTACAGATTTACTTGGGCCCATCTTATTTTAAGTGTTAAGTGAATTTCCACTATTGCTGAATGACAGAATACCTTTGGGAATGGAGGTTAATACCACATGCATGCCAGAGTTTGCTATGATCATTTTTATTATACTGGAAACTAAGTGAATCCAAATGTTAAGTATGACTTAACTGTGGTATCAGAGAATGATGTTTTTATAAATATGCCTGCTATGTGCTGTTAAGTAAAGACATAATCAAATATCCATCCACAGTGAGCAGGACTTCTTTCATTAGTTGTAGATATTATTTAGAGTTTTCATAATTAAGATTACATTCCCCTTACAGTCAAGGCAGAGAAATAGTCTGACTGGCCTTTGACCATATGAGGCGTTGAGACGACTGGGCTGGAAGGAGTTACCTGTGTTGTAGATCAGGATTCAAATATTCCACAGCTGATTCAGCAGCTGAATCTTCCCTGATCTACCTATTCCTGCCTATTCTCTGTTTTTCATTGAGTAACAGCCTTTCCCGCTACTTGCAATATTTACATCTATAGTGTATTTACTTTATTCTGCAAGATAATCTTCATCTTTACACCTTCACTGCTGTAGAAAGCAAAGATAATGGGATCAAAAAAAAAATCTTGTTTTTATTAGACAGCACTACTAGTCATCTTTTTAAAGAGAGCTCTTCCTTTTTGCTCATGGTTATCCACCTGCATGAATCAGCAAACACCATATCAACATAACACAAATCCTCAGCCCCATACATCAACCTAAGTCATGTGAGCAGACACCCAGAGTGAAAAAAAAAGAGCACTCTTTATAGCTGTCTGTTGCCAGTGAACAGAAACAAACAGGATCACATCTGCAGCACTCCTGCCAATCCCTTCTCCCCTTGCAGCAAATTATACACATATTCATAAACACTCCAGAGGATTTATCAGCTCATGCTGTGAGTTTTCCTGGAATGCAGAAGTGAGCAATAAAATTTTTACTTAAGAGAAAGACACTCCTTTCTTTTTGTTGTTTTCCTCATTTCTGCTGCTCACTGTGCCACACTGCATCAGATATAAAGACAAGTTCAACAATCCATGCTTAACAATAAAGTAGTCTGATGTGCTCCAAGACCTGATTTGAAATTACTTCACAGGTAAGCTTTACAGAAAACTGAGGCTATGTTTGCTGTGGCAGATGTATCACTGCTACCAGTGCAATGCATTGGTGCTAAACCAGGAGATCTCTACGCTACAAAGTCCCAGAGGGAGAGATTTAGTGTTCCTGGCATGGGTGGCTGAATGACTCTGCAAGATTTATTTATCAATAACTTAATCAACAAAGACATTGTGTTTCTCTTAAGTTGTATCTGCTTTCTGGTTTGATTTCTCAAATACTCTGCTATTTCTCCAGTCTTTTCACCAAACTGCTTAAATATATTGAGTGAAGTTACAATTCTCAGAAAAGACTATGAAATAAATTAATTTGATTTTATGCAATTCAAATTCAACCCACATAAGCCTGAACATTTACAACAATTCAAATTAGAGTCATTGTGGTTTTAATTCCTTCATCTTCACTTTCTGTCACAACAAATTAAGTTAGATTTGCTGTTTTGAGGTTTTTATGGGTGTCTGTGCTCCTGCTACTTAAATTAAAGACCTTTCTAATCCATGGCATGATGTCTAGCAACCTC
This sequence comes from Phainopepla nitens, assembly GCA_013400175.1. NCBI lineage: Eukaryota > Metazoa > Chordata > Aves > Passeriformes > Bombycillidae > Phainopepla > Phainopepla nitens. The sequence continues at coordinate 472,349 of VXBQ01015058.1, read as the reverse complement.
AGAAATAAGTTATGACATCAATAGGATTATGCTTTTATGAAAATGATGGCACACCGCAATCAATAAAGCATTCCATAATGTTTTCAACTAAAGGGAAGAAATATGAGAAATACTTGGAAACTTAAACACAAATCAGAGCAGAGTAATAGGAATATATATATACCTGTTAGGTGTTTGGAGGTTACAGTTATAATTAAAACCTAATAAATTATTATTGGATTGATATATCCAACAAATTAAGCCTCTTTTTTTCATAGAATAACTGCAAAAAGATATTGCATCAGAAATATTAAGTATTCATCTATAGTGCCTGTATGATTTGTTCTGACCTTGATTTTTGTATTCCTTAGATGTACTGGGTGAGGGAAAGTATGTTATGGTTCCTACTCATTATCTGGTTAATTAGCTTCCCAAAACTTCTTAAGAACATGTCTGACTTTGTGTTTTCTGTGGTTTCTTCCAAAATATGAAAAAAAAATCATATTACAATGCTTTCATCAGTAAAAAAAAAAAAAAAAATTAAAAAAATCCTTGAATAATTAACTGTACTCTTTTAAAATGCATTTCCCTCTTCTTTTATTCACATTCATCTTTCTACCATCCTTAGCATTGAACAAGCTGTCTGGACTTTATATGGCAGTTTTGTGATATGTACAACACCACTGTGTTTCATCAGCAGGCAAAATGACAGATCAGGTGTCCTCTGCTTGTAGTTACATGTCAGTGCTCAAATGATGCGTAATTACCAGTGACAGACCCAACACTGTGGTGGGAGGAATCAAGGGTCAGGAGAAGGGATGTAGGTGGCAGTGCAGGGTACTCAAGGCAGTGGGCATAGAGATAAGCAGCAAAAAACAATCTGTACATCAGCCACTTTTTTTTTTTCTTCTTTTTTTTTTTTTTAAGAGATCCAATATCATAAGCTAGAAGCTGCTCATTCCGCTCGTATTTCGTGGTTTGTGGTTCAGAAATTTTTGACAAGGGGAAATCATCAATTTATTCTTGCCTGTGTAGCCAGCAGCAATTAGCTGCAGCTGAGTGAAAGACCACAAGGCAGAGGCAGTTGGGAAACACGTCAAGGAGATTTTTCTATTGATACCAAAAGGGAGACTAACACTTTCCAATTCTAGGAATATAATAACTCCAGGAATACAACTTACTCATAAGAACAGAGAACCTTTTTGGTATCAAAAGAGTGTTAGCAGACATAAATTACGTATTGTTCCCCATGAGATAACCCGGACCAACATGCAAGCAGAACTCCAAAGGCACTCTTGACAACCTGGTGTAATGGAACATTGAGTGAAAATGTGTTCTGGGGCTTGTTGACTTGGAACTGGAGAAACAACCTGTTCAGAAAAAAAAAGCTGAAAACTGAGAATTGAAAACACAGCTCTGGTTTTACTGACAGTTCCTAAATAAATATGAATATCTTCCTTACATGGGCTACTTGTTTCTGCAAATGGACACTAAAGATCCTGTTTGGAAGAAGGACACTGGAAAGGTTGTCTTTTGTCCCCTAGACCTGTATCATGGCTATTTACTTGCTGGGCACAGAGATTGCTTCTGGCAAGCAGAGTTTGCCCAATACCAAGTAGAAGGCAGCTGCTAATAAAATTCTACCATTCTCCTTCTTTAGGGCTCTAATTAGTGAAATCTGACTAGATAGGTACAAAGAGAAACTTCTGCCTCCATCTGAAAAAATGAGGGTGCTTCCCATGTTTGCATGCTCTGTGCATTCCCAAGAAGATCCACCTCCCCAGGAAATCCATATACACACATGCTACATGGATGATTGCTTAAAGTTGTCAGGGTTTATGTCTACTATAACAGAAAGACAACTAGCAGGATTTCTCAAAAGTAGCAAATACTCATATATCCCAAAATATAAAGTATAAATGGAGAGAGTGAACAACATAACCTCTCAAAAACCCTTTCCTACTGGTAAGTATGAAGACTTTTACTGGAAAGCTCCACAAATTTCAAAAATTCCCTCATCAATAAAGCTCTCCCTGCAGAGAAGTGCTGTGATTTACCAGCTGAACATTATGAGGCAGAAGAAATTTTGTAAGGATGGTGACTTTCTCTGCGAATTCTGCGCTTTTCCCCATGTGAATCTGTTTCTTAAATCGTTGGCCTGTGACTGTCTGTTCATGACCTCAGAGAAATGAATTGCCCTTAAGCTCTGTAGGGGGAGGAATGGAATCCAAATGACCCAAAGCTTGCTGGAACAGATCCCTCCTTGCCTCCCTCCTGAGTATCTGCTGTGAGACACAGCCAGAACACCCACAGCTCATGGGATGGCTTGGGGCTGAGGTATCCCAGGCTGGTGGCACCTCCCAGCTCAACACCTGCCCCCAAAACAAGCACCAGAGCCTTTCCATGGGGTCAGGAGATTGCTGGCAGCAATTGCTGCTGCTGATTGGCACACAGGCAGATGAGTATTTAATCTTAGGGAATGGGAAGAAGAAGAGAAGAAGCTTTGGAAGCATTGTCCAGCGATACGGAAAATAATATGTAAACCAAAAAATAGTTTTGCATATAGGAGTGCTAAAAAAGAATTATCCTTCAATTTTACCGCCTTAACACATAACTCAGAATGTGGAAGATAAACATCCTTACCACAGACCAAGAAGCAGAGACACTCTTTTTAAAGAGAAAATGGTAAGCTGCTTGGGTAAAATAGAAAATGTTATTCAAATTAAAATATCTATTAATTAGCCCTCTTTCAATAGCAAAATATTTCAGATAGGTCCTTCTAGAAACTCTCAGAAATAACAGAGGATTGTTTCAGGTACTTGACTGTTCATAACAGAGATTTGTAGAGATATTCCTTACATTATTTCTCTTATGTGTGTGTTGAATAGCTCTTTCTCCCTTAGTTTTACAGGCTTATATTAATATCTTCTTGCCTTTTAGTGATTTCATTCTCAGAATTTAATTTGCCTGAGAGGATTTATAGTGTGATTCTTGTACATGTATTGTATCTTATCTATCATAGTTAGTATTGGGTTTAATGTTGTGAATTATCATTGCCACTTGACATATAAAGATGTAAAGCAGAACCATGTTTTAACTTACTTTTAAAATGTTGTTTCCTTATTGCTACAATTTCATAACTTCTTGGACATAAGTGTTGCTTTACGTCATTTAATTTCCTTCTGCTTATTGCTCATCTATGCTAAATGAAATTCACTTCAGTCACAAACAGAGCAAAGTTCACTTGTTTCATTTTTGTTAATTTGTTCATGACCCTTAGGGATGCCTGTTTCATCTATGCAAAGGGAATTTAACTATGTTGTGTTTTCCTAAAGGCCGTAATTATTTGATTAAAGCTTAGAAGATAAAGTTACAAACTCTACGCATAAGTTGGTTTCTCCTTGCAGAAAAAATATGACCTTTAAAGAACACTTTTCTAAAAAAACAAAAACTTCAAGCAGAATGAAGAGGAAATGACATGTTAATTTTGTTGTATTAGGAAAATGCAGATTGGAGCTAACAAGAAAGCTTCCCATGTGGACATATGTAAGGTTGTGAGAAGCTAAGTTTTTGGGCCAACCATTCTGAAGAAAACAGCTGACTATATTTTGGACCAAGATTCAGGTCTAATGCCTTCTAAAATAAAAGGATTTTCTCCCAGGATTGAAGATTAAATATTCTGTACTGAAAACCTTCATTTTCTTCCAACATAACATTTCAGTTTGATTCTCTTTTGTTTGACACTTGATCTTATTTGGATTACTTTTCATCCAATTTCCCTATGATTACAACATCCTCCGCAGGCTTCCTCACTTGTAGTTTTCAAAAGGTGAAAGAAATTAAATTGAAATTCATATCCCACTGAAGAATTATCACTTGAAATCAGAAGAAACATATATCCTTCTAATGTGTGTATAAATCCAAGAGCTAGAAAAGTGCTGAGTTCCAGAGCACACATAATGCTAAAATGCTATTTGACAGAATCCATTTTCAGGGTAGAAACATATTTAATCTTAAAAGATATCATGACACATTAATGATTTGCTTACAGATTTCTGGTAGTTTTAATAGTCTTCATGGAGCCTCTTGAGTAGACATTAATTTTCAATGGTTCCTGTATGATTTTGACAGTATTTTAACTATTATGATCGAGAAATAGTTTTATCCATGGATACTGTCTGCCTGAGAAGACATTTCTTCTGAAAGGCTGCACACACTAATTATGCCATTAAACTACTAAGAAGTAAGAGCTCACAGCTGAGTTTGACTTGAAGTCCTCAGGAGTATTACAGCCCTTAAAAATTATAAACAGTTAGGTTGAACCTAATTTTCTGACCATTTAGAGAAAATTTAAGAAATCTGTGTGGTTTTATATATGTTTCTTGTCCTCTATTTTCAATAAAAAATCATATTGATGTTTTCTGGTTATGATTACTGGTTGGAATATAAGCATTTCCCTATTTCTCAATATACAGAATTAGAGAGTCTACTTTTTTTCCAAGCAGAAGGATCTTGGTATTATAGTTTCTGCTGTAAGGGGGAAAAAAGAAAATAATTTAATTATGTCCCTCACACTGTCTTGAGACAAATTTCCCTTAGAGTTTGGCCATAGGGCAGATGAACTAAGTGGTTTCTTGTTGGGGATTTTTGAGTTTTTTTCTGTTCTTTGATTTATTTTTTCTGGATTTACCATCATTTTATCCCAATATATTGCCTTTGAGAACTGATATAAGAGAACCTCTCATTTTTCTGGTATGAACTATCCATGTACAAGCACTGAATTCAGTGGCCATTCATTTTATGCTATTATTGAGGAACAGAATTTCAGTCTTTCTATTCTTCACAAATCTTTTGTCTAATCTGTATAACAAATGTTTTCACATGATCAGGATTTAAATGCTGCCACATTTTCAGTGTTAGCTCTTCAACAAGCTGTTTTCATAATTGGATTCATTTTCCCACATAATTCACTCTAAACTGCAATTTATTTAAATCATGGACTGACTGGGCATCTAGGGGTAGCGATTCAGACAGTTTGAGATTTTTCTGTCTAATATTCATTTCAGTATTTGCCAAAATCCCTTTTTCTAAGTATATATTTAAAACCCTTTCATTTACTGATTTACTTTTGGCTTCCTATAAGGATTCATACTGATCTAGCTGCCTTAATCAATAATTCATTATGCCCTGAAGTAGAAATAATTTTTTTTTCCCCTTTGGCTTCAGTATGTTGCAATTACAAAAAAATGAAATAAGTAAAAGGCAAATTTATGGACCCAGATGTAGTAATTTAAATTAAACTGTATTTTATCGAGACTGTTCCTATTTGATGTTGAATATTTCTGTAGAAGTTAAAATGGCCATACTTTTTAAATATATACTGCTATTATCTTTTTTGAGGTGGACTTGGCACACAGCAGAATTGCAATTTGGCTACTGTAGTTTGAGGAGTTCATGCACAGTTTAGGGATTCTTTTTGATATGAGGGATGCTTTGTGATGTCCATATGACTGAAAATATCATTTGGAATAAAATACAGGTTTGTTCACTTCACCCATTTTATGGCCCTGCTCCAGTAGAAGACTGCAGAACATTGCAATTTCCTATGAACCATCAAACTGCAGGAAAGGTGAAAGATTCTCTGCCCGTATGGCATCATGTTTACGTAAGGATCTCTCAAGCCTGATTTTTAGGGCTTGGGCAGGCACACAGAAGATTACTCAGTCAGTCTAACCATGTGTCTTATCTGACAAAGGTTGTGTATGTCAGGACACCTGAGGAGAGCAAGAAGAAACAGAACAAAAGGACAATAGCTGCACAGAAAACAGAGAGTCCATGATTTGGAGAAGAAAAACAATGAAAAATGGGATTAACAGACTCTTCCCAGCTATTTGATTCAGAGAGGAAACAATACTTAAAAGTAGTGATAATGTAAGTTTTTGTGCACAGCCTGATATAGGTATGCAAACACACATTGCCAAAGAGCAGTGTGTCATGGAGATCTAGAGAGTCTTGTGGGTAGGGAGGAGGCAGAAATGAAAGCTGAAAGCCTTGCTAAAGGACTTAAACCACTTGTTAATGCACTTTGCATTGTGCAATAGGGCAAAGATTGCATCTCCACTCAGCTCACGCTATCGCTACTGCAGGATCACGCCGGATCAGACTGGATTTCTGCTACAGATTTTGTAAGAGAGAATCATGCTTTAAAGTTCCTCCTTGGCAGGCACAGCATCAATCATCCAGCAGCTTGTTTGTCTTCTCTTCACCGCTGAGACGTTGAGAGGATTCATCAAGTATTAATAAGGCCTCTAGGTTGCTTGCCGTGAGCTAAAAAACTGCAGCCAGTAATTCCATGCTTTGAAAAGAATATATCCCTCTGTTTCAACATAAGTTAAAGGTGCTCTTTGAAATAATTAAAAAGCAGAAATACAGGATATGGCCAAAACCTTAGAAACAGGAGCCCGGTAGCTCTTCACGTTATTCCTCAATTACTTTGTTGAAACATTTTCATCTCTACCCATGATAACACCTCTACACAGATGTACCAGGCAGAGTAGGCTTGCCAGTGAAATCATATCCAAGAGAACTGTGAATTGGTGAGAGGCAGCTTATGAAAAATACTGCCCAGTGGAAGAAAAAGACTTTATCCATGTATAATAGACACAGTTTAATCATACTTCATACAATGACACTCTGAAAATATAGGCTTTTTGGGCTTATTAAGTCATTCAATAGATCATCAAAAGACATTATAAATCCTAGTGACTTCTGATAAATAGAGTTGCAAAATAATTCAAAGCCCTGTGTGTGAGCATAGTGTGTGCATGCTCATGTGTCTGTTCACATATCACAGCACGGACAAACGAAGCATGACTGAACAAAAAACACTAGATGCACTAATGTTTCAAAAGCTGAGGACTAAAAGAAGGGCAGAGGTAGTTCCTGTTTATATTTCAGTGCAACGTGTAGGTTAGAAATCTGATTCTGGGATCAGAGCCACATGGTGCTCTGGGGAAAATATATTTATTAGTATTCTCTTTCTGTATCATTGTTCAGATCTTCCAGTCTCATTCCATTTGCACGAAATATAAATGAAGGCATATTAAACAAAACATTCTTAGGTTTACTCTAATAATTTTCTTACTCACAGTAAGCCTTCTTATTGCAGTGAAATTGTTGCTCAGACAAACTGCCCTTGAGGAGTTTATCAGCCTTCAGAGGGATGCACAGAAGGTAGGTGAAGTTCTGTTTTCCTATGGCTAAGTGATGCTGCTCCTGCATATTGCCAAAAAACTGATGTAGCCAGCATAAAGATTTTATCCCAGTACCAGAGAGAAGGATAGACTCAGTAGCAATATTTAACGTGCTTTATATTTCTTAACAGTGATTAGTTTAATGTTCATATAATTTGACTAATCTCAGACTGCTTATGTTTACTTTAAGTACTCCAGTAGCATTCATTTTGAAACAGTCACCAAAAGGAGAGTTGTCAAAGAACAGGGGTAAATACTTCTCTCCCTAGAATCCAATCATTGCTATGAATATACCATCATTGTAAAAACAGTATGAGAGAAACTGTGATAAAAAAGAACACTTTGAGGATGATCAGAAAAATGAAAACAGCTTACCTATTGAAAAGAATAGAATAATTCAACCCAAATTGTATATCTGGACTTCATTTTCTGTTACTGAGTTGCTATTGGGGACAAAAATGAAGTAGGGTTTTATCTTCTATTTATATGGTTCACAGCAAATAAGCTATAGTCAAGAAGTCACAAAATAATGTAATAAAATGTTTAAACCAGCATTAATGCAATTCATAGAGAATTTCAGAATTCTACGATACAAGCATGACTATGGATAAGGTATTAGTTATTCATCATGTTTCATGGCCCTTTATGCAATTAGATGACAAGAGTATTCTAAAGGTCAAATGTGAGATATAAGAGGTAAAAAAAAAGCCAAACATTTTCTTGTTGTTGAACATTTTGTTTGTGCTGTGCTTAAGTTGCCCTAAGGATTTCTTTCTGTCCTCAGAAAGTCAACAAGCAAACAATTTGAAAGTTATTAATATTGATTTTACAGAATACATCACAGTTCTTCTAGAATTCTTCTTCCTGCAGCAGAAAGTTATATTTGCTGTTTTGAGGAGAGGACAATTAATATAGTGGAAGGAACAATGTGCAGAAAGTACTGTATGTCCCTGAGGCTGACGCTGATGCCTCTCACTGCACCTTGTGCAGGGCCTGTTTGGCTGCAGCAGTACAGATACCTGATTTGGTGTTTCACAGATGCAGAATGCCCTAAATACACTCCCAGGGGATCTCTTGCAAGGAGAAGGGTGTTAGCTGAGGGTCGGTTCCTTCCATGTCTAGGCCAGGAAGTGCAAAGCTGAGTTGATGGATGTCCTCTTTCCATAACTCCCTTCTGGGAAAGCCCTTGCTCAGCCTTCTACTGGCTCAGTTGCCGCTGCCAACAAGTGCCAGCTCCCTACACGCAAAACCAGGCCCCGTCGGGAGAACTGACAAGCAATAAAAGAGAGAACCAGGGCTGCAAATAGCTTGATGCTCTTGTATTAGCCCAAGGGATGCCAGCAACCAGGATTTATTGTATGGATACAAAGTCTCTGCATGTTCAGGGGTCCTGGCATGTTTTACAACAGGCTTCACCTGCTCCAGTCCTTGTAGCTTAGAAACATTGAAAGATATCAGAAAATCTTGGCATAGCTTCCCACAGGTTTGTTTTACTTTTCTCTCAGAAATACTGATGGCCAGTTAACAGACTAAAGTTTAGCTTAGCTTATTTGTTTTTCCATGAAAAAGGTGGTCTTTCAGAAGATAAACCATTTTTTATTACTTAATTTAAAGAAGATTTAGTTCCAACTGTAAGGTTTCATAGGAGCTCCTTCATATCCCTCGAGGAACAAGTTCTTGCTATCATTGCCAACATCCATCTGTTATATCTGCCAGGGGTGGAAGGAAAGGATGTAGAACCAGTGCTCAGACAAAGCAAATACAGTAATCCGCCAGCTCAACAAAAAAGCCTTTTCTATGGAAATCTATTTTATCTGTGGGTTTTCCCAATTAAACTGTAAATTTACACAACCTTTGCATGGGATAGCAGCTCAAGAAGTAATACTTGTAGATAAGCTCATTACAATGTTGCACTGATTATTCAAAAATCCTCCTTTCTCTAAAGGAAGTATATATCCTTAGTGGCTGCTTTCTGACCGTTTTTGGTCTGTTTCCACCAAGCAAGGTATATAAAAGATAATTGCAATTATAAAATATTTAAATATAGTAATTCAAATATTTCATCTTTTCACAGCCACACTTTCACCAGAAAACACCTTTTGAACTCTGTTTCAAATACTATAAGTGAAGGTCAGCATTCACTGGTTAAAAACAAAAATTGTTTCCATTCAGTGACAATTTCTTGTTTCATTCAGCCTTTATTTTGGTAAAAGCTAAGCAAAAAAATTTGTCACTTCATTCTTCCTCACATACTCTGATTCGAAGGGTAACACAACCAGTGAATTAACTGCTATTTTGAACAGGAATAGGGATTTATGCCATGACATATATTTTGCCTCCTTTGTGTCACATACAATGCAAAGTTTTCCTTTCTGTTTAATTAGCTCACATCATTATTTTGCACTATTATTTTCTACAAGACACTACCAGTGTTTTAAAGTATGTCATACTAGAATATTCAAGATAATTAAGGAAGCCTATTATTTCATGTACTTGTCTACTGCTTTCAAGGAAAAGAAACAAGCTCTTATAAAATGTTAATTCACAAACATATTAAATTGGATGTCAACAAGATATTTGATTTCTGCCTAAAGAATTATTTTTTTTGTCGAACCAACAGTACTATCAGCTTGAAACTGGCAATATCTAAAATATCAGAGCACTTCAGGAATATTTCCGAGAACTGATGTACTGTATTTCAATTTGTGATAAATTAGGGATTAAACACCCTTAAATAACACCACAACTTTAATATTTTGTCTGTGTTGTTAATTCAGATGATAGTGTTACCCATTTGTGTCCAAGTTATCTTCAAGAACAAGTCTTGAATCTAAGGATGGAAGTTACTATCCATTTTTGGTTTTATGAGTGTCAGTACAGGAAGTATGAGACCACAGTTGTTAAAAGGATGTATTAAGCAGCAGTTCACTCTGATAACACTTCATTCTTCAGCCAGAGACTTGAGTGTGGAAATGGGACCACTGAACATGCTGCAAAAGGATTTACAAGCCGCGTTTGTGCATCTCTGAGCAGGGAGGCTGGACCAGATGACTTACTGTGGTCCCTTCCAACACTACCCATTCTGTAATTCTGTGATTCTGGGATTCTGTTATTCTGTGATCTCTGTTCACGGAACATGTACTTCTAACAGGAAATTTATAAATAGAATATGTCAACACTCCGATACACAATTTCTCCTCCACTACACATTGCTTTTTGCTTCACTAGGTTGACTGTCAGCTGCAGATATTCTCTTGCTCAGAGCACAGGCCAAATGCCCTCAGTGTATCTAAGATCTCCTTTAAGCAGAATTGTGTACAACATAGTATCACAAACAGCTGTTTCTTCTAGTGTGTCCATCAGCTGAGAATAGTCAGGACAGGCAGGACTCGGCTCTGCCATGCACCCATGGAAACTGAGGAAAAATGACATTCAGCTGTCATTCAGACAAACAGATCTTTCCATTCCCTTAAGATTTTTTTCCCTTGGGACTTTGAGTCACTTCCTCAGGTCTTCTGGGCTTTCATGATGTGCTGAATCAAGTGCCTAACAAGGGACAGAAAAAAGGAATGAGATATGTCTCATTAAACCCGGTTATTTCCTCAGAAAACCTCTGTAATGTGCAACTTAATGAAAGACAAAACAACTGGTCTAAATCCATACCATATTTTCCATTTTTACTTCAGGGAGTGTTGCTGACTGAGACATGGATACAAAAGCAAAGATGCGCACTGTAGCTGACCAAAGAATAGGGCTTCTGCAGCTACTGTGTAAGTCTTTATCTTCATTTTTAAGCAGAACTTTTCTTGACTTCTTGTAGAAGATGGAGTACCCACTGAATGTAAGAAGATTGCGAACACCCCACAAAACTCACCTGTCACCACCAGTTATCTCATCAGCTTTGATACCTTACCAAGTTTTGGGGAGGGAGGCTGGGGTGTAGGCTGAAATCTCACATTTGTTCTGGCTGGAGGCAGCTTCCTGCTCATATTAGAAGCACGATAATACTAATAAGTAGTTTCAAAGTGATTTTTCCATTGATCCAGCAAACTATGCAGCCTACCACTCTGTCTAAGACACATGTCATTCAATTTGATAAAAGCTACAGAAACTATGTCCACCTTTCAGATGGCATTTCAAGTTGAACACAATCTTTCCTGAGCAATGAGCTGACAGTATTCTAAAGCTGAAACCAGATGACCTTTCTTTTCTTTCTTAATAAGCATCTCCGATGACACTTACTCTATCGGAGATTCTTATTTGCAATGCCTGCTGCAAAAATCACCTCATGTATATTTGATAGCTCTATTGAACACTTGTTAGCACAAGTGGTCTGTAGAAGCATTGTTTAGAAATTAAAAGAAACTGAAAATTCAGACTTAGTGAATGTCAGAAAACAGGCAACCACTTTACATCTTGACTCTAATGTGATCCGTCCAACAAAAACTGTTAGTTTACCAAAATACTGACATTGGGCAAACCTTTTTAACAGCAGAAAACTAAGCCAGTATCAGTTTTTCTGTCTATTCTCTAGTTAAAGTCAGTTAATCACCAATCTCTTCCATTGACCAATAGCAGTCCAAACGCAAGCATTCAGTTTGTTACCGATTCTATTGATCAGACTTGAGGTAATGGAAGAATGATGAGTGCCAACAACTGCTGTCTATGTCTACTGTTTTTCTTGTCAATTTTCTCCCATGTAACTAGCTAGATGCCCAATTCCCTTTCTACATGCATATTGGAATAATCCAAAGTAATGAAGACTGATCTTTCCAGGTATCATTAATGCTAACTGCCAGTTGATGACAAAATAGATCACAGTCTGTATTGCTAGCCTTAATTTCATAAAAATAGAAAAACATACCACAGAGATCTGAGCTGATCCTGGCTGGTCTGAAATAAAAAGTTGATGAATACTGTACACTGTAAGTAAATAGGCCCAGTAAGTATTCAACAAGGCTGAAATATCATTTTGGCATAGAGAGAGAGAGTAGAGCAGCCAAGCTATACTGAAGCAGTCTATTGAAGAGGCCTACAAACCGAAATGATTGACTACTTCTGAGGGTTTCTCTTTATAACCAGTAGTCTTCTGTCATCCAATGAATTAGTTTGAACAGGTGTTGATAAAATTGACTCTTAAAGTGGCAAAAGCAAATCTCTCTTGAAAAACCCTAAGTGACAGATTAAGATGAATTCAATGTACTTACAGCATGTTAAAAGTAAATTTCAAGCATAAGGAGATTTGGCCACTGAGAAAAGTGGCATCCAGTCTGAAACTGTGAACATCAATTTTGGGTGCATTTTCCAGCCATGCATTTATTTTGTGTTCACACATAAGTTATTCAGTCTATATTGCCTTTCACTCCTTTATACTTTTTAAAGGAGTCTGTAAATCCAGAATTCATAACTTTACTGTATTCATCATATGTAAAAACATAGGTATTTTCTCAAGCAGATCTTCATCATTTCTATGCCAGGATACTTCAGTTCCAGCTTTTTACCTAATAAAGGCAGACACCAGTGTGTGTTCTGATGAAAGGCAGCACAAATCCCAGTTTTATATTTTGTATCTAGTATGCTTTTCCCAGAATATTATGTTCTCTAGGTTTTCTTGACCATCATGACCCCAGAAACAGATAAAAACTCACGGCCATTTTGGCTACAGGAACAACATTTAGGTGATAGCGGTGTTTGACTGACATATTACCATGATGTAATCACATCAGTCATATCCTGAGGGCTGGAATCAAGGTACATCAGATTAATTATTTTTTTCAGATTGAAATAGTTATTATCTTCAAAGTGGTTTATTTTACCTGTAGCACTGTTGTTTTTCTCATACACCAATATGAACAGTCAGAGATGTACAAGACATTATGTTCTTAAAATCTTATATCCAGTAGAGAACTAGGGGTTGTAGAACTGGAGATACTGTGAACATAACTACTTTTATTTGCAACTAAATATTAGCCATGGAACACAGAATATTAACTACCTCGTTGTGAATTCAACACTGAATTAGAACAATACAGTCAAAGTAGGAGCCATGATAACCAGAGATCAAGGTCAAGAGAAAATACTCCTGTTCCTCACTGTAAAGAATCAACACTGTGCAAAATGCAGCTTTTTTGGCAATAGTACTTATTAAGTACTTGGTATTTTATTTTTATGGGACTTTTATATGCAACTGATAGATAGTTCATTAAAATAAAATCCAACTGAAAAGAAATATCTTTTTATTCTTGATCCAGCTCAACTAAGTAACATAATTGTTTTATCCATAAAGATGCTCCATAAAATGCCAGCTATACAAGCCAAAATTAAATGATTAATTAGAACTGAATAGATAGAAGAGGGTCCTTTCCAGACTCCCAGCTTTCAAGAATCTAAATTTTTCAACTTAAGTGAAATATTCAGCATTTGTTTCCATTTCTTTCTAGTGAAAGTCCTTTGGGAAAAGCATAGTGTGGAACACTATAGATTACTTTCCTTGCATTTGGAGAAATATCAATTTCTGGTTTAGTACTTCTATATTATGTTTTTTATTTTGACTGAAAATTCCATTAGTCCATCACATACAATACTGGTCAACTGTTTTTGTTTAACCTGAAATTATCCTTTTCCCAAGAGGAGATTAATATACCTTATCTTGTATCTGTATGTGTTTTCACTCTGTTCAGGAGATTTTATTTACCTTTAATATTTTATAGATATGTATGATATATATCCAGCAATGCAATAGTTCACACTGTTTGTTTGTGCTGGTTTTTTTTTTTGGTTTTTTTTTTTTTAATTTCTAGGCTATGTCTCAACTAAAAGAGTGCAGCTTATAAAAATGATTTTTTTTTTTTTTTTGGGAATGGCATACATTTTTTTTTTAATCTTTATCATGCTTCTTGTTTCTTCAAAGAAAAGTTATCCTTTTGATACTTTTGGGTTCCAGATCATATTTTCCTTCCCTAAACTTCTCTGCATTCACATGCACAGCCAGTTAATAAAGTCCTCCAGACCTGATCATGTAAATCAAAAGAAGTAAGTGCAAATTTAATAACTTTAATAATTTACTATCAATATAGATCTGAATGGAGAGCGTCAAAAAGCCTTGCTTCTCCACCAGATCATTTAACCCATCCCTCCACCTTACTACTCCTTAGACCCCAGGGTCTGTCCCTGGATGATGATTTATTTGAACAGCTGTAAAGGTGTTATGCAGCCAGGGCTGAGGCTCTCTCCCATTTCACTTCAGCCTTTCTATACCAGATCTACCTCCTGTCTTGGCTTCATGATCCAACCAAGAGAGGCTTTGCCTATTTTCTGAACTTTGCCTCAAACCTCTGCTCCACTTCTGCCAGCACTAAGTATCTCATAAAACCAACACCTTTTTCTGAGAGCACAATTTAAAAGCCTTCTTGTACAAAAATAATGTCTTTTAGTGGAATCATAGCCACAAATCTATGAATTTATTTTGCTTGTCTATCTACATTTTTTTTTCCAGAAAAGTAGCAGAAACACATTTGGCCTGCCTTTGTTAGGTTTATTTTGCACATTGTACCTTCAAGATAAAAAATATATTAAATTTGTTTATTCATATATGTATAATTTAAATATGCTTACACAGGATGGCTCCACTGAGCCACTACAGATCTCATTGGCAGTTCTATCACCATCCTTCTCAGATATGGATCTTTCATATCTTTTAATCACAGTTTTGCCTTGAGAATTTTTTTCATAGCAGTAGTTCTTGCCAAACCTAATAAAAAGACGGCAAATAGAAGTGCTGTATATGTCTGTAAAATCGAATCTGCAGCAAAATTGCTCAGACAAAGAAACATTCCAATGCAATGAAAATTTATTGTTTTAAACCTATTCCTATTATTTTAAATCTAACATCCAGACAAGTACATAATTAAATAACATAAAATAATTTCTTTTTTTTCCCCAAAATTTTTAATTAAAATCTGTATAGTGCTGAACCACTGCAGCCTCTCTGATGAGAATCTAAATGAGTCCACCTAAGAAGGAGGATGGCACTTTTTGCATTGCCAATATGCATGATCAATTTAACACTTTTATTAACACATCTAGAAGTAATTGTCCCAGGCTGTTTCATCTTTACCTAGCAAAGTAAATGAAGAGATAATTCATGTTCTCAGGTGGTATTGTGATATTAGGGAGAAATTAACTTTATAAAGATTTGAAAAAAGTTATACAGTAATTTTTTGGGATGAGTAAATTTACTGTTTGTAAAATATTCAGCCATGTCCATAACCAGAGATTAGGCAGTGTTCCCGGGGCAGTTCATCTTTCCTTGATAATAGTCAGCATTTCCTGTGGCTGGGAAATCACATGAAGAATGAAGGGACGTCTTGGCATTGAAGCCTTGCTGGTGAACCAGCCCTGAAGATGCCTGACATTGTAGTGTTCCAGTAACCTGGGTATCATCAGCCTATTCACTAGGGTTTGGATAGAGCCCACTAACCTTTCCTTTACAAGCTTCTGAACACCTCACAGCAAAACTCTTCAGTCCAGGCCTTACTGAGCCGGACAATGCCTGGATATGTGTGCAAGCAGGGAGACAATGAGCAGGACAAATCCTGGGGAACAACTTGTTGGTTGTTAACGCACCCTCAGTGGTACTGTGCAGGGCTCACTGAAGACCTGCCTCTTTTCCTCTCAGGCTGAGAGTTCCAAAAATTTAAAATATTAGGAGATACAAAATTCTCTTTCATTGACAGTTCACCTCAAAAAAGCATCCATCCAAGATGCACTCTTTTGATGAGAGTATTTTCGCCAATGACTTCACTTATCCAGTATTAATTTGGAGGGGAAGATGATTAAGACTCTCATACTATCTGGCAAACAATTTTATGCATATAGTTTATTTTAATCCAGAGAAGTGGCAGAAATCATATTGTTGCTATTAATTTACCTCCTCTGATGAAAGAGAATATTTTTTGTCTCATATTACTCTTAGTTCTGTCTGCCTCTCCTCCTTCCCTGAGGTGTTGCTGTTAGACTCACAGGAGAATTGGCACCAGCTGGCTGCTGCTACCTTTGGCTGCCTCCTTCTCCCTTCTCATGGCTGGTTTGTGTGAGGCGCTCCCAGGAACATCCCTCTAGGATCTGATTTGCCAGATCTCATACAGCACATACCTAAAACTCTGCTATAGCACCCAGTAGGGTGTTACTAGCAGCACTGTGGCTCACAGCGTTTTGCAGACTGCATGAGATGATTAAAATTGTAAAGGGACTGAATTTTGGATAAAAGCTCTCTTTTTGCAGCCATCCCCAGAGAAGGCTGAATGAAGAAGTTAGAGTTTTCATTTGGGAAGATCTTGGCAAGTAATTCACATTCCTGTTTCATAGGAATTTTTCACATTCCTGTCATTGCTCCTACTTATAACTTGTTTTAAATTTTTTTAAATGCATCTAAATATAAATGCCTTCATAAGCAAAATTTACATAAACATATTTAATAGATTTAAAACCAAGATAAAGACTACTCCTGCTCTTACTGAAGTCCCTGAGGACAGTGTGAGACAGGTATTTCACAGTCTAAAAGGCACAGTAAGACTTGACAATGATCTTGTGGCAATAGAGAACACTAATCCGAGACACAAGAGACCGTGAAGTGTATCTGTAATAAATTGTAAATTAAAAGTAAGGCAAGGACAAGTATATCCATTAAGATTTAACAGAATTATAATTAGCATTAGGAGCTGTTAGCTTAATGAAATTGCTATTAGTTTTACCAACCAAATGCAGTATCTCTGCAGGAGTTACTCTAAGCAATGCTACTGGAATCTCTGATCAACAATGGATTAATTACCAAAGTAATTCTTCTTCCTCCCACCCAATAACCAGACTTCCTTGTCAGTGTCATTAGAGATAGTATTAGTCTTGTAACTTTATCATCCCTAATTGACAGAAAAGGGCAGACAGAGGAAGGTGCTGCTGTGACATCAGGTATTCCAGCACAATCCATAGAGGCATGTAGCACATCCTTGCTTGTAGTTCAAAAGGAGAATAAAGCATTTGGGTTTCTAGCCTAGCTGCTGTTCACTCTGACTTTTCTTTTTGCCAGTGTTTGGGATGCTGGCATTCTGTCACTGGCACAGACAGCCACAAGGATGCTGGCCTCACTTCAGCAGTTAAAAGACATCGTTTTGACACCACCTTGCTGGGCACTCTAAGAGTAGAGCAGTGCTGCCCTTGCTGACAGCCTTGCTCACTGTTCTGGCTCTCCCATCAGCCCCAAGGCAAGCTGCCGCTGCCGAGGTGGCCCTGTCTGGGTCACCAGCCCCTGGAGATGTCCTGTCCATCCCCACTGACAGCAATGCTAGTCCTAGACCGCAGTCTGACATCTGGTGAGGTTTTCATGGACCTTTAGAGCATTCCTTTCTAAAATGTTGATTATAAATTAAATTTAGCTGTTTAAGTGTTGGATTAAAGGCACTTTCATACAGATTAGATTTAATTCAATTTGTCATTTATACTCAAGGAGATTTCAGTACTTAGATCAAGCAAAAAAAAATTTGGAAATTTTAACAGAAATTTCCTCTCCTTCTGATTAAAGAAAATGCAGAAAAGTTAAATTAGACTTCAACTGTTTATAATTCCTTTGGAATATTTTGACTTTGATTACTCCTTTATTAATTATGGGTTTTTTTTATTAGTTAATGACCTAGCTATCAGGTTTAATTATATTTGTCATCAATACCTGTCATACTTACAATGTATTAGTGCATATGTATATAACATACATGCATGCTTGAAGGAGCAGCACATAATCTGTTTCAATTATTCTCCATGTTTGTGTTTGAATATCACTCCATACAGGATCTGGCAGGGGCGGAGAAAATTTCCCACAGAACAGCCTAGTATGTGCTGTATTTTGGATTTGTGAACAAAACATGTTGATAACATAGGCATGACTTCTTTTTTTTTTTTTTTTCTGATGAGGCAGTCCTGTCAGATACAAAGCTTTAAAAAAGAAGAATGAAATTTGTTTGGGGTAATGAAGTCCTCGGAAATGTTTTGGTTTAGAGGCCTGTATTTAAAAAGGAGAATGAAGACCCTTATCCCAGACTCTCAACACCTAACTTTCAAGATCAATATTCAAATCTATATATCAATATCTAACTCCTAGTCAGAGTTCCCCAACAGCATCACGTAATAAACAGTCAATAAGTGTTACAAACGTTTCTTAAGCACAAACATCTGTGCCTGTTTAAAGACTAAAGTCAAATAATGCAGAGTATTCCTGAATGGTATCCCATGTCCTCATAATGATTCCACACGGAAATTTCCTGTAAGGTCAGACATGTTTAGAACTGTGGTGGTCACAATGGTCCCATTCAGTATTTACCTGTCATGCCATCCTGCTAATTGGGCCTTGGCTGAAGTATGCTTATTCCGAGCAATAGTAAGAATATAAACAAAGGCACTTAATTATAAGGTGTTTTCTTCAAGAATACCTTAGGGCTCAAGACTTCTTTTTTCCACAGAAATTGAAATCACATGGCTGTTAAAATTCCATTGTTAAAATCACTTTGATCCAATTTCATTATGGAGAAGAAACAGCTGAAACAGATGGACATTCCCTTAGAGGACTAATATTCATTTATAAGTGAGTCAGCAATCTAAGTGCCTAGTAAAATAAATCTGTATATATTAAAGATTTGTTTAGGAGAAAGGACAAACAGTGTTTTACATATAGCGAAAAATACAAACTTGTTGAATCAATGTTCTGAGTACAACACATTTTACCTAAAGAATCAGAAAGGATAGTACCATATGCACTTCTGATATCAATAACATATAAAATAAAAACTCTGTACCCAGAAACATTTTTGTTCATTTTCTAGTATTTCACATTTGATACTCGATAGATCTACTTCTGGAGTTACAATAAGTTTTGCATAATTATTTTTGCATTCTTTTTATTCTGATGACTGAGATCTAGTACTCAAAAACCAAGATTTACTACATTATTTAATATTTTTGTGGGTGTAAAGTTTTATGGACATGCTTTTGCTATTTCTTTATTCAAATTACACACAAGCAGTTCTAGTTGCAGGCAAGTTTGTTAGTTTAATTAGTCATCAGATTTAGAATGGATTATTAAGAGTTCTAAATGGTTAATGCTCAGGTTCATTACATTGAATTTAGAAATACATTATGTTTCTAGACCTGGAGGCCTAACCAGAGAGACTCAGCTTCATCACTGTTTTCCCAGGAACATTTTGATTGATCTCTCGATGTGAAACCAGAGAGTATTGCCTGCCTAGATCACTTGAAGGGTATAACTGGCCAGTGTGCAGAAGAGTTCTTCTCAGTGTATATGATGGGCAAGGAGAGCTCTCCTGACACATCTTTTTTCACCATGACAACATCAGGTGCATATCTATGAGGGATTAAGTAGAAACTGAAAGGGCTGTAACCTCACCTGACAACTCCCTCCCCTGACAAGTGGATGCAGGAAGTCCTCCCCCAGCAATGGCATCCCACAGTGGTGCTCTTTTCTGTTCACTGACATAGGACGTACTTCTACAGCCTACAACAGTGTCCTATAGACAGAGCTTGCCTGCCTTGCTGTGCAGCAGCAAACCATAATTTGGGGTGCTGCAAGGTGCAGGTTGTGTTTTAAATAATACCACGAGCAGAGAGGTAGAAGTGCTGCAGTAATGCACAGGCTCGCCTGTGAGAAACTTGGACATTTCTCAATTGATCCAGGGTTATAAGGCAATTTAAATATTTCACAAGTCTTCTTAGATCCTCTGGAAAGTGCATGCAATTAGCTTTTAAGTACCTGAAAGAATAATACATAGTCATAATACATGATTAATAGTTGGTAATTATTTTCTTCTTCTATAAGATATATTTTCAACATCCCTTAATCCTAATTAATTATTAGTTGGAATACAGATGCTTAATAGATGCCAAGTACTGGATCTGTTCCACTTTTTTCACAGTGTAGAATATGCTGCACATGACAAAAAGAGGTTTTTTAACTCCCTGGGCCAAGAAACTACCAGGAAATGGGAAAACCTTTAGAAGGCAGCTTGAATTGCTCTGGACACCATGGAAAAGCAAGCACTGTAGAAAGATTGTTGTCATGGGAAAACACAAGTTAGGACATAGTGGCTTGTCACTGGTGACAGGATTTGATGTGATTTCCTAATCCTAGCTGAATAATTATCATGCTGATGGCTCTTTGAAGGGAGAAAATTTGGGCTCTTAAGGGTCACTATGGTAAAATGGCTCTGGAAAACAGAGAGGCAGCTGGAGTACTGTCAAAGAAGCTGTGTAAAAGAGGAAGGGACCATACCTATTTTACCATTATTGAGAAGTTAGAAGTGGCAAGGGAACAAGCTATCAGGGGACACATCCGGAGCAGAGATTGCTGTTACATGAATCACACAAGGCTATGCTTTTTCTCCTAGAAAGCAACCAGGAGAGTATCACACTGTGACTGTCAGTGGGAAACTTCCCACCTTTTATTCTCTCTTCCCCTTCCCTGCCCCTGGGATATCAGTCCTCATCCATCCCAAGAAATAGAAGGGTTCCAGTAAAAGATGGCATTCATGGACATTTATTTGTTGATGTGTTTAAAACCTTTTCCATAGCATATTGCAGCTGTATAGAAATTTCACATATTTCAGTGGTGTCTGAAACTTGGATGCTCAGAGTGATGTTTACATAAAGAGATTTTCTTGTCAGGCTAATGATTTGTTTCTAGGCGAACTCAGGTCTCAGCAGTTGTTCCTACAGGGTGGATGCTGGGAGCACTCCCAGCCCCTGCAAGCACAGGCTAGATGCCAAGCCTATGACAGGGCAAGATCAAGCTAGTCCCATCCCTTCTCAGCCCACACCTTGCTTATACTGAGGAAGAAAACCTGGGCAATGAACACCTTCCATCAGATCAAGGCACCAGAACTGGTGTAGTTTGGGTAACAGAAGGCATCTCTTTCCCACCAGGCAAGTGGGGTTTATGCTACATATCCTCTGCAGATTGAAAAAGTTATCTTACATTTCTGAGGGTTTCACAGGACATTGGATAGGGTTGGCAAAATGAAAGCAACTAGAATGGAGAAGGAGCTGAAGTTTTTAATTGTTCTTTGTCTTTCACATTTTCTTCCTTTAAGAGGAATTCAGCATTGGCTGTTGCGTGAAATGAGTGCAATCCAGACACAGTGCTAGAGCTCAGATATAGCCTGAAAAAATCATTTGAGTAGTGAACATCTGGTTCAATAAGTGCTGGGTTTGAAGTCAAGGATCATCATGGCTGGCAAGAGTTTCAGTGCCTGTCATATTTTCTAAGACCCAAAATCCTGGATTCCAAAGAGCATAATAAAAGATGCCTCTAGGTGCTGTGGTTGATGTGCAAGGCTTGAAGAGGTGAAATAAGAGTTTCCCAGAGACTCTAAAGCTAGAATGTGAAGTAAAAGAATGTTGCTAATATTTCTGGAAAAGGAGGAGAAAGGGAATTAGTTGAGAATTGAAAAAAAAAACTGAGATAGGCAACCTGGTCACATTACAAAATATCTCATTGTCACTTGCAGTGTTTCTGAGAAAGAAGAAAATTATGACAGAACTTTGTGGGGCATGTGAGTAATTTTATTTTCCTGTAAGAGGATTCACTATCCAAAGATCAAAACTTAAAGCCTTAATTGTCATCCTGAAAGTAATTAGGAAACAAGCAATAGAACTCTATCTCCCTCAAACTTTCCTGTTCATCTGTTTTTCAGTCTTCTCTTCTTTCTCACTGCTCTTCTGAGAAAATTGTATCTCTGAAAGCCGCCCAGGTACCTCCTGTCTTTCTTGGATTTCATTGCTCAACAGCGTTGCCGCACTGCAGCAGAGGTCAGAGCTGAAAGGAGAAGGATTATTTGAAATGTCCTGTTAGCTATGACAGTTTATTAATCATTGTGTGTGATTAATCACATGAGCTTTGCATTTACACAATGCTTGAGCTATGATCCACAACAATTCTAAATATATTTCTGCAGAGCTCCAACTCAGCCCTTTGTTCACTTCCCTATTTTTGTGCAGTTAATTGTTCTTACCCAAGTTCATGGCCTGAGATTTGCCCATAATAAACAGCATGTTTTAATTTTTAATGTAAATTCCCTGTGTATCAAGATTTCATTAACTCTATTCCCATTTCACAATTATACTATCAGCTTATTAATATAATCAAAACATTTTCTATTTGATCATCTGGGTCATTGAAAATGATATCTGATAATACCACTCCCTTAGGACTGATCCTTATAGAACATTACTCAGTCCTTTTTAGGGTGTACCTGAACCACTGGTAATGAATTCACAAGTAGAATTTTCCCATGACTTTAGAATTTTTTTCTTCATCTAAATATTCCTTAGCTTGGCTACTAGACCTCTATACCACACAGTATTAAAATCTTATATAAGCCAAGGTATATGGCATGTATTGCTTCTTCTCTCTGCTACCTTGAGTATTAGAAAACTGATTTGATTTGATTTGATTCTGATATGGTGTGTTTTTGTAAAATTTGTTCTGTCTATGACTACTCTCTATGTTTTCTTTTAGGTCCTTAAAAGTAGTCTGTTTGCCATATTGGTTTTGGTAGGAACTGTTAGGAGCTTTAGGTTTTTGTATAATCATTTCTGGTGCCTGGTACCTGGCAGCAGGCTTGTGAGCATATCTAGCAACAATGGCAGTGGAGCCCCAGTTTCCCAAGCTTAGGTGTGCACAATTAAAGCTCTTTACCAATAAAGCAAATTGTACTGGTTAGCAGTGTGCATTTAACCACATTCTGGACATAGAATCTTAGAAACATTAAGGTTGGAAAAAACCTCCAAGATCATTGAGTCCAACGTTTGACCCAACACCACATCAACCAAACCATAGCACTAAGTGCCATGTCCAGTTGTTTCTTGAACAGTTCCAGGAGTGGTGACTCCGTTTCCTCTCTAGGCAGTTCATTCCAATGCCTTACCAGTTTTCAGTGAAAAAATTCTTCCTGATGTCCAAACTGAACCTCCTCTGGTGCAGCTTGAGGGCATTTCTTCTAATCCTGTCCCTGGCTGTGTGGGAGAGAAAACTGACTCTCATCTTACTACAATCTCCTTTCATGTAGTTGTACAGAGCACTAAGGTTTCCACTGAGTCTCTTTTATTCCTGGCTAAAGAATCCCAGTTCCCACACAGGATTTGTGCTCCAGACCCTTCACCAGCTCTATTGCATTTCTGTGGACTCACTCCAGCACCTCAATGTCTATCTCGTAGTGAGAGGCTCAGAAGTGACCACAGGACTCGAGGTGCGGCCTCACCAGTGCTGAGTACAGGGGCAAAGGCACTGCCCTGCTCCTGCTGGCTGCACTGTTGCTGATCCAGGCCAGGACACCACTGGCCCTCTTGGCAACCTGGGCACATGCTGGCTTATGTTCAGCTGCTTTCAACCATCATTCCCAGGTCTTTTTCCACCAGGCAGCTTTCTAGCCATGTTGCCCCAAGCCTGTAGTGCCAAACAGTGTTATTGTGACCCAAGTGCAGAACGTTCTTACTTCGCCTTAATAAACCTCATACCATTATCCTCAGCACATTGATCCAGCCTGTCCAATCCCTCTACACAGTCTTCCTAACCTCCTGCAGACCAACACTCCTGCCCTGCTTAGTATCATCTGCAAAGTTATTGAGGGTGCACTCAATCCCTCTGTCTTGGACTGCCTCAACAAAACTTTTATTGTAGGCAGAAGTATAGCAATGTGAAAAAGAACAAGCAACTCACACCTAATACTTCATTCTGTTCAAATGAAAAGAAAACTTCAGTCTTTGAGAATGAACCAACCTGTGCTGGTCCTCTGCCCTCATCTGTGCTCTGCATTTGTTCTAGGCAGCCTGCCCCTCTAGTGACTGATGGTTATTGCCATTCCACTACAAATTCAAGCTCTTTAAAAATTAAATGGCCACATTTTCTAAGCCTGATATGTCACTAAAAATTACTTCTGTTACAAGCCATTCTCTCAGCTCATATAGTGTATTTGGATCGAACAGCCTGAAGATTTAGCCCTGCTGTTCATTTTCCTTTCTAAATTTTTATATGTAGCAAAGTTTGTTGCTATATTTTTCAGACTAAGTATTAGCATGCTTATTCAGAAATATTAAACTTAGACAATTCCGTTTCAGCAAATCTTGTTTGTGACTTCTTTGTAAGATGCAAGCAGTAGTAAAACTAAAAAGAAACCATTGATCCAGAAGTATTCTCTATTCACCACAAAGTAGGTACAGGAAATATGATAATGAGATTGCAGAAAAGAGATGCATTCTTGTTTCAGCAGTCTGGAATAGGATTTCCAAAGGATTGAATTCTTTCTCTAATACTGGGCAAAGTTATTGAGCCAAGGGCAGTCATTATCATGTACATAGAAAATATCAGTCTTAAAAATGGGAATTCCTGTCTTCTGACTGCTTAGTGACTGCTTAGTGCTCCTGACTGTTCTTTAAAAAGAGGTATTACTTTTGTTATTTTTAATACTAGTTTTTCTGTGTAGTTTATTATTTGAAGCAGTAATATTTCTCAAAACATAGATTTCTTCCCATGTTCATGGATATGTTGAGTTTTTGTGGGTTTTTTTTCCCCCTGTAGATACAGAATGTTTTTATTTATGTGCAGGAGTATAGGTTAAAGAAATATTTTCTGACTCAAAAATTATAAGCTATCTTATTCTCTATCTCTGCACCAACTGTAAAAAGACAATAAGATTATTTTCAATCTTTAATAATGTTTGAAAAGTGCACTCTACTGTGCCAGGTTATGCCATTGGAGCTGACAGTCTGCATCTCAGATCAGCCTTTATGTCTTATGATATCCACGAGCAACTGCGTCAAGACTTACTGCATGTATTAATTAATTAATTAATTTATTTATTTATATATTTTTCAAGTACTTTCAGATGGAGAAAAAAAGATTTCTCTATTTTTGATGCTACTGATTATAGGTTTTAAAATATTGTTTATTCTGAATACTGCAAAATACAAAGCTAAGATTTTGGTACAGAGAAATGAAAGTTTGTTGGTTTAATATATTTTCTAAAGCATAAGGAACAATGAGAATATAATTTCCAAGGAATTTCATATCACATACAATAGAATTACATATACCCCTTGTCTAGAAATTCACTGTACAGATTCAACCTATTTTTCATGCCAAATGTGAAAACAATATAGCTTTATTTACTTGGTAATACGGGAATGAATACTTACAGCTATCGGTATTTAGTTACCGGGTTTGGTTTATTGTATATGACTCAAAATAGAAAATGACGTGGCGTTGTACTGGCTTGATAAGGCTTGTCACAGTATTAGAATACATTAGTTGGTCTTTAGTAATTTCAAAAAGATGTTAGGAAGTTGCCTGGGAGACAGAAGATAAGATGTACACATCTAAGGAAAACTGCCTTCTCAGCAGTCATTATTATGACTATGTCTTGGCCAGCCAAAATTGTTTAATCTACTGCTTTTGCTCCTCCTGCAGCTTTTCTGGTTGCTATAAGATGACATGACAAGCTTATTCTTCCTAAAACCTTCAAGAATAAATTATCTACAGAATAGAGAATATTCGAGTGCAAAAAGGAGAGAAAGCCATTTCTGTTTAATTTGTCTTCCTCAGTCAGGCCAGTTCTGCGGCATATAAGCACCCACTTGTCATTAACATTAGAGCTTCTTTATAACAAACAGATTACTCTAATTGTAGCCATTGCCACTGGCCCATACTTGGGTTTGGTGGTTCAAAGGATGCAAGGGAATTTCAAGCTGCTTGTTCACCCCTAGATGTTGTGAAGGACCAGCACAGAACAACAAAAACCACTGCAGTGCTGTAGAGAAAATCCACTGTAGAGATAAGAAATCATCTGCCCGAACTGATACTAAAGATTAGTTCATACCTTAGGATAGTACAAAAATCACCGGAAGGAAGCAACAGGCAGGAGGGGAGCCCAGGAGACATCCTCCTGCATGTGCAGAGCACACACAGGGGCACACACAGTTGTGCTGCTCTCAACATGAAAACCATCATGGATCAGGCCCAACAGAATTCATCAGTTGCTGCCGCTGTATCTACATGGAGGACTGGAACAACATTCCTTCTACTGTGGTACAAGCTGATGAAAAACAGGGCATGTCCAGCCCAGCAATAAGAGAATGGTGCTGTGCTTAGGCTCTCACTGGCATTTGGCCAGGCAGAGCCAAACTGGTTCTCTTTAAACGCACCCTTCTTACTCAGCTGGCACGGCCTCTAAATACCTCTCAGTGCAGCATAGAACCCAGTCAAACTCTGAGGGCTCAGTATCCTAGTGAAGGCTTCAAAGTACATTCAGTATCAGGCTTGGAAGATAAGCAATAATTACCAGTGTTGGGACAGGGAAACAGTCTTTCTAACTGTTAATGCACTGAAGTATTGACATATTTACAATTTTGTTTTGGCAGTTACCCTGCACTGCTGATATTCCTCTCCATTTTCTACTATACCTCTGTTTTAGTTAAGGTAGTTTTTCTTGTTATAGGCAGCTAAACCAACATACCTGTATCCACTGTGGGGAGAAAGAATCTTTTTGTCAGGGACAGTTGTACAAAAAACATCTTTCTGTTTAAAAATGAGCCTGGGCCCTTGCACAGTCCATGAACAGAATATCACATTCTTGTAACTCAGCGCAGCTGCATGGGTACAAGACAAATTCTTGTTCTCCTGCTGCATTTCCTGAGCAAGTAAGCTCACTGCAATGCCCTTCAATACTCTTAAATATAGTGTCACAACTGTATTTGACTGAAGAAAATAGTGTCCAGAGTATAGTAAAACAAAACAAGGGAACATGCAGGAGGGTGAAGATGTTGAGATTAAAGTTGTCTCTGCAACCTCAGAGCAGGAGCTCTCAGAGATATCCATGTAGCTGCCCTCCAGGCAGTCTCTTGCCTGGGTCAGAGCAGCGTGTTGTGGAGCAATGCCATGACATTAGTGCCACTCAATAAGTCTGCCATTTCCTTAATTTGACTGTCAGGTCTTGCCTGCACAAGACATGGGTTATTTACGAATACCCT
Source organism: Phainopepla nitens (assembly GCA_013400175.1). Classification (NCBI taxonomy): domain Eukaryota; kingdom Metazoa; phylum Chordata; class Aves; order Passeriformes; family Bombycillidae; genus Phainopepla; species Phainopepla nitens. The sequence goes on along the minus strand of VXBQ01015058.1, from coordinate 445,038 downwards.
TGTTACAGTTCTTTAGATTAAAACAGCTGGGTAGAAAAAGAGTCCACTGTATGATAGCACACTGATGCTTTCTCAATTTTGAGATGGTTTAGAGTGAGCCAGATGTGATTGAAGAACTTATTCAGATGTGGTTGTATAAACATATAGAGCCTTCTGCCTGTTACTGTGTCCGTCTGGCTCAGTTGTGTGCACTATTCCATTAAGACAGTCCCAAAAAGGAGTACAGCAAAACCTTAGGGCTTCCTGCCATTTTTCAGATTGGCCACCAGTGTCAGCACTTTGTCTGCATGTAAAAATCACATTCTGGATCCAGGAAACAATATCATCATGCTTTTCCCTACCTTCTCACCTTTTCTCTCCAGGCAGCAGTGTCAGCAGTGCTCCTAGGAAAAAAACCAGGCACGGCTGGTTCCGTGTCTGAGGATCTGTCACCCCAAATGAGGTCCCTCTCCCAGTGCTGCTGTCTGGCTCCACTGGTGGTCCCACAGGTGGTCGTATGTTGGTACCAGGGCAGCCTCTGGGATGCTCACAGGGTCAGGATGCCTTGTCAGCTTAGAGAAAAGTTATGCTAAGTCTTTGGAACTTGTGCAAACTTTTCTTCAGTGTGATAAGTTATTTTCCATTTTTGGAGAGAAGCTTGCTCTACACAGTTATAAAGTGGAAATCTACTCTACTTGTTTGAGAAGTGACATATGTCTGCATTTATTCTCTAAGCAGACACTTCCATCTCCTTACTAAATCCAAAAGAATTGGTAGAAAATTATTTGTGTTTCTTTCATGTTGCTTAACAGGTTTCAACACTGACTGATTTTCATAAAAACCAAAATGTTATACCACTCACATTTATTGCTAAAAGGGTATTTGCACCATTTCAGTGAGCGTTACTATTGTAAAGGCTTAGAGTTTGTGCTCTTTATCTGCTTAATATTAATTTTTTTGTGTGTGCAGGAAATATAACATTCTCTCCTATATTTTGTCTTCAGATCTACACAGGAATGTGCATTTCTGCAAATAAATGAAGATCATGTGGCTAAATATTCAGTTACTGTTAGACATTTCAAGGCCTGAAAGATGAAATCAGAAGATAATTACAGGTTACAAGAACAAAAAATCTGATTCACTGTTATGTAGTTATTAAATAGAAAAAATGCATTGATTTAAAGAATATCATTAGGAAGGTTAGACTTCACTAGATTTCCTTCTTTACAAAATGTTCTGGACTATGCTTTTTAGAACAAAATAGGTACTGTAAAAGTGAGTGTTGTACCTGTCATTCAAAAAATAGAAGAAATGTGAATGCATTGGATTTTGGACAAGGGAACAATGACTAAATAATTTACATTAACTGAAACAGAAGTTCAGTTTTGTTTGCTGTCATAATCACAAAGATGTCAATGGGTTTATGATAATTTTGACCTGAAAAGATTCTGCTTCATTATTCTAACTGCAGAGTGATCATCTGAGTTTTCTCTTACTACCTTATACTTGAAGTTAAAATCTGAAGGAGAAGGCTCAATTTGCCTCTTTGGCCTACTTCTCCCTTACTTGTTTCTGTTTTAGCTTTTTTTTTAAGTCTCTTTTACAGAAGTAAAAGGAAGGAAAAATGTGTGGCAGTGATAGCCAGAGACGAGTGAGGTTGCAGCCTTTTGAGACATCCTGGCATTCACATGGCCCTATGGGTTGAAGACTATAGCTGAAAGAAAGCACGAATCTGCAGACAATCTGTGATTTTTTTTTCAATTTCTCATGATCTTGCGGGAGGGAACAATCTGGTCAATTGAAACAATTATTATTTTACTATCACCTACTCAATCAATGTCTAAATAACCTTTCTTCACCAAAATGCAACTCATGGAACTTAAGGAATGCTCACTTATCTGGGTCAGATTCTCTACAACTGAGACCAATAATGTATATATCTAGTAAAAACCATAGGTTTTACATAAGATGTCACTTCATACTACTAATTCAATACATAGAATGGGAACTAGATAAACAAAGAAGCAAAACTGAAAAAGAGGTAACAACAGAGGTTATCATTTTATGTTAATGTTTTGATTGATTTCTGTCCATATATTTGAGTTTTATATAAGACTTCAGACGGCCTCTGCCTTGGGCTGTCCTTTCTGCTTGAACTTTGTGTTTCTCATTAGCCTCATCCCTTGGTGGATTCCTTTCTCCCTTTCAGAGGGACAAGCTAAAGCAATGCTCCACTGGTTCCTCCTGACTTTTTCCCTGAAAATGCAAGGCATACCCACAATGAGCCAGGCAGGATTAGCCTTGGTAAACCATGACCTGCTCCTGGGCTTATCAAGAAAGAGGCTCTGGCCCTGCTGGTCACTCCAGGCTGGAGATGACATCCACACAGATACCTGCATACACACTCAGGGTATTTGAGTTCTTTAAACAAACAACATTCAACATTCAAACCACTGGATTTTTAGGATTTGTAGTTGACACTGAAACTATGCCTTCTACTTCTTGATGAAGTTGTTTTGATGAGGCTGTAGTGTCAGAAATACTTTGTGGCATTAAGCTTAATGAAAGCTCAGTTTAAAAAAGAAGAATGGAAGAGAACTTTCCTGACATTTGTACTGAAAATAGATAATGTTACTATCTCACACTTAAGCAGCCTAATTGTTTGTGTGCAGACCTTCATTTAGAGGACTAATTTGCAAGTCATGTGGGACTGTTTGATCTCTTCATGTGGAGAATGGTAGAGCTCTGTTAATCTGAAGCAGAGACAATCACATAATGAATTTACCCATAAAGAAAACAGAGGTCATTGAGCAAGTGTGCCCAGAGTTGTCGGTGCCAGGGAATGACCTCTCATATCTGATTTTACGCTATAAAAACCAAAGGCACAGCTCTCTGAAATTACATCTTAGTTCAGCAAAATTAAAGAGAAAACACTAAATATTTTTAAGCACTGCTTCTGTGTTGCTCCCTCAAAAAATATCTGCACCTGACTTAGAAGGCTTGTAAGTGTCCAGAGAGGAATGTTACCTCTACTGAAAAATTGCTTCTTCAGGAAGTACAATGAGGAAAAAATGGTTACCTTTTTTTCCTCTTCATTTCTTTAGGAATAATGTCACATTTTTCTCCCATGAGCTGTTCCCTGGGAAGTAAATCCTTGCAAATAACTCTGATTCAATCTTATTTCATTAAAAACAAAAACAAAAACAAAACAAAAAAAAACAAAAACAAAACAAAAACAAAACAAAACAAAACAAAAAAAAACGACCAGCAAAAAAAAAAACCCATCAAGTTCCATTTATTAGCTGCAGTGATCATCTTGACAGGAGCACTGAGTAAGAATAGAGCTGCTTCTTGCCACTGCAGCTCCCATTAGTCTCTCAAAATCTTGACATAACAGAAGGACACTGCTTGTCCTGATCTTTGTCATCCACTCTCTATTTCCAGAACCATTTACAAAAATCAGACTGGAGCTATATGCAGCCAGGCTCTAGCTGTGACAGCTGACCACCTCGAATTTCCACCTTGGTTTCTCTTTTCACTTCATCTATTTTAAATCTGATGATACACAATCCGCTGACTGGGTGCTACAATTTTAATGCCATATAGGTTAGCTTTTAGAAAAGAGTAATTTTGCGAGTTCAGAGTAGTGCCAGTTTTCACACAAACGCTTTGAATTATTATGCAATATAATAAGCAGGTAAAAAACCAGTGCAGCAGAGAGGATACACAGAGAAAGCATGAACTAGCAGTTGAAATAGTGCAGGGGATATTTCCAGACATTGAAAGGAAATGCTCCTTTCAATGCTCCACTAGGGCGTCCTTCCCATGGTCGGCAGGCCTCCATGGACTTCTGTAACAGGGGTCCACCCTATGGGCAGCAGTCCTTCATGAACTGCTGCAACATGGGTCATCTCTTCAAGGCGTGCTATCCTTCAGGAACAGCCTGCTCCAGAGCAGGTACCTCACAGGGTCACAAGTCCTGCCAGGAAACCAGGCTCCAGATTGGGCTCTTGTCTCCATGAGTTCACAGATTGCTGCCGGGAGCCTTCACCAGCACAGGCTTCCCATGGGCTCACAGGCCTGTTTCAGAAATCCCCCTGCTCTGGTGTGGATCTCCTCCATGACCTCAGGCGGACCTCTGCATCTCTGTGCTCCTCCTTGGGCTGCAGAGGCACAGTTGCTCCACCACGGGCTGCACCAGAGGCTGAAGGGGAAATGTCACCTCTGGTTCCTAGAGCTCTTCCTGACCTTCTTTCTGACCTTTGTGTCTGCAGAGCTGTTCCCCTCACACAATCTGACTCCTCTCTTCTCTGAGAGCAATCACATCTTATCAATAACTTCTTTTTCCTCCTTAAATATTTTACCACAGAGGCACTGCTATCACTCCTGATGGGATAGGGCTTGGCCAGAAGCAGGCCCATCATGGAGCCAGCTGGCATTGGCTCTGCTGGATGTGGGTGAAGCTTCTGTCAACTTCTCACAGAAGCCACCTCTGTAGTCCCTCCCTGCTACCAAAACCAGGCCACACAAACCCAATACAGGCAGTCTGCCCACTAATTTGCCAAATAGGGAGAAATAGATTTAGGAAGGATTTCCTCTGGGTCCTGTTTTGACAAACAGAGACATTAGAGCCTTTCAACCTTCTTACTATGAGCATATCTACCATCTCTTGCTGGTTGGCCACCACAGGTATCAGAAAACAGCCTGACGTTTTAAGTCTGTACTTCTAACCCTAAGTAGTAACCTTAGATCACCATTGCCTATGCACTCGTATGCACATTCCTGTCCAAGAGGAAAGCTATGAAAGAGGAAGGAAAATCTATGGAAATGTATTAAAGAGGAAAATGAAAATTTATGTCTTCATACACAGGACAAGGCTTGACAATTTGTTTTGGTTTTTTTGTTTGTTTTTTTTTTTTTTCTTTCTTATTGTGGGTCTAAGAATGCAGGGTTTGGTAAAAGATGACAGGAACACAGGGAAGGGTCTCTCCTCACCATTTTCTATCATGTCATTAAGGTTTTCATCTTTGAGAGAGCACTACACAGAGAGTGACAATGACAGAAATGGAAAAAGAGCAAAAATATATATCCTTTTAACTTCCTTTTAGTAAAAAATACTGTACAGGTCCATCAATGGCCTTAGCCTTCTCATTGTCATCTCAGTTTTGAGATGTTGTGAAAATGCTCCTTTCACATGTATTGCAGACTGTATCAGAGGTCTGGTAAGATGAGGTTTCAGTGAGATATACCATTCACATAAAAATGACAGATTTGTGTCACAAGATGCTATCTAGCTTGGGAGATAGTGAAATGAAAACTCTTCAGAAATCAGACTGCACAGAGCGGTTCTGCTGAAAGATGACAGTGCCACAGGACGACCTCACACATCTGATTCCCTGCCAGTGAAGGCAGATGGGGCTGTGTGGTGTGCTGTAGGCTCTAGGCTGCTTCCCTTGAGTGATCAAATACAAGGGCTGAAACAATCACTGAGGCAGAGAATTGTACAATGCTGCCGCTCCTATCCACACACCTTCTACTGAGCATCTTATGAAAAAGTGATCAAGGGGAAACAGAAATATAGAAATGAAGGTAGTGGTGCAGAATTCTTTTGCAAAGTGTTTTTGGACCAGCAGATTAAAACCAAATGTGAACCATATAATTATTAGCAATTCTATTTAGCAAACAGATGTATTACAGCATTTTGAACAATGAAATTTAGAGTGTTTGCAACTTGTAAATAGAAAAATCCCTCCCAATACAGAGATGTCCCTTTCTTGCGGGAGATTTAACACTGGGAAATGCTTCAGAAGTTTGCCTAAAACATGATTAACTCTGTTGTTTTTCATATTTTCTCCTCACATTTTAAAATCATCTTTGAAAGTAAGTGACATCACGGCTGTACCAGCTGGGGAATGGCACAAACAAAGTGTACTGGAACAGGAGTGACAGACTGCAGGGCAGCTCTAATTAATAAATGGCTTGCCTTGCCAGGCACAAAGCAGTTGGGTATTGACCTGATGAAGAAATGCAGCTTTTGCATGAGTAATATAGTACTAAATAAAGCAGTCTATGCATGTTTTGAGAAAGTACCTACCAGGGGGTTATATGGAAAAGAGAAGAGTGTTGGGGTTTTGTTTCTTTGTTTACTGCTTCTTCCTTTTGTGCTTTGCTGTGCACTTCTCAGTCTGAAACTGGAAGGGTGGCCAACAGGGAGCTATTCTTTTGCATCAACAAAGGGCTCCACCCCAGCCCTCATGCCTCTGGTGCATTCACTCTCTGCAGAGACCAGTACAGAGCACTGACAAAGGTAAAAATTCTTGCAGCAGGTTACAGTAGTTTCCTAGAGTAATATACGTTTTTCAGAGTATGATTTGTCAAGAGATATATTTATTATTGATGACTTTATGCAGGTCTCTGTTAAAGTGAACCATCAACTGTTGACATATATTTTATTCTATTCTCTGTGTGTTCATTCCTTTCTATACCGGTGGAAACCTGCAGGAAGTCATTATGTAAGGTGATATTTATCAAGTATGTTTTATGTCTTTTCCACCCACATTTTTTCATTTGTTTTTGAAATCTCTCTGGGCATCACAAAGCTGAACAAACTATTGCCGTACCCCTATGGGCCTTTTAATCTCCATATGGGTCTTTAAGCTCTGTACAGATGATGCATACATGAAAACTTTAACTTTGGCTTGCTGTGTTTGCAAAGTCTTCTGGTAAGGCTGTTTGTCTTGGGCTTCTCCCAAAGTTATACACCCACACCTCTCAAATAGATCAGTGGCTTGGCAATACTCCTTTCTGTGACTCTCACCCCAGTCTAGGCTGGTTTGGAGGTTGCTTGTTCTGGGAGACACGAAAATGGATATAAATTGATGTAAACACTAGAGAGAGATTTTTAATATAAAATGATTTGTTCAAACAGGAAACAGACAAAATAATACTAATAATCATCATAGTCATCATCATCATCATCTGTAAATTGAACTTGGTCTCTTCTTATTCATAGCTAAATATTCTTTGGAGTTTGATCACTCATTTTCCTGATCCTCTTGCTCTGAGTTTTCTCAGTATTTATCTATAGCTTAGAAGTGTTTTGCCCTTTGTCCCTCATAGAGCCAGCTTGTTTTGTCAGATGCTGCATTTCATGAATCAGTTCCATTGCACGTGGAAAAGGACTGCTTCTCTTTCAAATACATCTTATTTTTTGGGAGAGAGAAGTACTTTCTTCCCTCATTTCTCATTTCATGCCTGTACCAGATGACCTGGTAAAATTGGTTTTTGTCAGGACACAAACCTATCTCAGAACCAGACCAAAAGTCATTTAAAGTGAACACCATGTTCTCCTATTCTGGAGCTTCTTCATGCATCACCCTTTTTTTTTTTTTTGTCCCTCCAGGCCTGATAGTGGTTTATTACAAATTGAACTTTCAAGATACATATGAAACTTATAATCATAAATTGAAAAAATGATCCTTTAAAAATTTTTAATAACAAAAAAAAAAACCCTAAACAAACCTGAAGAAACTATCTTTGTTTTAAATAAACTTAACATAGGCCTACAAAACACTCTTTCCTAACACTATGCTAAGGGCGTAAGTTAAATAGTCAATTCTACTGCCTCTCCTCACACAAGCAGAATTGCTTGGGCAATAAAATTCAAGTCAGGATCATGGTTTTAGAGATGATCATGGTTTAACTTTTCTCATTATCTGCTGTCATTTGCAGCCTATGCACACACATGTGAGCTATTTGGTCACCTCTAAGTATTTCTAGAGAGCAATTTACTTATCTACCTTATTATCTTATTTGCACATATCTACCTGCATATCATCTTCTGCAAAGTGCCTCCATTCCTACCCTGAATGCAGTGATTCTAGGTGAGTGCTTCTGGAACCTCACATCTCTATGGCTGTGCCTTGTAATTTTAAGGTTGTACAGATAAAATTATCTGGGATTATATTTCTTGGTGATTACACTGGAATCATTATCAAGGACACTTGTGCTTCCACAATTGCAGCAATGGAATTACACTTCTACTGTAAAATTTGGCTCTGTTAAATGAGATAGTGGCTTTCCACCTTCAAGGTGTTACCAATTTCCATATCCTACTTTCTGTGTGCACAAATAAAGAAGGATTTTATCACCTCTCCCCTCAAACTCATCTCAGATTTCAACAGCTCTGCTGTGTTTTTTCCAGTTCATGCACCAGCACCTCTGAAAGTTCTTAGACAGCAAATGGGATTACAAATGGAATCCTTAAAAACATTGGCAAGATAACAGTTATACAGGTATAATAAGGTCTGTTTTAATTTACAGAGTATGCATGAAATGACAAGCACATTAGTCAGAACAGGGCCTATCAATCCAGAAGAACAAGATAAAACCTAGAGAGGGAGAAAATAGAATATCCAAGACTTATAGTTTTGCTTACAATTCTACTTTTAAACACAAATAGTTAGAAGTTATTTCCATGTATATTTAACATTCAACAGACTTTTGTTTCTCCCTGTAAGAAATACAGAAATAGGATTTTTTTTCTCAGATTTCTTATGAAAGAACCATACTGACTTGAGATCTGTCAAGGACATACCTTTTACTGAACCTCCCAGGCATGTGTTGAACGCTCTATTAGTACAAGGAATTATGTAAATCTTACTATTAGGATAGAGGCAATGCCAAAGATATCAACTTAATATCTAACTTTAGCACCAAAAAAAAAAAAAAAAAAAAAAAGAAAGCCTTTTGGAAAAGCTTTTATCCACTAGGAAAAGAGTGCCAGACATTGAGAACAAAGAAATAATCTAACACTTTTGCAAATTTCTCATAATAAGTTTGTAATTGTCATTCCAAAGAACCACATTGTTGTCATGAGTCTGTTCTTGTGCCCTGTTTTCCCAAGGGTCCTGGTTTTAGAATTGTTATGCAAAGAAAACCGCAGAGGAGAATCACTGTTAGCAAACCAGCATAGCAATTTCTATTACTGTAATGATTTAAGGGGCACAGTTGCCTGTCTCAAACAATCTTAAGGCCACAGAAGGACTTTGCCATGAGATAAGCACAGGAGAGGGCAACAGGATGGTACTAATCCAAGGCTTGGTGGTGGCAAGATCTGGTTAGCTCATCCTGGTTAATACATCCAGACAAAAATTCCCACTGTGGCAAAGAGCGTAAAGAAGCAGCTACTTATATGCACATCACTGGTCAAACAAAGATCACCCCAAGTTATGGGACAGATGGCATCTGTGACCACCAATGGCCACCAAAGCCCCCCTGAATATGTCTCTGTGGATACATGGAACTTGGACTGTAAGAGAAGCCACAACTCTGGGAACTTGGGATAAGAATAAGTGGTACTATTGTCCAGTTGTTGTCTCAGACCTTGGGGAGATTAACAAAGCTTCAGAAGAAGAACCTGTCACTGATAATGGACACAAAGAATGCAGAATTTATGGACTACAAGGAAAGCCAACTCTGAAATGGTGCTGAAATCAGCTCTGATGGGTAAAAGGTAATTCTGGCAGGAGGAGATTGTGATGATGGACTAATAGCCCATCAACCCAAGAAACCCACAGACTCAAAAGAAGAGAAAGACTGAACATACAGACTAATGAGCATTAGAAGTAAGGGAATCATTTTACCAATAGTATAAGAGAACTGTGCATCCAATGAGCCTTAATTCCTGTGTTTGATAAGATGTATAAATAGTGAAAAATTTTGAACAACAATGCAACCCCCCGTGACTGAGAAGCCCAGTGTAAAGAAGAAGCAAGGGGATGCCTCTGGATCCATGTGTGGTGACCATCTTCTTCTTGTTCCCTCTCTCTGTCTCTCCTCTCTCCTCTATTTCTTGTCAATTTTTTTTCTATGTCTCTACCTCACATTCATTGTTAAATAAAATCTGTATTATTAACTTGGGCATATGATCTTGCTTGAACCTTACTTCCTACAGAGGCATCTTTCACTAATCAGATCTTAACCATTACACTAAATATTTGGTGTATATTTCTATCACAAAACTTGTGGTAGATTTGTAATGTAGCCTGCCAGGCTAGATCTGCTAGTAGAGCCTTGCATCCATCAGAAAGTATTGTGGTATAATAAGAAGCAATTTCCAGAGCATTAGCTGCTGCTGGAGACCTGACATCCAAACTAGGTGCATTTCAAGAGCTCTTTTCTTTGGATTAACTCTAATAAGGACCAATTTGGTCCTAGAGTCTGAATACTGACTGCAGAGGGCTTTGGGGTCGTGTTTTGTTTTAGTTTCACCTGAGAATCAGAGCCTAAGTACTATGAATAGTTTCTGGACAAGAACCAAACTGCAATGGGCAGGGAGGTTATAAGATGGGCTTCAAAACCTCAATTCCAGCCTGAATGGAAACACTAATGCAGGTGCACCCAGTTAGCACTAAAGCTAACAGCAGGTCTCCCCAAACTCCTTCTACAATAAATTGAGTAAGCTGGAAGTGCACTTGAGCATTAATTCTGGCTGTTCCTGCAGTGGTGCCTCTTCTATAGGAGCAGTGACTGCAGGGAGAGCATGGAACTTGCATTGAGACATACAGGAGTAACAGCAGAGTTAAAAATAAATCAACATTCGGCTGTTTTGCTGGATCAATTTCAGTTACATTATCATAGTTGCTAAGAAAGGATTTTTCAAAGCCATGTGCTGTACGGAAGAGCACTTCACATCCCAGTTTATTTTGTGCTCACTAGAGGCACCCCTGTGCAGTGTCCCAGAGATTTACAGGCTGGGCTGGAGTCCAGGCTGCACTGGTTCCCAGCACAGTCAAGGCCACCTTTGACCAGTCTGTAAGGATTCAGATCTTATGCTCAAATATGGAGCAGGTGAAGGAGATGAAGATGTCTTACTTTCTTTTCCTTATGCACTCAGATGACCCCCCGGTGACTGATTCAGGACCTAGAACTTTTGTAACTCTACTGATGAGAAAAAACAGCTGTTCATTGAAACACAAATCTACCAGGATCAATATCCTGGTTTACAATTTTCCTTGATAAAACTGAAAGTAAGAATTGTTTTAAGCTTAGTCAATCATATTTAGATGATCATAATGCATATTAATGTATATTAAAAGGCATTTACATACAGCTTTTTCTTCTACATAATGATTTTTATCCTATTAAGAAAGGAAATTTTTGTTTTCTGAACTAAGATCCTATGGAATTTTCTGTTGATCCATGAAAAATTTAGAATTTCAACTTTTATTTAAATTTAGAAAGGAAACACAGTTCTGAACAGATTTTCCATGAGACCAAAATTCCCTTCTCAGTCCATGTCTAGGCCATAATTCTTTGCTCTTCACTTCCTTACCAATAACGGTCTCTTATGGCTGGCTCTGTTGAGAGCTTACAGAGTGTGCTGAATCCTTCCTCTGTGTTTTATCTATATCTCACCTCTATTTCTTTATCTCTACTCTGTATGAATGTAGGTTCATCCTGCAGCCTTTGAAGGTAACAGTGAGAGATCAGGAGGAGCAAAGCTAAGGTCTAAAGCTTACAGCACTTCAAATGACAGCTCGTGAACTGATTGATTCATCCTCAGACTACTCTTTGTCTCCAAGGACACTCCATTTAGAGGTAACTTTGCTCCTGTGTGCTATCAGTGGCAGGATCATGGCCATAGGCTTTCTACCAATGCTTTGAGTAGGCAAATGTCTCCCTGCATTTGTCTGAAAAAAGACAGTAAAACCCAAGGATGTTCTGGCAACGTAATAATAAATGTTGAATTTTAACTAGAATGCACATTTTTGCATACTTTCTTCTCCAAATTCAGCACACCTTTTCAAATGCATTACATGCAGCCAAGTTCACGACTTTAGAACATGAGAAATTTGAGAAATGTCTGCTAATGGTGTACTATATCTCAGTAAAATTTACTCACAGAAACATACATCATGAAGCTGTTTTGTTCCTTAATAAGGAATGTGCATGTAGAATGAATTTTAATGCATTGCTTTTACACCATTAATTTATTTTGTTCTAATATTTTGCAATATTGATCCAATCGGTTTGAGAATACTGAAAACTACTCCATTATGGTATGTTTATTTATAGTTCCATCTTGTATAAATTCACAGTTTATTTTAAAATTATCAATAAAAATAAGTGATCTGCATCTAATTCTTCTTGGAGTAATGATTGGGTGTGTAATCTATTTTTACCAGGATGATCTGTACCTACCAATACTGCTTTTTCACTCTCTTTACAGATTATTTATAGGCAACCAATTTAGTAGGGATTGAATTTTTAGAACAGGAAGAAAAGAAAAAAAAGGTTTTCATGCCTGGACTGAAGCCACACAAATTTTCAGATCATGAGTAGGAGAAGAAAAAGGATTTGGGGCATTCAATCAGGCATGCAGATGCAAAGATGCATCATGTCCTTTCATTTGGCTTACCCTGAAAAACAACTGTTTCTTAATCTCCTCGTGGTAAAATCTTCATCTAACAGCCCTTCAGGAAATTAGAAAGCGTGGTCTTTGAAAGTGATCTTTCCTTTATTAATGGAGGCTAAGGAGTCTGCCAGAAGGGGCACATAAATGTTGCTGTAATTATCCCATGTAAAGAAATGTTGTTGCCATCTATAAATGTATTGTTATATGAACAGATGAAAATGCCTACTAGATTTTCAGCGTATTTGAAGACTAAGTTGTTGGTGGCATTTCTGTCATGACAAACAGGTACAAAACATGCTATCTGCATTAGCAGTCTAATGTTCCAAAATCTAAGCCTAAACCTATATTTTAAATTACATAAATCAGGGAAATATATCCCTCCAATTAGTTTTGTAAATGCCAGACTCCAAACAATGTTAGTTGATCTGCTGGAGATTGGAAAGCTCCAGTAGAAACACAAAGTTGGAAACGTTCACTGTGTTACTTAGCAGAGCTGGAAATGAGAAAGTGATTAAGAGTGATGAAGGATGTGAATGTTTGCATTCAACTCTAGAGCTTTTAAACACTGTGACACTGCATACTCCTGACACCTTAGTCTTTGGAGTAAGTCCCACTCAGTTTAGCAGTTGCAGCAGTAACAAGTGATGAAACATATTTTTTTCTCATGAGGACAGGTGTTCTATTATTTTTGTTACTAAAAATTACTGGCTATCTTTTAGACTGAGAAACCTCTGCTTACTGAGAATCTAGTTTTTCATTCTCTGAATTGTCCCCTGGATTTCCCCCTGTTCCTCTCCATGAGCTGTGCTGGCCAGGGAGATGAGATTTGCAAATTTGAAGCAGTCTTTTAATTGAGCTCATAAGAAGTTTCACTTTATAATTATTTTTCCATGGTTTCTTTAACAGAAGACGTCTTCTGAGGCACATTCTTAGTTTCTACTTCAGCCTTATGACATAAGCAGTGGACTTCAAACAGGATTTGTACTGCTAGAAGTACCTCATGCAGCTGTTTACTCATAATATCTATGCACTTGACTGTCTCTAGGCAGTATCACCTAAGAGGAAGTGTGACTAGAGATGAGAAAATAATATTTTATGGGCAATCCAGGAAATTCTGCTCTTTATTTTCAAATTAATTAGCTTTGACTGTCTTACTCTACTTCCATGATTTGAATATGAATATTCCAAAACCCAGGAAAGGAGATTGAGAATAAATAGCAAAATTTGGAATAAATTTGCTATCATATTTTAACTAAGGTTATTCACTCTAGAAATCCAAGTCTACGAGGTGTATTTAATTATGAACATAAAGATGTGATATGATCAGTGGAGCCAAACAGCACATTTCAAACAAAATAGTCTTTAGGGCAAAGTCCATCTCACTTGTCTGTGACCATTGAAAATGCAGATATGTAAGTCAGATCAAAAAGACTCTCTTTAGTTGTACTAGTCAGTTCGGAGGAGTAACAGCTCTAGAGGGCAACTCTTCCCTACTGCTGTAGACATCAGTAAGAAAAGATGATGAGCTTCCTAGACAGAGGCTGCAGTGGCTAGTTCACATTCAGAAGTTTTAGAAAGCTAAGTGAAGGTGTGACCAGTGGATAACTTCCAGCAGTGCTCACCCACGAGTCCTGAAAGCTGTAATCTGCTAATAACAAAAACCAGCAAGCAACAGCTCCAACAGGGGATCTAATCTCATCCACAGATAATGGAAAGCACAATACAAGAGGTAGAGAAGATTATGATAAAATTATAAAGTCCCTTGACATCCTGAACAATGGGAATAGCATTACAAATTGTTTAAATAATACCCTTTATTCACATGAACCTCAGGGAGGGTGAAGGTACTCGCTCTACAAAGAAGGTACATTCCTATCTTAAACACAGGTAGGGTGTACCTGATGAAGATAAGACTGCAGAACTTCTCTTTATCACTCAAAAGCTCATTTTTCACTGCTTGTTTCAGATCATAACCTTGGTGGGAGCTATCAACTCCTGTTGGATTGTAAGTAGAAAGGACTGGGGCAATGTGAAGACAAAATGCTTTTTAAGATGTTTCCTTGGGAACATTTACTATTTAAATGAGCAGAAACTACATTTACTTGATTAGGTGTTCTTTCCTAGGAATGTTTGATCTGTAAGCAATGTAATACATGGCAGCGCTCCCATAAGCCATTCACAGTGATATCCTTGGCCACGCATGAACTGTTTCAGTGTGAATCTTCAACAGAATTTCATTTAGTTTTCCACTTAAATTTTCATTATTTGTGGCATAAATACCCATTTATTTATAGAATTTTCTAATAGATCATTCATTCTGTCAAAATAAATTCTATGAAAATGCTATCAAAACTGAAAGTTTTGTGAAGAATGGAATAGTTTGGAATAGAGTTAGAGGACAAGTCTTATGAGAAGGGCTTGAGGGAGCTGGAGCTGATTAGCCTGAAGAAAGAAGGTTCAGTGGGGACAATATTGCTCTCTACAAATACCTGAACAAAGGTTGAAATGAAGTGTGGGAGGTCTTTTTTCCAAGGTAACAAGTGACAGGGTGAGAAGAAATGGCCTTAAGTTGTGCCAGGGGAAATTTAGATTTGATATAGGAAAAATTTATTCACCGGAACAGTGGTCAGGCATTGGAAAAGGCTTCCCAGGGAAGTCATGGAGTCACCATCCTTGGGAGTATACAAAAAATGGGTGAGTGTGGCATTTGAGGACACAGTTTAGTGGAGAACAAGGCGGTACTGGGTTACGGGTCAAAAGCCATGATCTTAGAGGTCTTTTCTAACCTTAATGATTCTATGACTCTGTTATTTTTTTCTGATTTTATTTATAAATATCATGTTGTCTTCCTCCTCCCCTACAAAAAAAAAAGTTTAATATTTTTCATGTGCGGAACAGAAACTTTTGCAGAGGCACAGATCTAATCACAAAGTATCAAATGGTCCCTGAGTTGGCCTTAATGTGAAACCAGTGTGGTGGGATGAGACACATGAAGATCTGGACTCCTCATATAAGAAGTAGATGTCCTGAGGTCCTGTGTTTTCAGGAATGCTGAGCAGGTTACAGCCTGCTCTTTTATGCCCTTCCAGTCACCCTTTCTTCACTTTCAGTGGTGCTGGGGATGCTTCAAACAAAACAGATTTGTTATCTTTACTTTTGGTAAGTGGTCACCAAAAGTGCTTTTGTATATTTCATATGCCCTCCCTAAGCATTACTTACCGTGATTCTTTCCCACACTACAGAGGAATATTTTAGACTGGATTCAGAACCTGGAAATAACACGAATGCACAGCTGACAAGGCATTGCTGGTTGGGGTTTGTGTTGCCCTTGATATGAGCAGACAATGGGCATAAAGCCTAAAAAACTCCTCACAACTTTGCTCCCTGTTACTTTACTGAATAAAAATAACCAATCATTTGTCAAAAATAAAGTCAAGGGATTGTTTTTCTCACATTATTTCATGCAATGCAGTTGTTTTTCTTTTATCAGAAAGTATGAATCCAGGTGTAACTATTCAGGATTCTAACCCCACAGCCTTTGCATCTGGGACCATCAGGTGTGACAGTGATTGGCAGCACACGTTTCATGTGACAGGCCAATAATAAAGTCCACAAAATGGATGTTTTATTTGCTCAGAGGGAAAATACGTTCCCAATTCCTACTGACTGGTATTTGTTAATGCCTGAAGCATAAAAATAACATCCTTCTTTCGGTATTTGAGTTGGTTTTCAATATGCTTTGATCATTCACCTTTTTTCCCTATCAAAGATACATGCAGTGTCTCAATCTATGTATCATTCTCTTTGCTTGTGTGAGTTTTTCGTTAGTTTGAAAGATCAAAAAACTCATTTATAAAAGTGTATGGCAATACTTTAGCTACCAGAATCTTATTCTAAAGGCATGATATCTGCAACTGGCACAACCTTTCATGTCTGGAAGGTGGGAGCCATAATACATGAAAATCTGCTGCAGGGATGTACTAAGTATAATACCTAAAAGGTACTTCAGACTAGCTGTTCATAGGACACTTCTCTCTGAATATTTAGATCCTGCCTTTTTTCTCCTATTTTCCTCTGTTTCTGGATAGTATACACCCAGGACATGCCTGGAGAAATCTCTGGGGCTGTATGGAGGGTCAGGCTTGCAGCCAGCCCTGTTTGTGCAGAAGCTCTGAAAAGAGTGGTAATCCTTTCCTATACACTATGGCTAGTGTCACCCTCTTTGGACAATTATATTTTCATCTAATTTCATCAGATGTTAATTCTTTAAAATTCAGTCAGAATTATGCGACCTCACCAAGTTCAAGCCCCACACAAAACCCAATCGTTAATTCTTGCCCACTTTCAGCCTGCTGTAGACGTCCTGGGGTCCCATCTCTGACAGCCTTACTAACATGGAGAATCTCCTCGCTGCCCAGTCCTCTCTCCTGGCAGCAAACCAAATTAGATACATAGTAAATACCACAATGAACAATCCAGTTAAATCTCTCAGTAGGATGTTAGAATGCATGGGGGGGTTTAGATAAGTCTGTGCCTTTTGCTCAGGCCTCTGGCAGCAGGCAGGAGCTTTATTGAGGTGGCCAGCACCCCAAAACCCACTCTCATTCACAAGTTCTTTAATAATGGCTGATTTGGTCTATTACACTACTACAGAATGAATTATTCANGGGGGACACACACATAGGGACAAGCAGAAAACGAAAGGGTCTATTATTTTTAATCTTTCCAGAAAAATGAGTACAACGATCATGAGTGATATAGTGAAGCACATTCTGCAATGTTTACTGATGCACTNGAGACTACTAGTAGATATACACAGCAGGGGTTAAAGGTACCTATTAATGTTATAGCTAGCGAAGAAATAATATAACTCAGGATTCAATGTATCTTACCATCCAATTGTTGCTATAGCACACATCAAGACTCTTTCCCTCAATCTGCAGGGAAGAAACCTGTGTCAAAGCCCCGAGGAGAGGTCTCCCATACTTTCAGGGTGGGNGTCATCACTGCAAGACAGTTTTTACATAGTTTTTATTGAAGCAACAGAGCAGAAATATAATTTTAAATTTCATAGCCATTCATCTCTATTATTTTGTTAATATGTTGTGCCATTGCCACATCTCCAATCAACCAAAAAATATACTGAATAGTTATAAGCAGATCACCACCTTCCAAAATAATTGTTTGATCAGGTATGAATTGTCTCTTTCATACAGAGTCTTTACATTAATGACTGGGTTTAATTAGGGTGGTTAAAAGTCAGAAAGAAGAAATTCGTTCTCAGCATAATAAACTGCTAATTACTAACTGCAAGGAAAAGGTTATGGATAAAGAGGACTTTGCTATTAAGGCACATAGCAGAACAACTTCCATTCCCCTCACACTTCCTGCATTTGTTACAAACAATTGCAAAACTCTTTTCAAGGCTTATTGGTCTCTTTTTCCCTACACTACTCTGAGATAAAGAAGCAGCTTTAATACCAACCGTGCCATTTCCATTTTTATAGAGGGTGTAGAGGTATTTAAGGAACATTGCCAAGACACTGAAAATAGCCTCAGAATNATATTTCCTTTATCTCTTCCCACAGCTGCTCTTCAGACTAAGATGCAGATTCTTAGCTGAGGATACTTATTCTGAGCCATTTTGGTGCCAGAGATGACCCCTTGCTGGGCCTTTCAGCTCTTTATGCACCAACTTTCTGTAGCAGAGGGGAGGTGGGGGGTTGGGGGGGGG
>VXBQ01015058.1:376504-426608 GCA_013400175.1 Phainopepla nitens | reverse complement strand
TTCCTGCATTTGTTACAAACAATTGCAAAACTCTTTTCAAGGCTTATTGGTCTCTTTTTCCCTACACTACTCTGAGATAAAGAAGCAGCTTTAATACCAACCGTGCCATTTCCATTTTTATAGAGGGTGTAGAGGTATTTAAGGAACATTGCCAAGACACTGAAAATAGCCTCAGAATTTCTATTTTTCTGATTTTTTTTTCTCATTCAGAAACCAAGTAATAGACACTTCAAAAACTCCTGCAGGAATGATATTTGCACACATCATTTGGGAAGTTGTTTTCATTTCAAAACACTGAGATTTGGGTCCAGAGAATGTCAAAGTAATCGTGATTACAATAGTGAGTGGCATTGTAATATGATTTTAAAACAAGGGTAACAGCTACCTAATGAATCCTTGATTCTCTTTTTTTCTTCTTAAGCCAAAGTAGTTCCCATTCATACTGCAGTACAGAGCTGTGCCCCATAACAGTCATCCCTTTCCTTGCAGCCCATGCACATAACCCATGTTTGTTTGAGTGCCAGCAAGGCACTGGCATGGCCTTCCTCTCCCTCCGGGATAATTCAGCTTGGAAGGGGTCTCAGCAGGTGCCCAGTGTAGTTGGATCCTAAGAATTCTGCTTTACTACATTTAACTAGGACAGTGGTTTACAGCTCAGTGTCTCAGTTCACCACCTGATTCATATCTGAAATTGTCAGAGAGATAGAGATGGAAAATCCTTCAGTTCCTGATATTGGCATGATTTAAATATGTCTTCTCCAGAAAGCCAATTCCACCTCTTCGCTTTTATTAAATGCTCTATCTTATATGAGATACAGTTATTCATCCAGCTGTCGGATTTGTTTTGCTACTATAGTAAAAAAAGCAGAGAAAAAAATCAAGACTAAAAGAATAGCAACTAGTTGAGTTCTCACTGAGCCACAATGTCAAGGAAAACCAGGATATAAACTCCATTAGCAGATTGCAGGCTTTATAGGTTTATCTGCAACATGCTGTGTTAAAAAATATACTCTATTACAAAATGTCTGTGGTTTTGCTGCTGAAAGCAATAACTAGCAACGTCTGTGATGAAACCTGTCTAAAATGAATGGGCACTGATATGCTATTGCTTTCCAGGTATTTCTATTGACCATAGCATCCTAGTACTTTCCTTAAGATAGTGCTTTCTTGCTGGCAGCGAAGCATGTCAGGAAGACAGCCTTGCCACCCACTTATTTTCACTTCTCTTGTTCTTCAGTCTTAATGCTGAAAACCGTACCTCGTGGGAATGACAGAGGTTTTAGAAATATGATAAACAGGTAGACAAGTGCATAATTAAGAAGCATTTAGAGTTTTGTACAGAATCCACTGGGCAAATATGCAAATGTTTGATAGCTAGTTAGAGGTCTGTGCGGGATATCAACATCAAAGAATGCAGAAAACAATCTGTTATGTCTAAATTCCAACAGCTACCTACTCACTTTACGTACTTGAAACTGAAACAAATAGCATGTCTATAAAGTCTCACTGCAGTGGGTTGTAACTCAAACCATCCACCAAAGCTTCATTTAATGGTAAAACAAACTTTAAATATTGTGTACGTGCAGTATTCCTCAGTAATCCATGTGTCTTTACCACGGAGATGGCCAGATGATGAGGATGAGCTCCTTTACAGCAGAAGAGGAGTTCAGCCCTCTGTCTTCAGGTGCCTGTGCAATGATAAAAAAGACTTCTTCATTAAGTCCTTGTCATAGCTGCTGCACATAACTTGTTTACTAAAGAACCAGAACCACTTTCAGCCGTGAGGGGAGCATTGGCAACACAAAGAGCTGCTAATGCCTCGTCCCAGCAGAGGCCACAAAGGTTCATCAGGCATTTCTCAGCTTCCAGCAAAGTGGAAGCTGCTGTCAGCTTGCCTTAGCTGATACTAGGACAATGTACTTAAGTAAAACCTTCTGCTTTAAAAAACCAGGAAATAAATTGTCTCGTATATATAGACACACACATGTAGATGTATGTGTATATGGACATGAGAATATTCACGTACAGGTTTGTTATGCACATATGTGAAAGTCATCTTTCTTTCTCTCTCTAGATAAATATACATTTAAGTGGGAATTTATTTTATTATTTATTTCTTCATATCTCTGCTTAATTTAGTGTAATTTTCTTTAAAGAATGAATCCCATTAGGAGTTATATTTTAATTCGAAGTTTATTTATATAAAATCCAACATTAAGATTAAAATTCAGGTTATGCTTTTCTTACAGGGTATTGAAAACTTGGGGATCTCTTACAGGGTCATTCACTTTAGACCCAAGACCTTTCCTGGGACACTTGCCAGGGAAAATCCATCTGAAGCCACGGTGAATAACATTGAGACAGCAGGTCCTGAAAGCTGTTTGAAGGGCAGTTTCTTCCAGCCAAGCTTCAAGCAGGAAGTGGACCTTTCCCTGGAAAAAGCTAACATTTTGAGGGGGTTTAAATACCTTTAGAATATATATGGTGTTTTTGACGCACTAAAATAGTGCTTCTTCTCTCACTCTGAGCCTCACTTGATAGGGTCATGAATTTTAAGCATTTTGTATTCAGATCCCAAGTAGTGCTTCTCTGTGGGGTTTTAAAGCATAGTCTTGGTGTGAAAATCTTCTGCTGACCACCACTGTAGTATTAATGTTGTAATTCTGCTGCAGAAGTGACACTCCCAAGGATTCCGTTTGAAGAAGCAAACAGCTACTGTGGGGCCAGGGCAGGCATCTCCATTTTTCAGAGGCGTACTATGGGGAAAACATCACATTTTGATGACAGGTTAGAACAAGACCATGAAAGACCCTTATTTCTTTCTTAGGAATGGAAGATGCTGGATCGTACAGACTTGCCACACAGCCTCTGTCTCTGCTGTCTGGTGACTGATGAATTACTGAATGTCATTTCTTGTCCACTCACTGCCCAGGTCCGCATCCAGCACAATGCCACTCATCGTCTGAGCTCCAAAGGCTGTCTGCTGCTTCCTGTGTGCCTTGACTGGTTTATGACGGTTGCACAGTCACACCAGCCAGTCTGCTCTCCACACAGCCTTCTTCTTCCTTGTGGCTTTGTCCATCCCTTTCTATAAATTTTGTGCTTCATTAAAATGTGAGAGATTATAATTTGCTGGGAGTTTTCAAGTACAGGTCACATCATGTATCAAAGAATCATGAGGAAGAAGAATGGGAACAGACATCAGCAGCAAGATAAATAAAAATCAGACAAATAGGTGCATGTCAGAAAAATTACCAAGTATGCCAAACATTCCTGTCTTCAAGAAGTACAATATAAGATTCACAAAGGTTATGTTTGCAGTCCAGATCCCACTGAGATTAACAATGAATTCTAATCCACCGAAGCAAAAGTTGATTTAATTTTTGAAGACGGCTATTTTGTTTATGCTTCAGTAGAAGTTCAGGCAATATTTGTTCTAGATAGTTGTTTGCAAGTATATCTTTACAGAGTGAAAAATTATTTTTTTGAAAGTGCATACAATGTTTCAAACGTCAGCAGCTCAAATACCTCTAATCTGCAAAATTACTGTAGAAGTAATATCATAATATCCCTTCCTCTTCTCCTCTATTTCTGATATCAGTACAGTTAATGATTAAAATAAAAAGTAGTTTAGAAATGAGAGAGTTTACTACAGCCAGTCAAAATGTGTCTTCCTGAAGTATGATCAGCAAAAGCAAAATGTGCTTTGCAACTCAAGGATAAATTGTACGTTCTACTTATTTTTTCACACTAGTGTTTTCTTTAACCTGGGCACAAATAAATTACCTACTGCTTCTTCTACAGAAGGTTTTACTCGTAAGTGTAGTAAAAAAACCCCAAAACAAAACAAAACAACAACAACAAAAAACCCAAAAAAATAAAACCACAACAAAGATACAGAACTAGTCTCTGAAAAAAAAAAAAATCACATGCTTTTTTTTCGGACTATCAGTTGCTTTCTCCATATCTCTTCCCTTCTGTAGAAATTAGCATAATTTTTCCAAGGGAAAAACACCTGAAAATGTTCATCAGTGGATGAAATTGGTTTAGTTCCCTTTTCTATATTAGGCTTCATTTCTCGTAAATGGAAGAAAATCAATTCACATCATATCAAGGGCACAGTGTTTGGTGCATATCATTCCTCTAGCAATATTTTCACATAAAAATGGAGACTCAGATGTTCCTGAATGAAAGTGGAACAATAGGAACCCGAAATTCTATTTAATGTACTGCTCAATGATAATTACAGACAAGTATACTCTGCTCCCTTTCTTCCAGATTCAACGGACAGCTGCTGTCATAAAAGTTATTGACTGTGTAAAGACCATATTGTGGCTAGGTATAGGTTACTTCAGTTCAGAAATGCAGTAACTTGAACTGTTTCAGATGCCATTAACCTTCCCATTCCTATTATAGAAAGCAAGAAAAATTATAAAAATCCACCTCAAGCTTATGCAGCTAGAGGCAATGTAGTTATAAAATTTGAAGTGCAATGTAGAGTACATTCCAATGTTTGGAAAGGCTCAGAGGCCTGAATCAATGCCATAAATCAGAAGAATAAATTCTGGTATAGAAAATAGACTTCTGCTTAAGTTCAAATCAAACTCAGATATTTAAAATGTATGCTTCCATTCTCAAAATGACAAACAGAAGATAGTTGGAATTTAATTGTTAGTACAGGTCTGATGTGTGGGCTGAAAACCCTACTGTCTTTATAACACAAGGATATCCTGATGACAGTGGGCACATTTGTTTTTAACATGACATCTATTTTTTTTTCTGTAACCAGAGAGACCAATGTCATCTGATGAAATACTATTATTCATGGTGACTTTATAGAACAAGTATTTCATGGTATATACCACAGTGCATTCCGTGCATTATGGCTGGTTTTGCTGTTAATCAACAGATTTTCTGTTTGCCAGAGTAGTCCGAATTGACACATGATAGAAAATCATGGGAGCCCTTTTATTAGACACAGCTTAGTATGTCAGAAATCATTTGTGTTCCCAAAGAGACTAATGAATTGTCAAAAGTAATTGTGGATGTTCCAGAGAGCAAATCATCCAGGGAAAATTATGTACAGCACTTACTGTCTGCAAAAGAGAGCCATGGTGGGCTGTACTTAAAACAACAACAACAAAAAATCTGCCCTTGTATCTTCCACATATTTTAAACTACCAGTTTCTCTTTTATATTTTTCCAGTTCCATTTCTAATGCACTCAAAATAAAATACAAAGGAGGGTTAGGCCAAGAAAAGTCTATCCCACCCTGTGTCCTTCAGCATGCCTGGTAGGACTAGAAACATATTAGCAGCATAAAAATATATTAATAATAATAATTATTTAACAATATTGACATGTTCAGAAATACCTCCTCATAATGCTCTTCCAGTCTCTGCTAGCTGTGGCTCAGAGACCTCCTGGGCAGGGATAGAGTCTTTGCCTTTGGGAGTCACTAATGCAGTTTTTGCCCCCTTGATTTGTCCAGCTGTCTCTTGACATCATGCAAACTTTTAAGTCCACCATATCCAGTTGTAAAATTCATTGTGCAAGATGTGAAAAACAGTCTCTCTTTTTTTTTTGATGTTTTAAATAAGCAATTTACTGCTTTCACTAGATCCCCCTTGCACTGAAAAAGACAGGGAAAATCCATTCCCTGTTGACAGTGACGTCA
The DNA here is from genome assembly GCA_013400175.1 of Phainopepla nitens. NCBI lineage: Eukaryota > Metazoa > Chordata > Aves > Passeriformes > Bombycillidae > Phainopepla > Phainopepla nitens. The sequence continues at coordinate 420,931 of VXBQ01015058.1, read as the reverse complement.
GCCAGCATATGACCTGTGCTGTGTTTCTCCCCATTTCCCACGTGGTGAGCTCTTACATCTAGTCATTCTTCATTTATAACACCAGATCCTTCATTTGGCCCTTGTCATTGCCTTCAGTGGATCTTTCCCCCTTCTACTTTACTGGATAGAGACCTAAGATCTCTATTAAGTGTTCAAGACGCAGCATCCTATAGACTGTGTTTATACTGAGCCATGAGACTGCTGCTGTTTTGCTGCTTCTCCTTTCATCATACTTCTCAATACTTGGTGTGCCTTGTGAAAAGTGCTCTCTGCTGACCTGGTTGTTGTGAGACTCTTCCAGCAGCCCCAAACCTCTGCCCTGGGGGACAGCTGCTGCCTTAGAGGAGCCAGAGGCTATGGCCTTGTTGGTACTTGGGCAAGGATCTAGGGAGTTGCATCCTGAAAAATTCAGGATTTAGATCTTGCTTGAAGACTCATGTTCAGTGGTGGGACCGACCTTTCCATCGTATGGTTTTCTCTGGAGGAAGGCATGAACTGTATTTTAGACAGATCTTGGCCATGTCAGTAAACTGTCCCCATCTTTACTAGCACACTTAGACTGACAGCAGTCTAACCTGCCTGGCAATGCTGTCACAGACTTGCTGTTGCAGTTTGAAATTTAAACATTTTGCATTGGAGACATGTTTTGTGTTCTATATCCTAGTTATACTAGCTGAAGTGCTGTTGAGCACAGTGTGATGCTTATTATTCTAATCATATTAAACCTCATCAGGGAACTAAATTGTGTGCAGTTATTGTGGGCTTTTTACCTCTTAGGTTTGGTTTCCCCACCCCCTTTAGGTTTAAAGGAAGCAGCCTGTGCAGAGAGCACTGGCAGCTAGCAGCATGCTGCTCCCTTTCAGAGCAAGAGCTATAAGGCAATCTCGTTGTTTGGGTTTTTTACTATTTCAGTTCAGGAATCACATTTATAGAGCTTATAAATCTGCTTGCAGGACTCCTGTACATGCACAAATAGCTGTCATTCAATGTGAGGATCTAATCAAATTCCCTTTAGAAAGCATTTAAAGTTCTGAAGAGCTGACATGCAGGACCAGTTGAGAGCTGAAATTAAGAAATAAGGTGCACAAATAAAACATGTTGGAGCCATGCTGTTTCATTTAATCATGGCATTATACTTTATTATGCATTTCAAAATCATCATTGATATTTAACAGATTATCATTGATGTGTTCTACAATTAAAAAAAATTAAAAAAGGAATGGCAGATTTTGGTCCATTTTTCTTTTGCTGTTGGGCTTTGACTTGATCAAGAATGATATGAAAGCATGGGCTTGACAGAAAGGGACTGAATTTTGCTTTATTACCTTGATATAACTGGAGATGTGGAAAGCACATGAACTGAAAGAACTGACTTAAAGGATTCAACAAGGATTCCACAAAAGTAATAATTATTGTTGTTGATCGTTAGGGAAAGTGTTAAACAAATAAAAAAGAAAAAAAGGGCAAAGAGAGGAATGAGTTTTGCTGTTTGTTGAGGTTGCTATATGATTTCAAGGATACTTGAATTTTTGAATGCCAGATGTCAGGCTTTTTGCTTGGCTCAGGTGCTTTGCTTCAGAGCTATGATGAAGACATCTAAACAGAAGCATGTCAGTGTTCTAAAAAGGTATGTAAATCCATCCATTACCAAGTAGAACTTGTTGCTGCTTCCAAAACAGACAGCCTTTTTCAGGCTTTCATATTCCTATCTCTTTTTTTTCTTCTTCACATCCCTTTAATTTTTATGAATTTGACCATGAGTGGGAAGGTACTGAAAGTCTACCCCTGGGGGTGGGACTTTCAGCAGTCAGACCCTGAACTAGCTATGGAAAATGGGGCTGACACCATCCATCACTTGGCACTATTCACTCTCTGCTTCACATTCACTCACCTGTTTGATGAAACCAGGGAAGAACAAGCAAGAGTTTGGCTCAGCATGCAAGTGTGATATAAATTAAGTACTAATTTGAAAAAAAACAAAAAAAATCCAACAACAAACGAAAACAACAAAAATATTTTCATGGCAAATCAAAAGATGCATTGGATCGATGTTCTGGTTTCAGTTTCTACAGCAGCTTTAGGGAAAAATTCAGGTGGAATAAAACCTGATAGCTTTCTTGACAGCTGTAACTATCTATCTTGACAAAATTACTGCTCATTTAAATCTGAATTTTGGTTGAAATATATATGAATATGAGCAACCTGGCATAGCAGGAAACCATAACAGTAAATTATCCGGGAGAGTTTGATGCATTTTCAACAGGAAACCAAAATTGCTATTTAATTTTGCTGTCACCTTAAAATGCTTCTCTTTCCTTTTTCTCTTTCAAAAGGCTAAATAATTATCTATCCAAGGTAGCAGAAGATTTTTCAACAGTTTTAAGAACTAGAGCGCCTTAAATTCTCCATGACTGTCATCATGAAAATGGGACACTTATGAAACTGGGGCACCTGGTGACCTTACCAAAGATTTATACTGAAAATAATAATGTTAAAAGCAGATAGACAATCTAAATTAATCACGTTTTTTTAAAAAGCTAAAGCTATTCCTATGTAAGTAGGAATGGAATTTGGAGTTATTATGTGTACATTTGCATTCAGCCTGTCTGCATACACACAACTTGGGTGCTTCCATAAGCCTGAGGGCAGAAACCAGCAGGGATTTGCACGTGGCAGTGTGGCCACTTCTGAATGAGAAGATCTGAAGTTGTGCCACCTGGAACAGCATGGCAGCCTCTTCACCACTGGAACCGCAATCCCATGACACTCCTCAGCAGCAGGGCTGGATTGAGGAGCTCTTCCCCTGACCCCTCTCACCCCTCACGGTTCAGTCCTTCTCTGGACAGTCCTATGAACCATACTCAAGTCACATCTTAGTGAGGAGTTTCTGAGGACCATCTCAGGGATGCCTGGGCCGACTAGAAACATTCCTGTGTGCAGACCAGGTCACCAATGAGGTTTCTCATCCCAGCTGCACCAGGAGCTGCACAAGAGGAGCCGTGGGGCAGCCCCATCAGACAGGCTCATGCTGCAGCCACCAGGCTGAAGGACTCCAGCTCCAGGGAACACACTGGCTGCGTGATGGAGCTCATCCTGAGCAAGGGCATCCTGCTTGACCCAGGACATGGACAAGGCAGTGGGGCTAAAACCCACCTGAGCTACACCAGGGCATCTGTGGAAGTAGGGGCCTAGGGATCCAGGGGAGAATAAAATATAGCTACTTCTGAGGAAGAGATGGAAAATAGCCTGTACTAGCCTTTTCTCCAGTGTGTCAGAGACAGAGTAAAGGCAATGGCATCTGAAGGAGTCTGCATAAGTAAAGTGTATGCACACCTAATTTATTAGAAACCTGAACTGTTATGGGAGTCCTCAATAAATATACACTTTGAACTCTGTCTGGAGTGCTGTGCTTTTCATCAGCCAGGCATGGGATATCACTATTTATTCAACTGCCTGAGTGGAGAGGGCCACTTTGGGGATAAAAAGCTTGTTCACCTTAGAAATATAGCAGAAAAGAGTATGGAAAATTATTCAGTAGCAGAGCAAAGCACCCAAAGCACACCTGGCAGCTTTGGGGAAGGGGAGATTAATATATTATCTGCATATCTGTTGATGCCTTTGTACATTTCTGTTGTAGGTATAAAGAGCTTACTACATCTACAACATTATAGACAGGTTTTCTGTGGTGTGTTACACCTGCATGTGCCCCTGATAAAGCTACATTATAAATGGCACTGCCACCAGTCATCTTCCCAGCAAATACTGCGCTTAGTTATTAGCGCAGCTTGGGGTTCCCAGGTTCTGCCAGAGGACTGAAGAGACTGGCTAAGGTTGGATTGGAGGACTGTTGTGGCCTCATTTCAGGTTTCCCCCGGTAGGATTTTGTACTGCCTCCAGGGCAGGACAAACCTGTGGAGATGCATGTGGGAGAGAAGGAGCAAAGCAAGCCTGCCCCTCTGGCAGTGAAAGGCAGCCTTAGAGCTCAACACTCATTTTCTTACTCTTCTAGGACATGCCTGTATAGTAGTGTGAAACCTGAGCATGGCTGGTGGTCTTGAGTACAATTCAAGCTCCTCTCTACTATGCATCATAGAGTTTTCACACAGGCACTTGAAGTGTCAGTTTGGTTTCCACAATCCCAAGTGCTCCTATGATTTTTTTAAATGGTACTGCATCACTTAATAGTCTATCTTTATTTATTAATACAATGCATTTCCTGTAAGAACTTCATTGTGATCCCCAAATTATTCCTGAGATACTTATTCCTATCTTATGATGCATTTAAAAAATTAATTTAGTCTTTAGTCTCTACCATATTTGGAGAACTTCATATTTCAGCATTTATATCTTCTACAAGGTAAAAAACAAAAAGCTTAAATGGGTGGCGAGGGTGGTGGGGGGAAAGGAATTACTGCTTTCTTGTATATGTCACAGTTTGGGGATCTCATCAGGAAACTGCAGTGCTCTTGATGTATGAGCTCCACTCCTGCCTTTGCTATGTTAGAACATTTGGCACCAACAATGAAACTGGAATCTAGTGTACACAATGCTAAGAAAAATTGCCTTTTCAAAGCCGAGTTCAGAAATACGACAGTCCTTACAGCCTGATTGTTTGGTTAAGTTAAGGACAAAGTACAGGACAAACCAGAGTGGTTTAAACCTGTATGTTTTCAATATCGCTGTAGCATGACATTTTCACATAAACCGCAGCGGCTGCAGAGGGACATTGCAACAGGGACTCAATCACACACTCCGCAAAAACAAAGCTCTTTTTCGCAACTACTTATTTACTTTTATTCAGTATGCAGTGCTAAGAACAAGTGTGTTGCAAGAGTAGTTGTTCTCTGATATTTACAAAAAAAAAATAAAAATCTGGAGTGCTTTAACTTATTAACTTCGATTTTGAGACTGTCTGTAAGTGTTAGTAAGGTCCATTTTCTGTCACTGTTTATCAGTGTTTGCTGGCAGAGCTTAGCATTTGGAGTTAGGAGCAGTGAATACTAATTCAGGAGCTACTTACAGCTGTTTGCACCTTGACTTTGACAATGCCCATTTTAGAGGGCAGAAACAGCCCTTTTCTCCCTCTCTCTTTTTGCACTTGGTTACCACATTTGCAACATCCATATTAATTTAGATCTCCAAAGGAGAATCAATTTTGAATGTTTTGACATGAGAAAATTTATCTCATTGCCTTTTGTCTGACCCCACTTTTATTTTCGTTCTTATTTAAATTCACACAGAGTCTTTATCACAAAGGTTATCCTAACATTCATCTTTTGTATTCTGTCACTGGAACAACTTGTTCTTGCCTATTGTATGAATATAGCACTCAGATCTCCTTGAAGATCTCCTTCTACAACATAGTCCTTAACAAGAGAAAATAATTATTTCAGTAGTGTTCTTTAAAAAAAAAAATTATTACATCAAAAAAAAAAAAAAAAACCAAAAACAAAAAAAAAAAAAGGGGGNGAGAAAAAAAAAAGAAAAACAGAACAATTCCTTATCATTCAACAGAGATGAAGTCACAGCCAGGAACAGCTTAAGAAAAAGACTGAACAAGCCTTGCTAAATCTGCAGAGGGTTATGATGAATAAAACTCATGGAATCCTGGTGTATTTTCCAAATATGATAGCTAGTGCAGTGTAGAAAATAGCACCATAAAGGCTGTAGGCTGTCCCATGTTAACGACAGCTAATAAAAACAAATCTTCAAAGGACAGATCTCCTGTTGAGGTTGTGGATGAGAAGGAATTTAGCTTCACTCAATGACATTCAATGAAATAATTCAAAAACTATATATGAGTTTTTATTAAACCTTAGAATCAGTGTAAAAGAAGAAATATTACCTATTACACATTGCTGAAATTGGTCAAAGAAGATAGAAGGCATCTTCGAAGATACTGAAAAATGCTGAAGTATCTTTTTTCTATTCAATGAACATATGTAATAGCTAAGTGATGAATAAAAACGTAGAAGCCGAGATGGCCATTTCCACACTCCAACCTTTACAGTGCTCAGGTTTTCAGACTGTTCACTTCATTCTGTGCCAAGTCACCTTAAAGCCTGGAAAAGACATGTCCAGAGGAAATAGAGGAACCTGCCCTCCAGAGGTAACGATTTTCCTCCGTCGACTGTAGAGGGAGCCTAGAAACTAACTTTGACTTGGTGACTGACAGGCACAGAAAGGTGCCGGTTGAGGTGCAATCCCTCTGGCTCTGTTTACAGCCATGCACCACTGCAGTCAGAGCTGAATGCATGCTCAAATGGAAGAGAGCACCTATAACTCCGTGCATTTTTTCTTCCTTCTTGTATCTCTAGCAGTGTACTCAGCAAACATCCATCTTCACATTTCTTTTAACTGTCATTATATGACTATTATCTTCCAGGCAACTCCTCAACAATTCTGCTTAACTAGGATTTTCTTAACAAGAAAAAATGAAAAGCTACATGAAGTTCTTAGAGGCTTCAGAGGTCTTAAGAGCAGGTAAAGAAGTTTGTAATATAAGCACAAGATTTCTTCTCCCTTTTCCCTTTTGAAAACAAACAAAAAAGGAAAATAAGGAAAAGAAATACTTTTTGGTTTTAATGTGTACCTACCTTTCCTCTATTATTGGGTATTTTGAATTATGATTTTTTTTGTTCAAAAATATTCCTGTGTCTTGTCTGCAAAATATCATGCAAGTACAAAAATGTAATAGCAGATGTTAGTCTTGCAGACATGTTCATCAAAACACACAGAAAACCAGAAGATTTATCCTCATGCTGTGTACTTCATAGCTGCTTTTTAAAAAAGGCACTCATCTGTATCAGAACATTTTAGCAGACTACGGTTTGATGTATTTTACAGCTCAAAATTGATTCTTAACCCTCTGACATTTGACTGTTTGGATCTAACATGGCACAAGAATGGAACCAGGCAACAGTGATTAACAGATCATATCTTCTCTAGCCTGCAAGCCTCCTCAAGGCTGTTACTATGAGCCACTCTTTCAGAAGGTGAAAAGTGGTCACCCAAGGTTCCTATGCGGAATGAAACTTTTGCTGATGAAGGATGGGGTGGAACGGATTCATTCCCATTGTTTCAAAATTTCTTCCACTCCAGAATGGAAAAAAAAAAAGCTTCTGGAAATTCCCTGTAAATTCTACAATTATTTGTGAGCTGGTAAACAACACGTCATTTTGAGAAGTGAAAACAAAATGTTTCAGCGTCTCACCAGGTCTGGGGAGGAAGATCACCTCTGACTTTTTTCAGGGTGTGTCTCTTTGTTGCTCAACCCTGACTTCTCTCCTAAATGAGGCTCCTACTGCAGGCTCCTGTAGGTCTCAGAGCAGAGACTTCATCAGCTGCATACAGCCTAATGCCCTGTGCAACCAGGACACTGGTCTAGTCTAGTCTAGTCAAAACAACCTTTAGAAATAAAGCATTAATGATCAAGAGTCTTTTAAGTGCAGAAAACAAAATATGTACACACATCCAAGCTGGAAGAGTTTCTCCCTTCTCTGTCTCAGCACCCCTAGGATTCATTCACTCCCTTCACCAGCTGTCACCCTCCCAGTAAAGCACCCAGATACCTCAATATTTGGTTTGGAACTCTTGTCACAGCATTTGCCTGCACTCTGTTCCCCTGGCTGGCGGTCTCTAAGGAGTCAATGCCCAGCTGTGGGCTGTCAGTGTTGTCTCCAGGTGACCATGTCCTGGCTGTTTCCAGGCGGGCATATCTGGGCAGGTACGAGCGCACTCAGCTCAGCACAGAACTTGCGTTTTCCTGGCCCAGAGAAGACAGGAATCACATCTGATGCCAAACAGACCTTTACATTAGGCAAATACACTGCCTGCGCTGTGCCATCCTTTACAGCTGGCATATGTTTAACAACAGTGTTATTTTAATTAAAAAAAAAAAAGATAAATGCTTTCAGGTGATTCGTTAATCTTTTACCAGAGTTGACTTTTCAACAAAGCACATTAGATTTTTATAATTTAGTCTTAAAGAAACCAAAAGCAAGACCGAAACCAATGACCACAACAGAACCAAAGCACCACTAAAGAACCAAATAAACCACAGTCTCTGAAAATTTCAGAATAGACCTTCCCTTGTTACCTCGTGCTGGAAGATGGGAAGGGCCACATTCTGCTGCTGAAACCTTTTCAGGGAGAACTGTGGGATCTTTCATGGACTATGCCCATGGCACATCTGGATGCATAATGGGTGAGGGGGAAGCAGGGAAGGACCATGTCCTTCCACAGCACTGGGAAAGGATTCTAGATCACAGATCCTCTAAAAACTGCTGGGCACTTGCCCACTGACCATTCCAACAAATGCAGGGATATTGAACTAGAAATATAACTCTATTTTTGATATCATGGGGGAGGAAAATCCAATGTCTTTTTGACTCCGAGCATCTAGACTTGGCTTTTTCCATGAAATTACCTGAAAAAATTTGATTGAAGAAACTTTAATATGAGCAGGCATCCAGCTGTATGCATCCACTACCCCCCAGTGATCTTGCCTAGAAGTGCAGCGGATCATGCCTGTGGGATCCCATAGATAACCTGCCTTGGTCTGTCTTTCTCTATCCTAATCTCAACCCTAGAAAAAGTCACTTATCCATCCCATCCTTCATAGTTCCAGGTAAGAGGAATCCACTTGGTTTCAGCCATAGTTGCAGCCACTCTTTGAAAGATACTTGCTCTGGGATCTTGCCTCTGATGCTATTTTTTACCCCAAGAGTTTGCACATTCTGGTTCCCAGTGCACTCAGGCAGGATAATATAGTACAGACCAAGGTAAAGGGAGTCAGACAACCTTTGTTGTACAGATGTACATACTGTAAAGAGAAAAACAGTGGTTCAGAGGTAAGCAAATCTGTGCAGTGCCTAGAAATCAGTTATGCCATGATTAAATCATAGCTCTAATATTATATATATTTATTTTCAAAGAAATTCAAATGGGTGCCTTGGTCCTTTTGCATGCACGGTTGGAGACCTTGGAAGAATTTTGTTTCTCAGTCCTCATCACTCTTAATTGCTTTGTTTTCAGGGCAGTACACAAAGTCACTAGTCACCTTTCAAAGATTTGACAGGTGTGTCTTATCACATCAGTTAAATCAATGCAAGAAAACTCTTGATTAGGAAATCTGCAACCAAGTCCAGTAGCAGGACAGCAGTTTATTCTTCCCTGTCTCTCTGGCCTCTAACATGTTCACCCCTAACAATAAGCCCAGTAATAAACCAATTAAGCATAAAATATTTATAAAGGCAAAAATAAGAACAGAGAAAGAAGTGAAAACCAACCATCAGAAAATTGTGCTGGCATTTTATTCTTCACAGCTGATTTTCATCTAGAAGATTGCTCAGTCACCCTTACAGCGCAGGCACTGCAGCATTGCATAATGCAAAGCTGGCTCTAGGGTGACTTCTAGTGCTCTCTGTCTGTGCTCTGCTCCACTCTTTCTGTGCATCACAAGAAACAGGACTGTATTTGCTGTATAGGGAATGCTGTTCAGCTGTTTAAAGGAGAAGTAACAATCTCACCCTTTATTCTTCCCCTGTGTAAGTAAGGAGTATCCTTGACTCTGCTGCACTTTGTACCATGGCTCACCTTAGGCAGCCTTTTTACAGTCAGGGAGAGAATGCAGAGGGTGTTTTGCCAGCAGACTTGGGCGTCTCCTGCCCAAGTGGATGCTACATTAGGAAGCCCTGAAGCTGGAGAAGAATAACCAGAGCAGTGTGGTCCTGACAATGCTGTGCAGAGACTGGTCACGGGAAGAGAACACCAGCTAGTGCCCACTTGCAGCAGCTTTTGTGATATGCATGTCTGCAGTCTAGGACATCCACTGCCAAGTGCAAGTGTTCATAAAAACCACCAGGTATGTGCAACATAGCAGCTGTTTAGGGGTGGATGAGCCATTTGGATCTCAGGGTAGAGAGCTTAACTAACTTACAGGAAAGTTATCTACCCTGTAGATGTAAATTGTTGTCAAACAGTCCTGCCCTCTGCACTGGCATCTTTTAAACCACCTACTAAGATGCTCTGAATTTTGGCCAGAACATGTTTTGAAGCCAGACTGAGGGCCAGGGTATGGGAAAGGAGGCTTGCATCCAGAAGCCAGAAGCTTGGAAAAAGAATTTGTTATTTTTAAGCATCATGATCATTATAGCTTTTCCCATTGAGACATCTGTGAGAGAGATAATTTATACTGGATAACTTTCTAGCTTCTTTTGGAAATGGAGACATCGTATGTCAGAGCTGGTTTTCTGATAAGTTTCTGCTTTGGCTGACTTTTTCAAAGTTTCTCCTTCCCATTTGTTGGGGTTTTTTTGTGTGATGAAATGAAATTTGGTTACACTACTTTCAGGAACTGAGCCTTATATTGGTATTTATTGAAGATCAGTCTTGGTCACAAACATTTCTTTTCTTAGATATAAAATCAAGGCAAGAGAACTGTACAGATATATCTACTTTCAGGGATGCAATCTGTCTTTCAATACGAAAAATGCTTCATGACTGTTCTCCACTACCACAGATGATTCTGCAATTTGTACTTCAGGTTGTGAACAGCTGCATTATTATTGCCTCCCCTTCCCCATTTCTACTACTAGTGATGATACAGGAGGTTTTACTTAACAGAGAATTAAGTGTTTGCAATTAAGTTCCTCAGAAGTACTAATGACACCAGCAGTCCTTGAGCATGTGCTTAAATACCTAGCTGATTGTTTAAAAATTGGTAAAATAAGTGCTACAAACCAAATTTTCTGCATTTCTTAGTTTTACAAAGCAATCTGGTCTATTCCTCTTTCTGCCAAACAAAATGTGGTGTAATACCAGAGATGGAATCTGCCTGCAAGCAAAAATAGCAATGAAAGCTACAGAGCTCCCTCAGAGCATCAAGGGAAAGGTTCAGTCCAAAGCATCTGGGCTTAGTATTGCAAAAATTAAAAGAACAATAAGACAAGGTCTTCTTGAATGTGAGTTTAGATTGTGCTTTAGAGCACTGTATCAGTGCCTGTGGTATTATGTAGTGTTACAGCATCTATCCTAACGTAATTCAGCACAAATCCTCATATGCTATTTCACATTTTAATCAGCAGGTTAGAACAACATTTTGGCTCCCATTTTCCAACATGAGCTGCAAAAAAATGAGTAGGCACAATATTCTGTCTAATCCCAGAGAGCTTATTTTTTTTTTTTTCAATTTGTTAATGTTTTCAGATACATGTTTCTCATCTCTGTAAAGGTGAAACAAGTAGAGTTTGAGCATAAGAGATAAAAAAATCCAGGGACTAAACACAGCATGTGGTACTAATGGCTGGCAGCTATCCGTGCCAGCTCAGATCTGGTATGATTTGAAGGATATAGCAAGGAGGCCTTTTCAGCCTTTTTACAGTGTTGATGCTTGTTTCTTAAATTTTGGGTCAATCTCTTTCTCTGTGTGCTGAGAAAGTAGGTTCCATTTTCAATATCAAGTATTAAAGACATACCTTTTCATTATTCTCTATCCATGAAGAAGAAATTGTCTTCAAATTTTTCAGGGCACAATGACTATAATTTCCTGGTCTAGCAGATGACTTAGACCTTCCTGAAACCTGGGAAATTTCACTTTAGACAGATGAAGTGCTGAATTTTCTTTCTCTGCTGAGAATCTTTTGACAGTACTAATGCCCAGCTGCAACAGTAAATACACTGAGCTTTAAAGATTACTAAATTAGATACAAATCCACAGGGGATTTCCTATTACCTTCATAAATGTAAGTATCTCCTGCTGATTAAATGCCCTGTAAACATTCTTAGACAGTTACTCATGCAGGTTGATTGTACAGTAGGACTAAAGAAAAACACCTACTTAGCTGAATAAGGTATTCTGGAGACATTTTTAAAGTAGCAAGAGGTTAGACAAAGAGGCCAGAAGTAAAGGCTAGAACTACCACAATTTTAGCACTGAGAGGAAAAGAACTGCTGGGTACTGTTGGAGGGGCTATGCATCTGTCCTGTTCGTGCTTCCACCATCTAACAGTACTGTAGCTTAAGTTATCTCTATCCTATCCATGCTCCAACCAGATATTTTTACCTAGATAGTGGGGTAAAATAGCATTATCATTCTATTTCTGTACAAGTTAAATGAATGGGAGAAATGTAGTCAATTATTCCATCTAAAGTACAGAGAAATAGATTTATCTGAATGGATATGTGTAAAAAAATGAACATATATTTTTATGTGGAATGACTTTCACATTTTATTTCACCATCAAATTTTCCTATAAAATTGAAAATAGAATTAGTTGTCACTTAAATGCTTATAGCTCAAATGGAAATATTTCTGTTTCTCTTCAGTTTTAAATGCCTCTTATGAGGCATCTATGTGGGCTTTTTGGTTATGCAAAGATAACCAAATATGACAATGTTTTTGAAAATGAAGTCTAGAGTAAATATTTTACATACAACATATATTGTTTATGCTATTGGTTGTATATGTATATGTATTGGTTTTGGAGTTTGCTTTTGATGATGGTTTTTGGTTTGTTTGGGTATTTTCTTTTTTTGGTTTTGTGGTTTTGTTTGATTTGGAGTTTTTTGATTGGTTAGTTGATTTCGTTTTTTTGTTTTTCTTCTGGTTGGTTGGTTTCGGTTTTTCTTATAGTTCAAGAATTTCATGAACAAGGAAACAACACCTTTGAGGAGTATCAGTGTTGACACAGCAATACTAATACTAAAGCAAATTTAGGAGTTTAACATTTAACTTTTGCTAGAAAAGAAATATTTGGGAGATAGTGAATCAGTCATCTCCCTGTGAATGAGTCATCTCCCACTTGAGCGGAGCACAAAGTTCCGCTTGACAATATTCCCAAGTTTCCTTCCCTGACATGTTCCCACTGAAGCACAAGGAGTACACAAGGGACAGATGGATAAATATTCCCTCAGCTCAGAACCATTCTGCAACTTCTGCTGAGCCCACATAATCCAAAAGTCAGTCCCACTAAGCAGAAAGAGATAGTTCTCTTCCACTTCCTCCTAGCAGGAATCTTTGACGTCGACCTCAGACATGAATATCTTTTCAGGAGGTTCATATGATTTTGGAATCCTCTTCAAGTTCCTAGCCTGGGACAATAAGCAGTGGGATGGTGCAGCTCAAATTGCATTTTGCTGGTCTTTCTTCTTCAGCTTCTATGTTCTCCTTGTCCTCAAGGTACCCTCGGGGTGCCATCCTTTGAGACTTTAGCTAAATATTTGTATAGATGAGAGCACTTTGTTCTTTTATGATTCATGAACTTGTACTGGCCCATTAGCATCAGGAAGAATAAAATCCACTTTTCCTTTCATTTAAATAAATCTCTTGCCTCTGTATGATTCCATCAGTCTGACAGTCTTAATGCTGACGTACCCTTCTTTAAGTACGTACCAAATCAAAGCCAAAAGACAAAATGTCCAGTAAACAGGGAGCTCTATAATTCTTTTAACTGAAGAAAAGAAAATGAAACAGAGTGAGATTACACAAGGTGTTGACATATTTAGACTGCTGTAAGGCACCTAAGATGTTAGACTGCACTAAATCATTTAGAGAATGAATGATATAAAAGAAGTATGCTTTTCATTCAAAAGATGATTGGTATGTCTCTAACCTATAATCATAAGGAGTAAATCACTTTAAAGAGACATTTTAAAAAATTAGATCCTTCTAGCCTTCGGAATACAACTTTAAAATAATTTCTTATATTATTCTACAACTTTCTAATATTCAAACTGAGAAAATTTGAACCATAAGGAGAACATGGTTAGGGGATATTCTAATTTTCTCAGCAAAGTGGAAACTTCAGCATCAACTAAAGTGTACTACCAAAGCTAAGAAAAAGAATGAGGCTGTAGGACAAGCAGAATAACAGCTTCTAGCCTGGGAAAAAGATTGCTCTGAAAAAAAACCAGAGGTAAATATTTAGATGAACATAATTTCTCATGGAATTTTTTGATCGAGAAATTAATATGATAAAGTGAATGTTTGCATCAACTGATGAACTGTGTAGGGACACTGTGAGCAGAACTCAGCTGCCTGAACAGGGGTCTAGTCCTGTATGGAGGGCTGTTCAGCACCCAAATCACAAGACCAGAGTGCAAAACTATGGCAAAGGACCTACCAGAGATGAATACCCATCTGGACTGGCAAAAAGAAGTTAAGCCAGAGATCATCTAAATTTTCACTAGACACATACAGTTAAGCAAACAAACCCTACCTCTGTTACTACTGAATTTTAGTATCAGTGTAACTATTACCAGGACATGGTACTGTGCTCTACTTTCAACATGTTATCGGGATGGCTACAGGAAACTCAGCAAATATTTTGAGACTTAAAGAAAAATACAACTGACCATAGGCTAGAGTTTCCATGTGGGAAAATTAAGCCTGAGAATACACACGTTTCCAATGTAAAAAAAATGAAATTCTGCTAACTGCCACTCAAAGATAGATGCATTCTTAGCAAAAAATGAAGTGGGATTTTTCACACTGGTGTCAAGGGTTATAGCCTAGGGGGGGACAAAGAGTTTCATCAGTTTTCCCTTATTACTGGAAAGTAGCAATTACATTTAAAGACTTCCCTAAAAGAGCAGCTCTAGTTCAAACAAAAATTAAATTTTGGTCCTCATGATGGATGTGGATTGGGCTTTTAACCAAAGTTCATGAACTGGCTTCACTATACATTACAAGAAAACAAATTATAGACCTACGTCCAAGTTGATAGTGACCTTGAGAAGGGGGCGACATGAGTCAAACAGGATCTCATGATGTTCAACAAAGGGAAAAGCAAAGCCCTTCAAACAGAGAGGAATAGCCTGATGTACCAGCACAGGCTGGGGACCCAGCAGCAGAAAAGAAGCTTTGCAGAAAAGGTGCTGAGCATTCTGGTGGACAGCAAGTCAACCTGTGCCAGTTGTGCTCCCTCAGGGCAAACATGGCCAACAGCTTTCTGGTCTGCATTAGGAGGAATGTTGCCAACAGGTCTCAACACTGGAGAGACACACTGGAAGGTCCCGTTCTGAGCAGCCCAGTAAAGCAGTAGTGGGGAGATATGGACATACTGGAGTGAGTAGAATGAAGAGCCACAACGGTATTAAAGGAATTAGCATATGTATAGAGGCCCAGAGACATGCCATACACAGAAGAAATGCACTGCTTGGTTTCAAGTGCTTGACTGAAGTTAATTTAAATTCACCCTAATGTTAGACTTTGAAAACATAGAGATGAGATCAGAGACTAACCGAATGCTTAAGCATGTTCCTATAATGCCTTTCAGAGAAATACATTTTTTTGAGAATTGTTTGAAAAAGAGAGCATGTACAAATGGAGGGGTGAGGAGGGGGCCACATGCTTTTCTCAATTGGTCTGCTAGTAGCAATTTTGACCTTTCTTTCATAATAGAACTTTCAGAAGATAAAAGGAAAGAACCAGACCTTTGAAAACTCCAACAATTGTGAAGCATTTTAGAGAGTAGAAGCTATTTTTGGACAGTCCTTTTTATAGACTGATTGAATTATTCTCAGCACAGAGCTAGATTTTCTGGTTTACATAAACAATGATTCATTGTTTTGTGATTTGCAGTTCTGTATGGCTGAATTAAATACTGTGGCCAGTCATTGTGAAACTACTGTACACAGGTGAATTAAAGGTGAACTTAACTCACACAATGACAAGAAGAAATGTTGATGACATACTTGATCAACTGACTTCTTGAGCAATTTACAGAAAATAACTACATGAATAAAAACAACAGGCTAGCAGGAAGAAAAATGGGCAAGGAACCAGCCTGACCACCTCAGGTATCTAACTTGCACCTAGCATTACCCAGACTGGTGTTGCAATCTCTTCCAGTCCTTTCTTATCTTCATGTGAAGAGGCGACTGGAGGCTTCTAGAGTCATAACTGGACTGATTTAGGTGCCTCTGCTGAGGAGCTGAGATCTTCAGAGGTGTTTATTTCCTTCTTGTGCCAAAGGAACTGAGGCATTTCAGGCGGTTCTTTCCATCTGAGCTCAAAATTTCTGCCCCTGCTATGTGCCTAAGCAACATAATGTTTTTTGATGCTTTATCACTGTGGGGTAGATCAAGCCTTGTTCTGTCCTACAAAGTAGCTTCTAAACTTTCATTTTTTGAAAATTTGTCTGCAATTACTCAGTCAGTAAACCAATGACTCTCACCTTCCAAAAGTCTTTTTATCCAGTAGTAAAGTAAAGTAATGTACTCAACTACTCTATACTTCTCAAGATGTCTCTGCTGTAACCTCCAGTAGGTTCTTAGCTCATTTATACAGCCACCAGTATTGCCAACCTTGCACACTGAGAACGGAATTCAAACTGCAAAACTTTTTTGCACTATCACTGATAGGATCAGTCTCATACTACTCACTTAAGACAAATGTTAATCAACTGTTTGGAGGTCAAACCCCCAAATGCTGGTAATTCCAGTTACAAGTCATTCGCCATGCAGAAGAAATATATGCTCATTGTGCCGGGACACAGCTGTTTAATTTAAAATTAACTATCTGCTCAGTCAGGGGGAAGATATTTTTATTGGTGCTTTTTGAGAAAGGGAGGGAGAACATAAAATCACTGAGATGTTTCACATGTCAGGAGGAGGAGAGAACTGCATTATGAATGAAGCAAAGTAATCAACCCAGCTGTCCTTTCCCCATCAGCTTCAGCTTCTGTCATATAAATTAGGCATGCCCAACTCTTTGGATAAAATAAAAATATGCAAAAAAATTTCATTATATTTCAGATGGCCTAATTCAGAAATTTAAGGGTAAAGAATCTTTGATTTAGACTTTTTTTTTTTTAGTTCTGTGAATTTTCTTCAGGTTGTATGATTCTGTGGGAAGTGTATTTTTAGACCTTCATTCTGTGGGAAGTCCTTACCTGGATAAGAATGTATCAACAAATACATAAGTACTTATCAGATTATTCTGTGGTTTGCCTTTTGTATTGAGAAATCTGTGGGAAGAGAAGAAGCTAAAGTTAAGGGAGGGAAATCTGAAAACAGGAAGAATTTTGAAGATGCATTCATGTATTTGATGGAATTTTTTCACTCCCTTGAAAATTGTGCCCATCCCTGAAGTAATGGGAAGAGATGTACTGTGAAATAGGGTTAGCTGCTGTCCTTGGTCTCTGCCTTTGGCAGAAAGTCCTGGTTTCATTGACATGGGATTGTCAACTTTCTGCAATTTAGGGAAAGGACTCTCTATAAAAAGATTTCCAATTTGAAAAATGCCAAGGAAGTAGAAGGTGTCAAAGGTGTTAAATTGAGTGCACAGAGTTCATTATTTCAGTAATATAGTATATGGAATATAAACTGAAGCTGTGAATAAATTTTATGCACACACATGGTCTTCACATACCTTATCCTCTCATAAAATGACCTTTTTATATAAGATAATACTGGTTGCCACTACAGTTATACAGTTCTACCATTTTTGTTTAGGAGAAGGCTGAAAACCCTTTATTTTTAAGTATATTTTACACTCAGCAATTAGGGTGACATGATTCCACAACAACTTTGAGAAAAGATGGGATGTATAATTATGCTGTTGTCTCCTATTTTACAGTTCTCTAAAAAAAAAGACCTGACAGGCATAGAGGATTGATGTTTATCCTGACCAACAAGTAAACACCAACCAGCAACTCACTCACTGTCCCCTAGAGGGTTTGGGGACACAATTTAAAAAGCAAAAGCAAAAAACCCTTGAAGCCTGAGATAAAGGCAGCTGAAGTGAAGCAAATGGGAAAAAACCCACAAATGATGCAAAGACCATCACTCACTGCCTTCTAATACCAGAATGATGCTCAGTCAGGCTCTGAGCAGCAGCTACCTTGGAAAATATAGTCTCCGTCCCCAGTTTTTACTGAGTTTAATGCAGTTTTTATGCATCCCACATGGTATGGAATTTTAGTCAGTTTGGGTTGGGTGTCTTGGCTGTGTCCCACTCCAGTTTCTTGCCAAAGCCCACCCAGACTGCTCACTGGCAGGACAGAGAAACAGAGAGAGCCTAGACAGTGAGTAAGCATTGATCAGAAACAGCTAAAACATCCCTGTGCCATCAGCACTGTCATGGTCCCAAATTCAGAAGAGCACTACTTGAGCTACCAAAAAGAAAGTTAGCTCCATTCCAACCACTTGTCTAAATTAATACTTGAGTCACAGGCGTACTTCTTTAGGTTTTCAGCCACTGTTTCCCTTTTACATGTTAAAGCATTCAAAACAAGTATAAAGTCAGATTGCAGTGTAGAGTGAAAATGGGTTTAGTGTGTTTGGTCGCCTCCACTTGTATTGACCAGTAAAGCTCCTGTGCTATCTGGTTTTTGCCTAGACTTTACTTTCTTCTTCACCACGTGGTGTTGTATGGGTTTTTCTAATAACAGAAGATTACTTTTCTTGTAATGTCTCCGCCATTCCACTTGTCAGGCACATTGCACAGGTCACAACTGCTGCAGCTAGAAAGTGAGCCTCCCCTGTAAAGAGGCAGAGACAGCCCTCTTATTTGAAACTTATGTCTACGGCAGAACTTAAAAGATAAATTGCAGCTCTCAGAGACTCTCAAACTTGCCAGCTTGGGTCTTGACAACAGTGATACAAGATACTGAGAGGCTAACGACAGACTATAAGATGTATCAAGATCCCCAAATAAATATTTATCAAGTTTGTATCAAACTAATTCAAGTATCTTTACAACTCAAAATATTTAAGTGTAGTAGGTTTTTTTGTGCAGTAGAGAATAAAAAAGCCATTCTAGTTGATGCCCTGTCATAGCTCTTCTGCATGGGAGGTTGAAATCATGGATGGATGAAACAGAAAAAAGTTCTGTATGACTGGAAAAATTCTTAACTGAGGTATATAGATAATACAGTTGTTTGAAGTTTTGTCTAGGAAAAATCCAGGAGCATAGAGGATCTAAGAAGACACTTTCAAGATGTTGTACTAAATGGATGTCTCAAAAATCTAGAAATCAAGCAGAACAGGAATGGTAGGATATATAAAGGTATGGTTTAATATATAAAAGAATGTGCTTACAATAGATCCTGCTCTGAAATCCAATATCAAAGGTCCAGAGAACCCAATTAGCTTTCCATTTTTTTTCAGTAATTATTTCTGAGAATTTTCCCAAACAGAACGGCACGGCATTAGCTTGTTATGATGAGAATAATTTCATTTTATTGAGTTCACTAAAAGACTTTTAATCCAGAGCATACATACTAGAACAGCCATCAGTGGCACAGGAAACACATATGCTCATTGAATATTTTGTTCTAAGGGGTGCCCATTAAACTCCACACCTAATACAAGTTTTAATTTCCACTAGTCAATGTTGCTGAAACAGTTGGACACCTCCTCTGGAAGAGCCCATCAGGCTCTTTCTGTGATCAGAGGACACAGCACACATCCCCAGACCTGGTACATACCTCCAGCAGAGTTAGCAGGGAGTCCACAGGTTAATTTGGACTACATGCAATAGGCTAGGTGTCTTCACTGTGTGTCACCTTCACATTAACATTAGTCTGCAAGGTAACAAATCACATCCCAGACAGTGATTTTCCCAGGCCCACCACAGTACATGAGTGACATTAAAACAACAACAACAACAAATTCTCCCCTGACCTGAGTTTGGCTAGCAGGGATCTGGAGCCAGGCAGTTCACAGAATCTTAGATGTTTCTGAGGGACAACTGGACTTCAGATACCTGAAACAAAAACATGAAAATTTCAGTCTTAAATGTAAAATAAAATAATAATAAACAAAGAACCACTTGTTCTCTTTTGTTCTTTTTTTTTTCTTCTGCAGCGCAAGGAGACTTTTTTTACATTTCTTGTTACAAGAGGTGTCTAATGAAGGTATCTTTCAAATCTGTTTTTTTTCTTGTCAGCTCCTTTTGGAACTAACAACAACATCTTCAATTCTGGCATGACTCACATCTGAATTTTAAACCATGTTTTGATTTATAGACAATGAAGGAAATAATTCTATATACTGCAAGTTTTACAGAACTTTGTTTTCCTTAAGACAGCAAATTTGCTTGAAAAAACCCAAACAGCTCTAATTCACTGAGTAGTCAAAGGATACTGTTGGCAAAAACTCTAATAAAAAACCAACTCCATTACAGTCCTGCTCTACAAATCAGGCTCCTTTTCTCCATCTATACAGAAAAGAATCTGAACAGTCATCTAAATGTTGACACAAAATTTCTTTGGACATTTTGGACATGCAAGTAGCAATTTCTACATATACTATACTAAATGTTTGCTGTCTTTAGATAATTTTATGAGGGTTGTTTAAGATTTATAAAGCTGAAAGACAATCAAAGCATACATTAGTAAGAAGTTTCTACAGCTTTCTGTGTCAATTATGCTGAAATTGTTGTGAAACTCAAGGGAGTAAATTAGCTCAGGTAAGAACCTGCATCCTACCCTGACATTCTTTGCCTTTTTTCTCCTCCAAGGCCATCTCAGACAGCACAGGAATAGCAGCAGCTGCCAGAGCTTGTGGTTTGCTGATTGTACAGGCAGAATCCACAGAAAAAAATCCTCTGCTTTGCACTGCACCACAGAAACGTGTATGTGTGTGTGTGCCTGTGGTTGGTGACTTTTCTGAGCTGCCTGTTTTGTCATTCAACAGTGAACTGTCTAAGGATAAGGACACAAAAAGCATGGGTTGGCAGGCTTCATTGGCAGACCTCCCATTTGGATCAGCACCAGAGCAGGACTCTGAGGACAAGGTTTTGAAGCTCACATCCTAGCAAAGTGGATGTGGATCACTGACTCCTCTCCTTAATTTCTCTGTAGTCTTGGTAGTATGCAACAGCAAGTATATGAAAATGCACCCCTTAGATAAAGTTCTTGAGACTTTGCATGCAGAATCACTAGAATCTGGACTGATTTGATGTAGGACGCAATGTCAGCAGCTTACACATCATACTGCAAACATCCAGTGTTAGGTTAGGTTTTCCTCTCTAGACAGAGAGAAAAAGAGGCTTCTTCAAAACCCTCTCTCAGCCATTATAGTTGGATGCCCTGAATCTCCATACAACTGCTCTCTATAGCTAAGAAGGGAGGGTGGTTTAGATGCCTAGAATAGGGAGCTAATTATGCTTTCTACCTACAAAAATATCAAGCAGAAACACCTACGTGGCTTCCATCCCTGTTCAGTGAAGATCCATTCAGTTCTCTGCAGCCATTTTTCATCTGTGACCCTGGCTCTTAACATTCAAAGAATTTTCTCTAAGTGCTTAGCACTAAAGCAAAATTACAAAGAAAACTCATACATCATGGTTGAGTTACGTGGAACACAAGACATATTTTCTTCATGCTCTGCAGCTTATGTGTAATTAAAAAACAAC
This sequence comes from Phainopepla nitens, assembly GCA_013400175.1. NCBI lineage: Eukaryota > Metazoa > Chordata > Aves > Passeriformes > Bombycillidae > Phainopepla > Phainopepla nitens. The sequence continues at coordinate 399,546 of VXBQ01015058.1, read as the reverse complement.
CTGCTCTTTTTCATTGGTAATGTAATATAAAGCAGAGGAAATTAAGACATATTATAAAAAATTGGAAATAAAGCATCTGCCTCAAAGCTCATCTACTTCTTTAAAATATCATATAAATACACTGTTCCCTAGTCTTTTCTTAGATAATTTCATGAACAGCTTCAAACCTTTCTTTAATTCCAGCTGTCTTCAGCAGCTTGCTGTATGGCTCTGGGCATTGTTCTAGTGAAATCTATTTCACAGATACAGGAATAGGGGATTTGCCCTGTAGGATTCTTTTGACTTTTTACTGAAAAAAAATTAATTTCATTTTTTGTCATTCGAAACAAGGAAACATTCCCTGTCTGTGAAACCAGATACATTCTGTCTTTAGAAATTTGCAGAAGGCTACACCTAAACAGTTTCAGTGGGGACTCTCAGCAAAGCATCAGGATGTGTTGAAAGAGGGGATTAACCTTTTTGAGGATGGATGCTGTTGCTAGGGCTCCCAGCACAATAGAACCTTTCTCGTTGTGTTCTCTTGCTATTATCAGGGTTTAAATCTCAAAGAAATACTGTTAATTCTTCAGAATGTTGTTGCAGGATTCCAAATACCCCAGAACTATTTCAAACCGGCATGCATGAGACTACTGTAGAGGTAACAATGGTATTTGTACTAAAGAATGTTTTCAGTATGATAAACACCTTTGAATACATTTACCCTTAGTCATAAAAAAAAAAAAAAATAGAAAAGGATGGGTGATTTTAAGAGACAATATAATAAAATTGTAATGTCCTTATTTTCCAGTTTTATATTTTGCTATCATTGCCTCCTCTCTGTATTCCTACTCATCGTTCCATTTTTTATGCCCAGTTAGGAGCCTAGTTATGTGTATGTATGTGTTTAAGCATATAGTTATCTCTACGTTCTTAAATCATCCTGTTTGCTGGAACAAAATAAACTCTATGCAGAACAGCAGACATTTGTGTAAATGGCTGGCATCTGTAAGCCTAGGTGTGAAATCCTCTGTGGAGTATGGCCTTCTTTTTATGAAGGTGAAGCCTCTAAGTGCCAAGATAAAGGGGTGCCAAATGAGTTACAGAACATTTCCAGTAATATCGTTAAGGAGTGATCAGCTAAACGTTTGAACATGATTATCATAAAATGTTTCACCAATCAATATTTGCAAGTTCAGGTGCCAAACTGCAATTAGAGGCTCAGGGCCAGGAGTCAGGTGGCACGTGGTGGCTGTGATGAGCCCTGTGCCCAGCTACGGCTATTAGCTGCCAGTCTGTGCTTTTTCAAAAAGCTGGGGCACCTGGGGGCAGAAAAGGAAAAGGTTGTTTAGTGACCAACATCTCACAAAGTGTTTGGCTGGTGTAGGGTAGGTCTGAATTGCCAGTAATGCTCGGCAGCTTTATGGTGCCTCACAGGAGAAATGTGAGTGAATGCACTGTAAAAGGAAAACAAATGCCTCTGAGGTATTTTGTTTAGGTATTTCTGGAACGCTTTCTATTTGAATTCTGCAATTAAGAAGAACTGGAGTTGAAATGTGAACTAATAGCACAAAACGAACATCCTTGGGTTCTGTGGTATAAATATGAGCATATACCTGGACACTTCTATTGCTGGCCAAAACCTATTTTCTTTTCAGCTCAGGATTCTAAAAACAGGGGAAATTCCAAAATTAGGTAAGTATTTATTTCCTAGAGGGAGCCCTGGATGATTCTAGTAGCAAAAGACCTACAGGCAAGTGTGAAGATGTTGGTAGGATGAAAGGAGCAATTTTCTTTGAGCAGTAAAAAGCTTCTTCCTCTTTTTAAATGTCTCTGTCACTTAACCCATTCTCCTTGGTACACTGCCCCTGCCACTTGCCCTGCCTGGCAGGTTAGTGGTCATAAGATAACGAGCATTAATGAGTTTCTGTAGTGAAAGTTATGACTTGGCTGAGGTTAAATATTACAAGCAGCCACTTGAATAGTGAATGATAAAGGACACGAAGGCAACCTGTTCTTAGCGCTTTGGCCTTTGAATGTCTGAAGTTGCTTGCTATTAATTCTGACATTTTGCACAGGTTTAGCACAGCCAGCAGAAATCAGCAGTAAAAGTGAAGAAAGTTGTTTCAATATGCAAGCCATTACATACTTTGAAAACGTGTGTTCTACACTGGTTTTGCAGATTTTTTTTCCTGATAATGTTATTTAGCTAATTTGTCTGTTTTGACTATTCAAGCATATAGACTTGTGGGAGGAACACTTCAAAATGAACTTGTCAGGGTTATTTTTGTTCTGTTCCCCTTCAGGAACAGATGTGATATTTTTGGATGCAGTATGGAAAATAACATAACTAACAAAAGTGAGTTGTCATGAGCAGAACCTAGTGATTTTAAAGTTTTATACAAAAATACTGTTTAGGTTGATACAAAATTATTTTAAAATTCTAGTCAGAGTCTCAAAACAGTTTTGAACAAATAAAATGACATATAAAAACTTTGAAAGAAGCCATCCGATACATTCTGAAAAAATATCTCAATAAAAATTTCAATTCTGTTTCAATAAACCTGGAGGCAGAATGGAAAAAGAAATAATAAGTATTTATTTGTCAAAGTAGGAACCAAGTTATCTAAAATGTTAGAATTCTTGCATGAGAAGTTAGACTTTTCATTTTAATTCATGCTTCCTTTGCTGTTAAATGTTTAATAAGAAATTTTAAAACTGCAGCAGAAGAGAATGAAAAACTTTATCACAGAATCTCATATAGTCCAGCAGTGAGGGTGTTCAATGATGGATGTATTATAAAACTAACTTTTTGGTTCTTTAAAAGTGTTCTTAGTTAAATATTTTGCCTATCCACACTGTTTTGATTGGATAACTTTATTGACAAACTTGTTTGAAGTTGATTTGGGAAAAAATAATTAGAAATTCTTTTTGAGTACCAACCAAAAGCCAGTTGTGGTCATAGCTATAGCTTGTAAGCATCAAATATTTTTAAGAGGGAAGGAATTCTTTTTACTCCCACCCAGAAGGAAGCAGAGTTAACTGTTAGAAGAAACAGGATTTTTTTTTTTTTTAATCCAAGTGTCTGCCATCTAAATATATTGCTGTTTACTAGAACCAATGAAAATTTGGTTTTCTTTCACTTTCTGCAAGTTCTTGAGCCTGGAAAAAAAAGCCAGGGGATATATTATACATTATTATACATTATTATACATAAATGAAATGTTTCATGCTCACATGCGTAGCACTGGAATGGATTCACTCCTTTATTACACCACTTTTAAATGTAGGCTTGGAGGTGTGTGTGGGGGCATGGTTGGTTGGTTTTATTAATGCTGGACTTTGTCAGACTGTCTTGGCTTTTTTTCCTCATAAACATTCTAAATTATTAATTCATCAGAATTATATGAATTTGAAATTATTTTAATTAGACAATTTTAGACAAAAATATTTTCAACGAACTTTGCTTTAATAGCATGATGTATTTTTGGGGAGGAGTGGTTAATTGATTGTCATTTCTTCAGGTAAAAATATTGGTTCAATTAGCTTGGAGGGTTGGTAGGGGGCCTTCAATTTACTTTTGTGTCTATTCATGTTTGTCATCAAAATCTGACTGATGTCCATGCCTTCCTGCTGTGATTTCTGTCTGCCTTCTCAGTATTTGTCTGTGATATTTTGGACCTTTTTAATTCTCTGCATCTAATTTGCATGCCATTACTGAAGAAAGTGTTTCTGTATGACTTGGTCTCTCTCTTCTGTTTTACTAAAAAAAGCACCATGTCTTATCGTCTATAAATTAAATATTTCATACCCATAGCCTGAATATAAAGTGGTATTTATATACTATCTCCACTTTTGAGTAATCAATACATTAATTAGCTTCACATCTTACTTTTGTTGTCTCTTTGTTTTGCACACTAGAGTGAAAGGGTTAGCTTGAAGTGTTTCCATAATATAGCTATTTAAGTTTCCCCAACTATTATATAATATGTCTACTACCATCATTATATAATATTAATGACAGCCATATTTCTTTCTGGACAGAGGATTATTGTTATTACTGCCACACTTTCTAGTATGATCTTGGCTTGTAGTGGAAAGAAGTAGTAACAGCGCAGGAAAGGGCCAAAATGCTTGGTTCTTTGAATGTATGCCAAGGAAAATAAATTCATTATTACCTTTCTTTATCAGGTAATCTTGCTGGTGCTTAGTGGGACATAGAAGAAATTGTTCCTCTGCCATGCTTAAACATCTCTGTTGAAAGAAAATTATATGGAGTAACCTCAAATACATACTTATCCTAAGAACCAGAATCCAGAGGTTTAGCTCTTCTGTTTATTTTCAGTGTGCTTTCCATGTGAGAGATACAGATGAAATAGATGTCCACCTGCCTTACACAGCCTCTGCCATTCAAACACAGACATTTGTTTGAAAACTTGATTTGTTGTACGTCTGCCCAAGCTGCTTCTGATGGGGAGATAACAACTGCTCTTACAAGTGGTTCAGCTTAACACTGAAAGTTGTATTGCTAACTGACTTTGTCATCAATTTATTCTTTTTATGGCTATCTGAGTAAAGCAGTTTCTGAGTAAAAACATCAAAGAAATCAGGTATCATACATGACACCCAGGACAAGACCAGTAAAGACACTTTACAGTTTCCTTGGTCTCTTTAATCAGTCCGATAGGTTGAAACAAACGACACTAATTTCCATCATCTTCCTTGCTTCTTATGGGTGAAGAACTCATTCACTTTTGTGAATATCTTTCAGATGTGTAATTCAGCTGACTTCTGGCAGTTCTCACCTTCCTCAATCTCAGGTGATAAACATCTAGTAATTAAATCTGTCATTGAGGCCATAACTTTCAGTATTTAGACATATCTGCAGTCATAATATAGAGATCCTTGATCCATGTATGTATTTAACCCTCAAGGTTTTTCAGTGATTCATCAAATTGTCTCAGAAGAAATGTTTTAACATCCTTTCCTACATACTCTCCAACTTTTAATTTGCTACTGAAGCCTCATTCACCTGAGCCCTTTTCAGCCAGATTTTAATACTACTTCTGAATAGTGATTCAGAAGAATCACTACACTTCTCCTCTCTTCCCTTTCTCATTTTTAAGTCATCCACATCACAACCCAGTATCCCTGACACCTGCACAGTGTCAATCCTTCAAGAGAAACTCTTTTTACCTGATTGCATACCTGTTACTGGAAGACAGATTTTTTTCATCATAACCAACTCATGTTGTTTGTTTTTAATTCTTGTTGCTATGCACTTAGATTCCTCTCCTGGGAATAGATGAATTCCAGAGATATAACTCAAACCTTCTCTTCTTTGCACATGTTAGCCTAATGTAGAAAGTCTTGACCCACTCCAGTGTAAGTTCTTGTCCTGAAGCTAAGAACACTCAGTAGAGTCCCCCCTGATATTTTCAAGAACTCCAACCCAATCCTGCTTTTCAGATCTTGTTTTCTGTACCTCGGCTCCTGTGATAGGATTTCAATTTTACTTTTCATAATTAGGGCCTTTTCCTGGTACAAGTTTTCTCTACACCAGCTACCAAGGACTCCTTGGCTCTTCATTCCTCTTTCTTTTGTGTATTAAATGTGCTGTCTTCTCATTTATAACTTATCTTGTGTTCCCACCTCTTCTTTTTCTTCTTCTGTGATGCAGACCTCTTCTCCAGCTCTTAGGTCTCTCTTTTCCTGTGTTTCTAGATTCTCTTTCTTGTTCTGGAATTTGCCCTGTAGTTCTGCTATGCAGCTCGTTTGCTGAACATAAACATACCCAAAATTCAAGAGATCTACAGCTCAAACGTATTGTCAAGTATTACATCTTCCCTCTCTTGGACATCCTCAGATCCTGAAGTCTGTCACCATCTTTGGTTATGCCACATATTTCTCCTCATTTTAATGAGTACCAGGTGATAACTCTACAGCCAAAACCAATATGTGTGCTTGTATGTTGCTGGCAGGAAAAGGGGAGGAAATTATATCACCAAAGCTTTTAATAAAGTAATTCAGCAAACTTGGTCTTTACTGAGAGACTTTTTCTTTTTCATGACAAAGGCTTTGACAAGCTCATGAACTCACATTATGTTCTGGAGCCTTGAAACACTTTGAATGATTATAGTACAAATGCACAAGTCTTTAGCTTTAATTTCTAATATATGTAGGGTATTTTATATTTCTTTATGGGAGAGGGGTTAAAAAGAAAACAGGAGTGTATATATATATATATATTTCCCTCTGCTTTATCTTCTTTTTTTTTCTTTTTTTTTTTTTTTTTAATGCTGCAATAAAGCTAGCATCAGGTTAAGATCTGTGCAGCTATAAACCTTTGCCACTGGCGGGAATCTAGCAGTCACAAACAATTAATTCTTTCTGTGAATGGTTCAAGGTTAATTTTAGCCTCCTAAACTGTCTCCTGCCAGATCTGATAAGTTTTCTGCTTTAGCTCCAGCTGTCTGGTCCCTGATGGGATTTGGCTACAAGGAGGATGGCATTATCAGCCCATTAACCATCACTAGCAGGAGAACTGTGATGCTGATGAATATTGATCACCTGTTCCACAGGGTTATCAGATGATGCTGAGTGAACCTGACTCTGTGGGCAGCTTTTTTTTTATTTTTACTGGCTGATGGCACTTCTCTCCCTGGTTCTGCCTATGGAGGAGAGAGCAGCACAGCAGGGCATCTCTGCTTTTGCCATCAGAGGTTATGTTCGACTGCAGGAAGGGACTGGAGTGTGTGCTTTGCCCCCTCTCTGTCTCCTTTATCAGACAGATCTGCAAAACATTCTTGTTAGTGAAGCAGGGGAAAGGCCCAGGTGGTTACAAAGGATTCTGAATGGGCTTGCAATTACTGGAGGGATCTGTGTGGTGCTCGCTAAACCAAGGATGGTTTCCACCACTGTGGTGACCCAGCTGTGTCTAGGGTGGGTAGGTGCATTTCTACCGGAGATGTGGCAGGGGAGGTTTTGGTTCAATATTACGAAAAGGTTCTTCCTCCAGCTGAGCACTGGAACAGCTTCCCGGGGCAGTGGTCAGAGCACCAGCCTGACAGAGCTCAAGAAGCATTTGAACAATGCTCTTGGGCACATGGTGTGATTTTGGGGGCTGTCCTATGCAGCGCCAGGAGTTGGATTCAATGATCTTTATGGGTCCCTTCCAACTCAGGGTATTCTATGATTTTAAAAGACGTGGAAGGTCTACCCAATAGGAGAGCAGAGTGCAACCCAGATTGCTGTGGACACTTGAAATCAGAGGGTGTGCTTGGTTGTTTTGTTTTTCAGAGCAGACAATTATGAAAAAAAAAAAAGAAAATCTTTATACTATATATTCTTCCTAACCATAGCAATATTTCTTAGGGTTCTGGAGGCTAAACATTACTTTGTGTTTTTTTTTCTAAATCAGCTTGGAAAAAAATAAATGTTTTATTACTTTTCAAGGCATAGCAGCACAAATTCTGGGACTAGAGTCAGGAACAATGCATTATTTATTAATACATAAAGTATCCTGTCAACTAATAAAATCATAATTTGATAAAAATCCCTTATTTTGGATATTACTTCCCCTTTTTTTTCATTACTCTAGCAGTCACAATTCATTCAAGGGATGGGGGGAGATGGGAACAAATCATGGTTGTCATGTTAAGAAAAAAGTCATGAACAAATATTTCTCAGGAGTAAATGGTGCCTTGGAATAAAGATTAAAAAAAAAAAGTGACTTAACCATTATTAAAAAGAGGGAAGAAAAAAACCTAAAAGAGGTTTTGAAATTTTCTCAGTGTTTCAAGTTTTTTTTGTTTAGTCTTGCTCCAGTGCATGTTAGGAGACAAGTAGACTTTCTATTTAAGATAACTGAGTCTCCTTTTAATTCGAAATTAAATGCTCAACAGATTTTAAAAAGTCTTGGTAATAACTGTTGCAATTTAGTTTGATAGTTTTAGGAAACATTAGAATAAAGTTGTATTGTTTTCTTTTTTCCTTATGCTTCTTTATACAAGCATCTAAGAGATATTGTCTTTGTGTACAAGTATGATTTCTAAACATGGGAAATTCTAGTAGCAATCAGCCTTTCCTCAACCTTTTTTTCCAGCTTAATCAGTAAAATGGGTATCAGTTTTAGCATGGGAACATCCATATATGAATGGTGGAGGAAAAGGAGATTATAGTGTCTGAAACTGAGATGATTTAAGTGTTGCACTCTTATTTTGGAAAAAAACAATCTGAAAAAAACCTTTCCTAATTTAGAAAAGGAAAAAAAAATCATGGCCTTCAGCAGATGGAAGCTTTGGAAAGCTTGCAAGCTCGAGCTGCTGCCAAATGGCTATGACCTGTAGGCAAGGCTTCCCCAGTATCATAGCAAAATCTTGGCCTCCCCAATGCTCTGCATTTTCAGAAAGATGGTCTGCCCATCAAAATTGTACCTCTGCTCTACTCAAAACACATCACAACCAACATGCTTCAACCAGTACATTTGTTTCGAAACATCAGCCCATTTTATAAATACTTGGGTTTCTGTTTTGTCAAGAGATTCAGGTACTTCAGTGTTTTAACTCAGCAGCGCTAGAATGCAGACTAGTAGATGAGAAATTGGATGGGAAGAGAAACAAAAAGGAAAGAAAACAGAAGAGTGACATATGGGTCTATTTGCGTTTGTGTTTTGTTGTTGGTTTTTTTTTCAAGTTAGAGATCAATAACACTGAGATGGTCTTGACTACACAGTGGAAATAGTTTGAGGAAAGCACAGAAATGTAAATTGAAATGTTCAGCCACCAGTTACAAATGTGTTCCTCTTGATAGCAGATTATTTTCATACCTATAAATTTGCAAACACCATTTATTTGGAATCTCCCAGATTTTCAGACTTTATTGGCAAAAGAACAACCAAACAACATAACCCTGAAACAAACCAAAGGGACCATGGAATCAACTAGCACAAAAATACTTGAAGGATGAAATAATTCAAAACCAATTTTTGTGTGATTTCCATCCAAACTCCTATTCCCCGCTATCTGTAGTGTTTTTCTTTTTCCAAGTTGGGATAGCTGCAAAATGTAGTTGTGACACCTAAAACTTGAAAATCACAAATATATCTTTTTTGATCAAGTATCGCCTGTCATAAGAAGAAAAAAATTAGGAAAATATCAAGAAATAATATTTTTGACAGACATGTAATAGAGGAAATCTAATCTTCCTTGCACTTCTTGATTTTTGACAGTTTATTTCTGATTGTATATTGCAGTAACTCCAGTAGGATCCTGTCAAGCTCCATAGTGCCTTTGCATGTATGCTTACATATCTGTGTTCCTGTGTGAGTTTCAAAAAAGTCAGTCTTTCCAGGATTGCTAAATGATAGAAAAGCTTAATTCAATTAATACTTCTTTTTTTTATGCTGGGAACTGTTCAGACCAGCAGAAACCAATCCACCATGAACATGGAGTTTTACCTTCAAAAGCATTTTTGGAGTCCCAAAGGAAAAATGAACAAATAAATTAGAGATCCTTGCTGGGTAGTTAAGACTGGACACAAGATGTGCTTCCAGACCCAACACATTTGAAGGTGCACATATTTGACCGTAAAGGACTGACTACCAGCAGCACTCAGGAGAAGGAGCAGAGCACCCAATACGCCAATGTCATAGCAGTACAGCTCAGTATCACCTCAGGAGATATGCTGTGACACCCATGGATTATTCAAGAAAAACTTCACATGCAAAGAAGAAAAAAAACCAAGAAAAACCAACACACACACTCACACACACAGAGGCTCTCACTCTTAGTCTTGATTCACATTACATTTTTCGCCTCTGTCTTAGACCATGGCAGAACAAATGCTGGTATATGGATGCAGTCAATATTTTCTACAGGTTCTTAGAAATTCTCTGAGGACCTCACTCAAGTCCAATAGACCAGAACAACTACTGGAGGTGACTGAGTTTTCTATGCAGTAGAGGAACACTAAATGACACAGACTTGACTTATCTCTGGAGAAATGCAAAGGTGTCTTCCACACCTCATTAATTGTATGACTGTGACTGATAAGGGACCTCAGTTAGGGACCTAAACAATGGGGCAGAATTCTCTCCCATTCACAGATTTTTCCATAGCTCATCTTAAAGAGAAAATAAGAGCTGTCACTGTTCTGTTGGTTTCTCTAATAGAAAATAATACAACTTCTTTTTGCCCGACAGTACACATTCAAGTGTATTTCTATGCAAAAAGTAGGAATTGTGGCTCCCATGAACGTATTCATATCTTCCAGAGTGACTTATGCTAATCTGGGCTTGGTCCAACTTCCAGCTGAGGAGGAGCAGCTCAGCCATTCTGGAACAGCAGCATCCACCTCTGGCGTAATTCAGATGCGATAACTGTGCTTTGAATTAATAATTTGTTTAAATGTGATGTAGCTTTCAAGTGCAAAGAGTCACTAATGTACATGCAGTCAGGGATAAAAACCCACAAATTCCAGAGACATATGACACAATAATGACATCACAATAACCATCCTCGTGGATGTCACTTTACATTGGAAAATTCAGGAAACGTGCTTGATCACAAGTTTGGTTTCGGGCAAAATCTTCTTGAGCCTTTTGAATTCTGTGTTTGAAAGCTTTGAAGTTGTTTCATCCTCTCATGCTGAGCCTTGTAGGGGATTGATGTGTATACTGTCTTTTTGGCCTTTGAATCTTCTTAACCCTTATATATTTTTAATGTTTTTAAAAAGCCACCAGAAAGCCTATAAAACACAATAGCTCAAGGCGTAGCTATAGAATATATACTTCAATGGGGCATTACACATCAAAGGACTGTGACAGAGCAGGACTATGAAAACACTGATACTGGGACAGTAAAATACAGTTATAAAGTAAGACTGTGTTATTCTGCGACCTCAAAAGTGGTTGTTCAACAGGCAAAAAGAGTATGTGGTGAAGTGATGATTGCAAAGAAAGGCTCAGACATCCAGCAGCATCAATCCATTCATAACCTCTTGAAATGTTTTCTGGAATTTGCAGAATTAGCCCGCTTTTCTGTTTCTGATAAATCATCTGTTCTGGTTCTGCTAGGGGTGGACATCTTGGAAATAAGGCACCACCTCTCAAACATGCGTACTGATATTACAGAGCAGAAAAAGGCAGCTGCACACTTCTTGAGGCTATTGTTGTGCTACCTGTTGTGCTCAGCTTCCCTCTGGTGATAGTTAAGCTCAGCACAATCAAGTTTGCACATACAACAGGGATCAAAGACACAAGTGAAATGGGCAAGGGGTCATGGGCATGTCACTCATTAATTTCTGCTCATTGATCTTGACATGGTAAAGAGACACTGATTTTGGAGTTGGATATTGTGTCTGTTTAATGACAGACAGTATTTCCTACCCCTCTCTGCCCACTGCCTGTTATTGTCTCCTTTCCCTTTGCTGTGCATATTTGCAGCATTTGTTTTAATTTGGATGCTGTGGCTGGCACTCCAGTGGGGTAGAAGCTGCTTAGGAGATAGTTATTCCACATAATTCTCTGCCTCTTTGGTGGGGATTATTTAGCATAGGAATGATTATGCAGAGAAGAACATTTCTGAGCTGCTGAAATAAAAGCTACTCTTCACAATATATTAGAGAGGTGAAAGCTTAAAGGGGCATGCTTAAAAGAGTCTCTTCTGAGAAATTATGAAAGATCAAAGACAAAATAACTCTTAATAGCATAAAAAACTTTGGCAAACTGACATGGAAAGATAGAGCTCTAGAAACCAGTTCACGCATTAGAGAGGCATTGATAGAAATAATTGACAAATTACTGCGCCCTTAAAAGTTATGGGAGTCTTGGACAGAGAGCAATTCTGCTGCTGTATGTATGGTGCCATCAGCACCTTGCACCCCCCAGTTTCCTTACCTCAAGCAGGTGCCCTAACCATTTGTCACAGTTACCAGAAGCCCATTCTGCCCTGAGAAATCCTTCTGAAAACATTTAATTGCAACCATATGTTCCCATCAGAAGCTTGAACAAGTCAGCATTTCCTTTGCTTGTCATCAAAGCTTTATCACCCAGCTCTAATTGCCAAATCTATCAGAAGGGGCTGTAGAGACAACTAAAGGAGTGTATTGCTCATCTGCAATTAAACCTTTGCCTCAAAACTGATTGCAGGCACTGATACTCTGGCCAAAGCTGCTGTGAGTCCTTCCTACTCAAAGCAAGGCTGATAGGCAGGCTCTGGTGAGGTCAGGGGCTGGGCAGAGGTGGGGGAGGTCACCTGAAAAAGCAAAGTAACACAGGGCATGTGCCCAGAGACTGACTGTGCTTTTTTACCCAAGGGTATATCACCCACATTTGTTGTTTCTTTAGAAAAGTTGAACTAAGGCAAAAAGATGGTAAAAAATTTTCCAACAAATTACTGAAATAACAGAGTTTTAGCTGGCAGCTCGAGGAGAGCTGCCTGATGAACTGTTGTGAGGATAGAGCCAGAAAACATCACAGAGCCAGCCTTAGAGAAGACTGAGGACAGTGACAGCTGAAGGTTTGGCAACAAGATGCAGAGGAATGCTTATTTGCTATGAAAGAATTTCTGCTTCTGCTCAGAACACTAACTTCAAATGGTGAGGTTATTTTGTTCACCACCTCCTACTACAATTATTTCTTTACCCAAATTTGTTTAATTTCTACAGAAAGCAGATGAACATGTCTTGTCTTGTTCATTAGATTTGTCCTGAATAATTTAATATTATGCTTGAGATAACTGAAATAAAAAATACTAATTGATTCTCTAACCTTATTTCTGACCATTAACGGTACCTGCTTTTCACAGCCTTTTTGTGATAGCTACCCTTATGAAGGCCCCTGGCTATAACTGTGCTTTCAGGCTGTACTTCCATCTGCTTAATTCATTTCTCAGACTTTAAAACTGTCACATCTTAATAATCTACTAAACCCCATAAAACCTGTGCATTGCTTATGTCTGTAACCACACAATTTTCCCTCTGCATTAATCATGATCTGCTTGCAACACCAATAAGGGAAATCTTTGTCAAGTGATATTTCATTAATGAAATGTCTGATGCTCATAGAAGAAATAAACACAAAATTGCAGAATATTCCAAGTTGAAAGAGGCCCACAAGGATCATTGAATCCAACTCCTGGCTGGCCTGCACAGCACCATCCCTAAGAGTCCCATCATGGGCCTGAGAGCGTTGTCCACACGCTTCCTGAACTCTGTCATGCTGGTGCTCTGACCACTTCCCTGAGAAGATGTTCCAGTGCCCAGACATCCTCTTCTTTCCAGAACCTTTTCCTAAAATGTAATCTAAACTTCCCCTGACACAGCTTCAGGCCACTCCCTTGGGTCTTGTCATCTTGTCACTGGTCACAGCAGAGAAGAGATCAGTGCCTGCCCCTCCTCTTCCCCTCATGAGCAAGTTGTAGACTCTTAAAAGAAAATGGGAGCAAATGGAACAACATGGGAAAAAAAAAAATCTGTCACACATTTCCCAAGACGTAATTTTGAGTATCTGGCCTCAGTTTTGGAAAAAAATATTTGATATGATAGATAATGAAAATTTCAGATCCCCCCTGGTCTGGGCTCCAAATGTTGCAATAAATTGGGCAAGGGGAGGATGAGAATTTTTGGGAGGTTTAACCAAGAAATAATGTCATGAAATGAAGATGATGAATATGGGAAAGTAAACTCAGGTCATGGAAAGGATTTATTGGCAAGGCTGTGAAGATTCAGACAGTTAACTTCAGGGCATATATGAAATGATAAATCATGAGTATCATGGAAGACCTACACTTGTTCTTTTTAAACTTGAGCTTTACCATTGCAGAAATGAAAGAGCAAGCCTCAGTATATCTGCTGATTTCATAGAATTTAACTTAAATGACTATATCACATATTTTTCTTATCTTCATATTTCCCTTTCCCAAGTGAATGACTTTAAAATGCTGAAGTTTTTATTTGGCTGCTAATAAGAAAATCGAAATTCTAACTGCGAAAATGTAAAAGACGATGAATTAATCCTTGTCTCCATTAATCCTTGTCCCCGTATAGGGGAAACAAAATAGATAGTATTATCTGTCATCTGATTTGTAAGTATAGAATAATACTAAGGTTTCATTTATGTCTTACCTCACCATGAACAGTAACTTGTCACAGAAGGTCCCTGGTGGAATCAAAAGGATGGGACAAAAGCCTAAAGGGAGCTACTTTGCACCAGGGACTTACAAACTGCCCTCATTAAACACACCTTTTTTTACCACTATGCACTGGAGAGCAGAAGCATCAAACCAACTAGCTACAAACTCTCTAAAGCTTTCTCCCCTGCTCCTATCTGTAGGTTTTTCATTGCCCAGGTATATAAGGGCATGTCTGCTGACCCAAACTAGCCAAAGGCATATTCCACACCACAGAATGTAATCTTAGAACACAAACTGGGGGGAGTTGGCTGGGAGCTGCCAGTCACTGCTCAGGGACAGGCTGGGCATTGGTCAGCAGGTAGCAAGAGCTTGGTTTTTTTCAGGTTTCATTCCTCTCTCTTTTTCTTGCCTGTTTTGTTATAATTATATTACTAGTAGTAGTAGAAGTAAAATTTTCATTTTATCTCAGTGATTAAACTGTTCTTATTTCAAACCATGGGTTTGCCTTTTTCTCCAATTCTTCTTTCCATCCCACCATGGAGTCATGGCAGAATGTGAGTGTGAGCAAGGAGCTGCATAGTGTTTAGTTGCCACCAGGCTTAAATTATTCCATCGATGACACTTCCAATATTTTGATATGAATCAAGATAATGTTCCATGCTATTTGATTGCAAAATAAGAAAATTAAATATCAAAGGCATGCTAAAATAACTGGGTTTTTTTTGTTGCTTTTGTCTGTTTGTTTGTTTGCGGTTTTTTGTTTGGTTGGTTGGGTTTTTTGGGGGGTTTTTTTTGTTGTTGGTTTTTTTTTTTTTTTTGCACCAGTGCAGCAGTGCAGTTAAAACTAAAGGAGAATAACACATCAGATTTGAGGTCTGAGAAGTACTTTCTGTGAGATCTCCATCATACCCTCTAGGGTTATTGCTTTGCAGATCAACGGCAGTGAGAATACAGGATATGACTTGTTAGATGCATAATTTCCATTTAAAATTAAAATAGTGTCAGTACTGACTAAGTTGTTCCTGGAATTCATATACATTTCCCAACCCAACTGACAACAAACTTCAGCCCTGTTATGCTTCTATGATCTTTCCTTCATTAAAATGTGTAAATAAATGATGTGGTAAATTATCTCATGTCTAACTCTTGTCTTGTTAGTAATCTAGAGGGAGATGAAGTTCTTAGAACAGGGCAGGAAAGACAGAAAATACAAGATGATTAACTTATCTTCGTTTCACTAACAACAGGATTTTTAAAAATAGATGTTTATTCTTTAAAATATGTTTTTCTAATTGCAGAGAAGTGATCCTTTAATGACAATAATCTTTTGCCTTGAAGTGGTAAAGAAAAACCTTCTAATAGAGGTTCCCACAAATTGAAATTAACCCTGAAGGAGTTCTCCAGAGCCATTACAGAAAGCAAAGGATGGTTTTTTTACCTGATTATATGTATTCTGAATAAAAATTAAAAACCCTCCATTGCTCGCTCTTACATTAAAAAAATGTAATTATTATTTATTCATTCCTCATGCAGATGATTGTTCTTGCCAATACGCAAATAAAATGAAGCACTCTGTCCCAAAGTGTTTATAATTCATGTTGGAATATAATGGATGGGAGAGGGATGAGTAAAATGGAAGAAAAATGGCTACAGAAAAAGGTCCCTGTGGGCCCTTTGGTTTATTTTGCATATGTCAAGGTAATATGATATATTATATGTAATATAAACATACATGTATTTGCTTGTTGTATGAAGTATACATAGCATGAAATCCTAGTTATGCTGTGACTAAAGCTGTGAGAAGATGCACCCTTTGTTTGTGGGCAAAGGACTCACAGTCACAGGGGAGAAGCCATGAAAGAGTGGCAATAAAAAGCCAGTGGAAAAAAAGCACAGAGTTGATGGAGAGGAGGAAGGGGAGTAGGTGGTACCAGGAATGCATCCCAGGAGCTGGGATCACAGGACAGGGAAGCTTCATTCCTGCCATGAAATTATGCTGGAGGAAGCATCAGCAGACCTGAATTCCTCAATGATGGTCCCCTTTGGTGAATTCCCCAATGTTGGTCCCCTTCCTGCTGCTGTGGGAAATGGTCTCACATTCCTCATGCTTCCCAAGTGTCCAGAGCCATCCAGTGTTGACAGTGCAACAAACTGGTGATGCTGAGCTCAGATGTGCCAAGATGCTCTACAGAAAAGGATCTCTTGGAGCAATTGTTAAAGGTTATTTTAGACAAAAAGAATAAATGTGTTCTATATCTATCAATAAAATGCTAATTAATTAACATAAAAATGGTCAGGTCACACACAGAACACTCAGTACAGTTTTCTTTGATGACTGAAAAATGAACAAAAAATATTACTTCTGCAAACCAGATGAAAAAGTGAAAATTAAGTACCAGCATTTTTCTTCTATAGCTGAACAGGCTTGTTTCTTTAATGAGAAGTCTCCTTTTGCTCTCTTATGAAAGAGAGCTCACGAGAGCCAGGAAGCCAAACTTCATTTCAGAAAAATACTCCTGTATCAGTGAAAATGATGATTATGCACACAAACCCTGGGGGAAAAAACCAACAACAAAAAAAAAAAACCACAAAAAAAAACAAGAACAACAAAAAACCTTCCTGGCCATGTTGCCTACAAGAGCAGACATCTGCCTTTGCATTTGAAAATGACCAAGTAGTGCCAGTTGGCATTTTAGGTTGGCAAAATGTGCACAAGTAGGGCACATGCTCAGAGTGGTTATTGGCCCATTGAAAATGTAATGAAAAATCTGTGCACATGGGTGGCTTAAAGATATTTAAAAGCGATGATGAAATGTAAAATGACTGTAGTTTAAGAGTCTGTATCAGTGGATATATTTAGCCTTGTAAAAATTCCAGAGCAACCAGGTTGCTTCCTTAACTGCAGTTGTAGCTGGTTGTGTAGACAACTGAGGGAAGTTTGAACAAGCAACATGGGATTGCACAGGCAACCTAGGGTTGTACAGGCAACTGAGCATCAGACCAGGGGAATGGTGTAAATAGAAAAGGTTATTTAGCCTTCTGTGCCCAGCAGGGAAACAAGAAATAAATGCCTCTTCTGCTGGGCCAGGAAGGAGGCCTAGAAGTCCTTGCCTGCTTATGATAACATCACAGCTTCCAACAGGGTCACAAGAAACAGATTTGTAATTGCTCACCAGGAGAGAGGAAAAGGACAGGCTTCTCTCCTGGGCATTGGTGCTTCCCCGCCATGCTGAGGTGGGCATCTTTGAGGACCTGTGTGTTTGTGACCTCCACTGCTCATCAGTTTCTTTGGATAATGGGGATTTGGGAGAAGGGTCTCGAGAGAAGAAAGGGCACTGGCTGACATCCAGCTGACTCTATGAAAGGCTGGATAAGGACAACGACAATGGCTGCCTCTCACTCAGGAGTCTAGCAATGACTGTGTCTGACCAGGACACACTGTTCTCCAGCTTCCCATACCCCCAAAGTGGAAGGTGTTCCAGAGGGCCAAGGCAGCTTTTTTTCTATAATTTTAGGCAACCATGGGATAGTACTTGAGAGATGGGAGAAAGGTGCAGAAGTGAAATATTCCATTGCCTTCAGTTTCCATCAGTGCCTGTTACATGCTCTCCCCCTGTGTTCCTGTTAGACATTTCAGCTTGCTTTCATGGTTCACAGGGAGTGTATGGTAGCACCTTCCCTGTGGGAATGCAGCAGCTGTGCTGTGCCCTCCCTGCCCTGCTGAGAGCACCAAACCTGCCCCCAAAGGGATGGCCAGCAGCAGATCCATAAGGGAGGACCTTCCTTGCACACCTGGACAGAGGGACTTTCTTTTCGTGGCTGCATGGTGCAGAAACACACCCTTGCCCCACAAAACAGATCCTAGAAGGCAAAGGGCTCTCTGCAGTTTGCAACCACCCAGAGCACTGCAGTCCCTCACTGGTCGGCCAGAGACTTCTGTATCACATGAAACACCGTACAACATCTCTGAGGTATGGGAGCAATTTGCTTCATTATCTAGCTTATTCTCTTGATTAATGTTAAATTAATTTGTTTTAATGATTTTGATGGCAACAAACGCAGAAAACAGTCCAATGGTACTTTATAATTAGACTGCAATCTTGTGCTTTTCTCCAAATGCTGCAGCCTGTTTCTGAGATGCTGAGTAATTTCTGCTTTCACAGGCTTGAAATTATTTTTCAAGATACAAATCAAAATAATTTTCTCTTTCAGCCTTTCTTGTAACTAATGTTTTCCAATTTTATGCAACATTCTTATAAAGTAATTTATATAGCTTCTTAGTTTGAACCAGCCCTGCAAAAGCATTTTGGATATTTGATATATTAAACCATATTAAAACACTATTAGAAGGGCCCATCAAAGAGCTGATAGAGACGTTTAGCTGTTGTGCTTAGTATTGATTTCACTGAAAACTGTGAAGCTGCTGGTTTATATAAAATTAGTAGAGCAACTAAAATGGAAAACCAAATTTACATAAAAAGTCATAGTTATGGAATCAAGGGATTGCTGTAAACACCTGAAGAGTGAAAGAACGTTCCCAGATCATGTCAGGTATAGCAAATGTTAATTCAGAGTGATTGTCAAAGGATACTGCACTCCTGTAAGTGCATTTGAAACACAGGTTATTTTAAAAAGGTCCTCTTTTTTTTTTGTAATTCTATGTAATTTCTTTTCATTTCTGTTTGTAAAATCTCAGATTTTAAAACCTAATTGTCTCCAACTTTTTCCTTATTTTCTTCATTCATTCTTTACTCTCTTTGAAGAGAACAGGAGTTGGACTTTGATGATGCTTGTGGATCCTTCCAGCTCAGGATATGCTATGATTTTTTAAGAAAGCAAAATTCAAAGTCTGAAACATGTAAAAGCAGGAATAATCACAAGAAGGGTAATTAAAAAACATTTTTTTAAAAGGGCAATCACACACCTAATCCCCATGTTCTTTTACTGAACTAAGGATGGAGAAAAAAAATCACTTTTTGGATGGAAAGACATGAAATTGTTTAAAAAAGAATTAAGGGAGCTAAAAATGTTCATTTCAGGGATTTAATTTTTTTTTCAGTTTTTAGGAAGACCATTTTTTTCTTTTTTTTTTTCTCTTTTCCTATTCAAATACTGTAAGAAGCAGGTTTTTTTAAAACTAGGTTCGTTACTTTGTTCTGTAATGGTAAGCCGTGGCACAGCCAGCTAATCAGAGCCCTATTCAGTCAGGCACTGCATTCACTGGGACAAAGTTGCTTAATTTGTAAATTTGACAGTAAAATAAGTTGGATTTTTTTCAGATTGGGCAGAAAGGACATAAGAAGGACAAAACATGAGTCTTTTGACAGTTCAAGGTAGGTAGGTCAAGGGCAATCCTTTCACTGGCACATCTAATCATTTAATATCAATCTAATTTAGGTTCTGTTGAATATTAAGAGCAAGTAGTCATTTGGAGGCAAAGAAATTTCTGCATGTTAAGCATTTACACTTAAAAACAATAAGTAAATTATTGTCCATCCTGTCCATTTCTAAAAATTAATTCACATGATGTTCCATCAGTTTGCCTGAAATGAGAGACTCTGGTTTTAAGTGACATTGTGGCAGTTGCAAATGACTGATGGCTCTGTCACCATTACTGACCTTATCTAAAAAAAACGCAAAAAAACCCCAAACTTCTCTGTAATGAGTTTGCTTCTTATTTTATGAAAGTTTAAGGAATCTAATGGCCATAAAGAACATGCGGTTCTTAGCCAAGTCTGTCTGTGTGGATAGACTGTTGGCACTGGCATTTTCTGGACATTCTGTCTACTGGCTGGAATTGAATTGAATTTTAGTTCTAATCATTATTCAGTTAATGAAAGAGGGAGGTTGTTGTTTGGGTCTTTTTCCCCTTCTAACGCTTCTTTAGAAATGAAATCTGCTGTTGTGCGTAGATCATCATAAGGTATATTCCTTATTTTTATTCTTGACCTCTATCTCTCTCCTACCCTCTTCTGAGGATTAGCATAAAATTTTGTTGATGTGTTGGCTTTCTGCTGATCTTTTCCATAGAGACAACCTTCCTGAAAAAAACTTTTGAAAATACAATCAGAATTGGTTTCATTTCAGGGATTAATGACAATTCTAAAAAGACCAATAATAAATTCTTCTGGTTTGCTTAACTGCATTAGAGTGTATCTGAACCACTGACTCACTCCAGGCTACCACTTTCTGCTGAATAATTTTATATGAAAGTTATTTTAAATGTGACCTACCCCAGGCTCATCTGCTTTTATATCATAGACATCCTGTTTCTTGAAGACAACGTAGTTATGCAACTTTTGAACAAGGAGGGAAAAAAAGGTTGAGACAAACCAGCTGCAAATGTTGCTCTTGCATCACAGGAGGAAACCTTACACAGAACAGGTAGACCTGAACATGTCAAATGCAAGGCACTTATTTACATGCTTGTTATAAGGACTAAAATTTGGCAGTGGTAGAAATTGGAAGTGCCGTCTTCTCTTTTCAAATCTGCCTTTAATATGCAGTATTCTCTAAATAAAAGATATTAGCATGTTTCTAGCCTCAAGGAAATTATAAAGGGGAACTTGGGTATTCACTGCAAATTATTTCCTGACACTGCAAAGGTCTAGGATTTTTTTGGCACCAAAGTACTGCTGTGCTATCCTGTGGTTTGCCTTTTCCCCTTGGTAATTCATAGTGACAGACTTTTAAACAGAATTACATCCCCCTAAGCAGTTTTCTATTCTCTGGTAATGTGCAGGACAACATAAGCAATAAGGAAACATGACTGGAATACAGACATGACTGTCCTTGTTTGGCTTCCACACAGAGATAGGTGTTCAGCTTTTATTTCCAACAACGAAAAAAACCCCTGTGCCCTCCATGCGTTTCATTTTAGAGGCAAAATCAGTGTGTTTGGGAACATGCATAAAAAGGGGAAAAAAGCTTAGAAAAGAAACCCTGAATAGACCACTGTTTGTCAAAGGCTGAAGTTTGCTATTCTCACGAGCATGGACCTTTCAGGCAGCTCAGTTCTTTCACAAACCTTTTGTTGTTATGCCAGAATGCTCTCATTGTGGACATGTACTTTATCCAGTCTCCTCATCCCTTATGTCTGTGCCATGAGTTCATAACTGAGAGGCAATACAGCAATGCACCTTTCTAAAGAGCATCAGAATAGAATGCATTACTGCCACACATGGCCGTAATAAACAAAGGGAAAGAAGGAACCATCATCTTTTACATAAAGAACATATAACCTGGAATGTGCCATAGTTATCTTCCTCCAAAATCAGTATGCCCATAGGGGAGATAACTGCATATTTTTATGTCATTTACATATACAAATCCTTTTCATGGCTTTAAGAAGGTAAAAAAAGGATAAACATGCAGATATCTAGAAGCCCCTGTGGGGCAATCACAGACATTTACTATTAAAAAACCTTTATGTGTTTCGTGTTATTTTGTATTTGTCTTCCCCATCTTTTACATACCATAAAAACATAAAACAGTATCACAATAATGGATTATGAACTGCTGTAGCTTCATCCACTTCCATCTACTTCCATGATGGGTTTTACTGTTATAAATTGATAAGACAGGTCAGACTCTAGCCTTAAACCTTTTTTCCATTTCCCCATCTACAATGAAACAGTTTTTCCGTGATGCCAGCCAACTATCCGAGACAGCAGTGGAAACTGCAAGAGAGAATTCATAATTAGCCTCTGTGACTCTATTGCCAACAAGCTTTTAATCACCAGAGATCCTTTTTGAAGAAATTGTTTTTTGTCCTTTCAGAAGAGGAAGGATCTGATTCTGCTCATAAAATTTATAAGACTCTATATCATTAATTTATTTTCCTTTTTCTTAAAATTCTTCCGTCCTGCAGCACAAGATTTAAATGTGACCTTGCTTACAGTCAGACACACACACCGTATGGATTGCATTGCAATAGTATGGACAAGTCACATATGGAAGAAAGGAGCAGGAAGGATCAATTGGCACTGAAGGCCCTTCCATGAGGAAAAAAATTAACAGAAATCTCTTAGGAAGACCTCTGGATTTAGATGGAAAACATGGAAGTCACACTCTCAGGCCCCAGTCTGATTGAAGACCCTGGTGCCTCATGGTCAATTTTGAGGCTCTTGGTCTTCCAAAGCTGAACCCAGGCCTCTAAATAATTCTCTGTTATGGTCAAAATTTGGTCTCTTACAGAGGGAGCTTAAAGGAAGAGTTTGTTTGAGTCTCAGGGGCTGTCTAATAGTTTGCATTAATGAAACCTTAAGCCTCATTTTCCAGGTACCTTATTCAGCTCTGCTTTGAAATGTCTCTATTACAGATATGCAGTCCGGAAGACTGTCAGAAATGTCAAATGCTGTTACCCTTCATTTAAAAAGGATGAAAAAGGCACACTGCTAGATTTCTGTGGTGGTTGAAGTGCAAGGCTAATCTTTTTTTAAGAATCCTGGAGTCCTTAGATGCTGGACACCAGTGTCTCACCTAGACTACAGGTTAGGCAGGACAGATCTCCTTTCTCATGATTAACACAAAGTTTAAGAACCATGGGCTATATTTTGACTGGTTTTAGAATACTTTTCTCCTTCTTGTTTCAGGCTTAATGGCCAATTGAAGATGACTAGACCCCAAGCCATGTTTTTCCGGACCCACAGAACTCTCTCCCCTCCCCTCCCCTTTCTTCAAAAAGGACAAAGTTTGCCATCAGGGTGCTTTGCAGAGTACTTGTGGACTTCACAGTCTTGGTGAGCCCTTCCAAGAGGAAAGGATCCCTACAAGCCACCTGGTCCAACTCTCTGCTCAAAGCAGATGGATTCTGGCCCAAGGAAACCTTGCTTGGCTTTGTCAATCCCAGGCTAAGGTATCTCCTAGCCACTCTGAGCAGTCTGGTACCTCTCAGAAAGGCACACACTTCCTGGCCCTGTCAAGCTACAGCAG
>VXBQ01015058.1:200241-366503 GCA_013400175.1 Phainopepla nitens | reverse complement strand
TTTTTTTTTTTTACTTTTCTTTTCTGAGATTAGGAGATCTTGTACTTTAAAGTGATTGGTTTCAGTCTAGACTGTTTGTCTAAATAAGTGAGTCAGTGCTTCATTTTGACTCTTCTTGATTGCCTGTGTGAAAGGAATTCTTGGCTAAGGTCCATTTCCAAAGGGTGAGAAGCCAACAAGGGTTGATGGGTACAGTATAGAAGCCAGTAACTATATGTATTTGGAAACAGCACTCTTGGCCACTGGTCTGTTTTCTTCCTGTTACCTTCCTTCAGTGTTGCCACAGTAGATTGCCAAAGCACAGTACATTTGTTTTAAAAAGGAATAAAATTACCTTTTGTGGCTTACATGTCTTGCCTGGCCTGATGTTGTACAACATATGTTTTTCACTAAGTTCCTCAGTTCCTGAAGATGAGTCAGTATACTCAGCCTTCACTCTCTTAAAATCATAGCAGTTCTATCTTATCTGTGACAGATTTCCTGTTAACTTCACTGGAATCTGATTTTTGTCTTTCCATGATGGCAGTTGAAGAGGAAACCATGTCATAGAATGAGCAAGGACAGCCTAACACCGGAACTGAAAAAGAGCCTGTATGTACAAAATTTATTTAGGATGAGCATTTAAATATCTACCATGAATTGTTTTATTTAGAGTTAACTCTACTGTGCATTTGAAAGAGGCGGCAACAGACTTGATATTAAATAAGAAAGTCCTTTGTTTCTACAGTATCAATTCTCACTGTGTACTAAAGCAAATGATAGTTGTGTAAAGAGTCAACTATGAAGTCTAAATATTTATAAAATATCATTTTGGAAGTGTGGCCAGTGGCTCAATATCTAGCTCTTAAAGTCAGTATTGAACTGGAAGCAAGCATGCAGCTACTTCATCATGTGCAAATAACAGTGTATTCACAAACAAATTATAGCAATTTACCTTTTCAGTTTATAAATAATTTCCCCACAGTTGACAAATAAAGAAGTTAATTATTGAGGAAATTATAATTTTTTTTCTAAGAACCTTAGAACTCTTTTGTCAGCAAGTTATTTATTTCCTGTGCGAGTTCATTGTTTAAATAACATCGCCTTATCAAATTACTAGACAACTGGATTCATTCTCATAAGATCCATTCATTCCTGTAAGATCTATATTTGTTTGAACTATCCTTCATAACAGGAGTCATCTTTTTTTTGGTTCTTTTTTAGGTTTTTTTTTTTTTTTTTACTTTTAAATTTGTAGTCCTATTTTAAGAGAAAAAAAACTGGGTTTGACATGGTTTCACTCTGCTACCAAAGGCGGTAGGCTCAGATGACCTCGGTACTTAGTGGATGCTTCTGTTTATCTGAGACTTGAACTGGACAACAGATTTTGTGTGCCTTTTTGTGCCAAGGTAGAGGCACTTCGATTTCTGAACTAAATATTAGCCTGAGAGGAGTACTGGCAAGGAAATATCCATTTTAGAAGTTGTGAGCAATGGATCACTCTCATACCAATCAATATAAGTGCTGTCATTGTGGATGTGAGGGAGAATCTGACTTCACTGTGACTGCCCTACTTTTCTTAGGAGCCTACCTGGCCTATTTGCCAGGTGTCACTTCAGAGGCATCTTTTAATTATCTTCAGATATCAGATCTAGCTGTTCCGATATGAAATCATTCTCAGAGAGGATCTGCTTTCATGTTGGAAGGTTAATTTGTTTATCTTCAGTTTACCATTACTGGGGTTTGTTTAGCCTTTCTTTGCAAGGTTAAAGAGCTCTCAAGTATTTTTTCTATACCTATGTACCTACTACAAAGCCACCTTTCAGCCATGTATGCAGTGAAGTAAAATACAGCCATGCTCAGATCTCTGGAAATCCCAAGACATTAAAATGTGAAATTAAATCAGCTCTAACCATTTATCTGTGCAAAAATATAATCATTGTCATATTTTTACATGTTTCATATTTTTTTCCCTAGATAGATAGGTTAAGAATTACTTTGGATTTTTGCAGCAGTATCACGAGTGATTATTCTCATTCACATTGGGAGTACTTTATAACAATACTGGGGTTTGCTCCAGATAAGCTCACGTGCTTATGTGACATTGCAAAGCTGACACAGTTTTCTGCTTTTAGTTCCTGAAATAACAGTTTTGCAACTAGCTCAGCCGTATTTTCATGAACTGCAATGCTCTAGAAATCCTTGGCTTTAGGATGCCTTTTTTTCCCTCATTCAGCCACATCTGTGTTCTTGGTTCTCACAAATCCTGTTTTCAGTGTTTAAAACAGATCTCATTGGACTGAAGCAGTTAATAAATTGGTTCAGATTACAAAGAAAATGTGACTAACTCTCTTTACTGTTCGCTAATTCACTAATCCCTACGCCACTTGAAACTGGTTGTGCAAATATTGTGGAGCTCCGAGAGAGTTAAAACTGATGGTAATCTCATCCCATCTAGTTTGAGTAATCCTGGACACGCTTTTAGCAGCAATGATGTTCCATGGGAATGCTATGGCAACATCAAAATGTTGGCTGTCTAGCAGGCTTACTGCATCCTGTGCACGATCCGTGAATAAACAGAGGAATTTAGTTCCCGGAGTGTCAGTCTGGCACATTTCACAAGCACTACATTCACTTACCAAAAAAAAGTCAGCCAGTCATACAGAGAAGTGCTATAGTGACTGATAAATCTCCTGCTGCTAACCCTTGTATATACTAACTCTAAGAAGCTAAAAATAGATCATGCATGGCTTCATTCAGACAGGACATATGCTCTCCCTCAATTTGTTTACTCTTTTTGTTCCCAGATGCTTTTCTTTGGTTTTGGTTATGGTTTTTATTGTTTTGTTTTTGTTTTGTTGAGGTTTTTTGTTTGGGGTTTATTTTTTTTTTGTGGGGTTTTTTTTTTTTTTTTTTGGTCAGTGCCTCTTCTTCCTAGACACTGGACTTATGAGCATGCTTACTTTCACTTAGATGTGATCTTCCTCTGAACCAAAGGCTGGAGATAAGGTCACCTGGAGTGAAGTACCAAGTTTGAGCTAAAAAACCCAAAAGAGATATTACTCCAGGGTTCATTGCATAGGAACATGTTCCTATTGTTTCTAGTCTGCTAAAAATGAGAGCACAACACTGTGTTTGCACTTGGTTCTGTCATGAAGTGATTTCCAGCTCCTCAAAATGAATACAAGCTTTAATCCACCTTTTACTCTCTTTTCCTGTGTACCTTGAAAAAAGGAAATGCAAGGGCATTTATAGGATTGTGCAGCTTTTTTAGATGGCACCTAAAATCAACAAGATATGTGTAGGGTAGCCCTTATTCCATTAACAATAAGACCTCAAGCTCCCTAGACACAGATCCCATGCTTGGAAATACTGACTAAGAAGAGATCAAAGAATCACAGAATGGTTTGGATCAGAATGGACCTTAAAGACCATCTGTTTCCAACTCCACTGCCGTGGGCAGGGACATCTTCCACTAGATAAAGCCTCATCCAACCTGAACACTTCCAAGGATGGGATATCCACAGTTGGTTTGAGCAATCTGTTTCAGTGCTTCAGCTCCCTGACAGCGAAGTATTTATTCCTAATGTCCAACCTAAATCTTCTCTCTTTCAGTTTAGAACTGTTACCCCTCATTCTATCACTAAACTGCCCATGCCCCTCCCCATTTTTCCTGTAAGCCCTTATAAGTACCCTAAGGCTGCTGTAAGGTCTCCCCAGACACTTCCAGATGTTTTGCGAGTCTTACAATTTTGACTGAAAACTGTCCAGGGAAGTTTCTCTGCAAATCGTTCTCATGGTTTATCACCATTCCCATTAAAATATTTCCATCTTAAATCCAGTGGTTTGTTTGTTTGTTTGTTTGTTTGTTTGTTTTCCTTCTAGTTATTTGAGCTTGTATAAATTCAGGCTATATTTGTACTACCCAATGTCTGTTTTGTTTTCACTCCATGAATGTGATCATAGTTCTTAAAGATTCTCTTTGGTAGACATAGGTAGAGTTCCCTGAACTGTACACAACCACTGAAGTGTGTTCAAAGCTGATAGCATCTGAACCAACTGCTGTCCCACTGGGAGAAACCCTAGTGTTTGCTGAAAATAGCTTCCTAAAATATATCAGTTCCACACTCAAAAACAGTCAAATAAAATTAAAACAGCTGCTAGGAATTTTTAGGAAAGACCTACAAAACTAAAGGGAAAATATCCTCTTGCTCCAATAGAAGTTGGATGAGTAGGCAGGAGCTACTCTCAAAAAATGACAAAGACACAGTTTACGAAGGATGCATTGTACACTTCCAGAAAAAGGAAAAAGTGGGCTGGCATTAACTGTTGTCTCTTCCAAACCATGAACTCTAGTTCTGAAACTAATATGAACTAGGATCAAAACCAACAAAAGGAGGTGATTCTTCATGCAACAGTACGAGTGACTCTCCTTGTCAAAGAAAATGAATGAAACTGCAGACGGAACAATACAGGGGTTCAGGAGAAAAGAGGACAAGTAATCTTAGACCACTGATGAGACAATAGGTCAATTGCATCCTCTGCCAAAGCCAGTGGTGCCATTATGATGTTTGATCCCCTCCTCACCTTTATAGGAGAGATGAACTTAAACTGGAAACAAGTGAATTCAATAACCTATTTGAAGAAGACCTTATTTATTTACTTTTTCTTGGTGTTCTGAGCTTCAGTTAATACCTCTGGATAAAAGCTGACATATAAAACTAACCTTAAGACAGAAACAACATCATGATCATGAATGCAAATTTTCATCATTAGAACAAGCTGATGAAAGTGTCTTAAAGATTAATGAAGCTTAAAGAAATAAAGCTGCAACTTTTAAAACTTATTTAAAAGGGTAAGCTATACATACAAAGGTGATTTAAGTTCAAAACCTCCCAGCAGAACATGCTCAAGCATTATTTTTGTTGAACAAAACAATGAAAACTCATCTCTGCACATGTTTAAAGATTGTATTTTAATCACAGACTGAAACAGAATGATTTACAAAACTGATGGTTAGATTTAAAACCAACCACTACACCTTTCTGTGGGAATATTCCCCCCACACCCTAGCAGATTAGGGATTCAAGTGAATAACAGAGCTGTTCACGTTTGCCTTTGGGACTGAACAGTGATTTCCAGGACGATGACTGATGCTGCAAGAATTCACCTAAGATGCTTTTCAATGCATTTCGTTTACCCAGTTGAAAGTGGCTTCTTCTAGGGAAGCCTGCTGGCTTCATCAGAAATCCCAACCATCTTGCAGCTTTCTGTCCAGAGCCTTCTCTGCAGCTCCTCATCATATGCTACGTCAGCCGATTTTGTCCTTTCCTCATTGTAAAGGTAGCAGCCACCAGCTCCTTCCACCTCGGGCGAAACTGCTGCATAGATGGTTGTAGAGGCTCCTTCCTCTGGGGTCTGCAGAAACAACAGAAAAAAAAACCACCTTCAGGTGAGGCAGGTACAGCAGAAGAATTATGTTACCACCATAGGATCCTATCAGTGACAAACATCTTCCTTAATTTTGCTTTACACTTCTGGTCCTTGTGCAAACCCAAAGCTCGTAATAATAAGAAAGCCACTTATTCAATTGGCAGAGTCCATTTCTTCAACAGTGCTATTTTAAAATAGCTTAAAGCCAGAACAGAGATATGGAAAACTCCAGCCTATTTTTTCAAGAGTTAGTCAGATGGAGCATACAAAATAATTGATTTAGCTTTCACAGTTAGAGCTAATAAACCCAAAAAGCAAGCACAAATATTAAAATCCCAGTTTAATTATTCATTTTGCAAGGATGAAAGGGTCTGTGCTCTGCCTTAAGAAGATGAAGGCTATGCTGTACATGCAATGTGTTCATTGTAACAATGTGACATGAGCAAAGGATCATGGAAACTGTGACAGCAAATTAAGATTCTGCAGTTAAGCCCATGCAGACAGGTAAATGATGGAACTACATTTTAGACACAGCATAGTTATCAGAGTGCTGCTCTGTCGTAAAGCAAAATGGTGACCGATCTATAATGTCTGATATACCATGAGTATTAAATGAAAATTCATGAGTGAATAGCTTAGAGTGATAACTCCTTTCATCCTGAGTACATGCAAAAATTTTACATTTTGCATTCAGAAGGATCATACAGCTACCACTGAAATTATTTCCATGGCATTTTTATTCTAATTAAAGAACATATTTAAAACACAATATTTGATATGCTTTGCCTTTATCAGTGATATAATTATGATCAATGGCTGCTGGATGATAATGTATCATTTTACAATCCTTGCAGTCATTATCTGAGGCATTAGCAGTACTGATGCCGCTCAGAGCTTTGTCTGCAGCACCTGACAGGATGTCTTTTCCTGAAGAACTCACATGATGAATGAGACAGTAGTGAATAGGTTACTCAGAGCCTTATAAAAACTAATAAATCTAAGTAATTGGAAGCTTTTTGTTATGTTTGGGGTTTTTTTAGAAAATTATTGTACTATGATATTCTGTCTAAAATCATTTAAAAATGCTCATTTACCTTGGTTTAGTACTCTACTGTTACTTCACCCTTCTTTATCCTAAGGAAAATCATGCTATTCATACCCAGTACATATGTAAATAACATAAAGGGCCTGAACAATTCTTTGCTCACAGAGTGGCTAATATAATGATCAGCTATGAGCAGCAGTATAAAATATCTCAATATTGTAAAGTAACAGAAAAAATATTAATATGAACATTCATATTTTATACAACTTATTCTGGATGACAGAGAAAAACGGAAAGTTTTTTTACATACTCTTGTGCTCTACTTAAAAAAAAGTAGTGACACAGATAAACCATCACTTCATGTGATGGTTCACTGGACTTTATGTTCCTGAGTTTAACAGCTCTCCAGCACAACCAGGCATAAATGTCAATATCATGACTCCCAAATCTTAATGACAACAGCTCAACACTAAAATGCTTTAGAAAAATTATCTGTGGGCGGAATTTGTGTGACTATGTTCTTATGAGCAGGGCTCTCTACAGCCTCAGAGACTGTTCTGTATGGATAATTACGGCATCAGAAATACCACACTGCCTCTGCTGATTCAATGGTAAGGTTCTCTCAGGATATGCAGAATTTTTCAAGGTTTTTACTTTTGATGATGTGCCAGTTAAGTTCCCTACCAGAGGAGATCTATACCAAGAGTGGCCAAACATTTGAGCTGGCTTCCTAGAGAGGTGGTTGGTGTCCCAAGCCTGTCAGTAGCATTTGAACAGGCATTTGAACAATGCCCTTAAGAACATGCTTGATCATTTGGTCAGTCATGAATTGCTGCTGTAGGACCCTGCAACTGAAACAGTCTGTGCTATTCTCTCCTCTTCAAAATAATAAAAAATATTTTAAATAAAGGTTATGCACTAGTTGAAAGAGCTTACATGCCCACACTGTGACTAATAAGCACAGTAAGACTGACCATTCATTAAAGTCAGCATGTGTAACTTTTCATGTGATTTACTTTGCTCCTCCCATCCACCATATTTAATATGCTGAGTTGAAAGTTCTATGCAAAATTCCTATTTAGCTTCTGCCACTTTTTGCTAGAAGCAGTTATCTAAACATACAAAGAAAAAAGCCAGCTACACTATATTAAGGAATTAGCCATCACTTGAAGTGTTCAAGGCCAGCTTGGATGAAGCTCTAAGCAGCCTGGTCTAGTGGAAGACATCTCTTCCCATGGCAGGAGGGTTGGAACTAGAGAGTCTTTAAAGTGTCTCCTAACCCAAGCCTTCTATGATTCTAGGATTCTAGATGTTATGGAAATATGATAAGGAAAACAAATTTTTCAGTGCAGCAGAGAGTGAGTTGCCTGTGTATGACTAATGAATTGTCTTATCTCATCCTCTGAGTGCTTAATTAATGATGAAAGCTTTAATTTTCCCTTTCTTTATAATCTCTTCAGTGTTTTGGCATGTTTTCTGTTTCAATGAAAGCAAAAATGAAACCCTGCCCCAGGAGTGCCCTGACCTTCCTGCTGGGGGGTTGACCTATTTGTTTTGAGAGGCTGGAAGTAAAGCACACATTTTGATTCCTTCTCTGGATCTTGTCCATGCCTACTACAGCAGCAGCTGCACATCCACACGCACAGTCGAGACTCTGGGAAAGCGCTGGGTCTACTACACACCCAAAACTCAGCTGCAACAAACAAAGACACACAGACACATGCAGACATCCTGTCTGTGCACCAGTGCCTGAGGATCTCTTGGGAAGGACGAAGATGACAACAGGCTGCAACCACTGGAGCAATGAATGTGTGTCTGGACAAGGAGCAAGATTAATTGTTCCAGCAGTGGCAGACTCATTCCTAGTTGCCAACTTTCCTTTGAAGAGCTTTGCCATAGCTTTTCTTTTACCACATGACAGGCCATCAAAAATGAGGAGGAACCAAAAAGCCCTTGGAAAAGAAAACAGCCACAAACAGGAGACTACTGTCAAAGCAACACCTCTGACCCACCCTTTGATGCCAGTGGCTTTCTAGGAAGGAGAGCATTTGATAAAGAACCAGAGAAATCATCAGCCAGTGGACAAATATATTGACCTACAAAACCCCAGGATGTTTGTCATGGTGCTCTATATAGACATAAAATGAAAAAAAAAAACCAAAACAACTACACTACATTAAGGAATTAGGCATCACTTGCAGGGTTCAAAGCCATGTTGGATGAAGTTCTGAGCAACCTGGTCTAGTGGAAGATGTGTCTTTCCATGACAGGGTGGTTGGAACTAGATGGACTTTAAAGTCTCTTTCGTGAAGTATTATACCAAGAGTTCCAGGCAGACAGAAAGTAATAACAAGTATAATTCAAATCCCAGGGAAGAAATCTCTACACATTGCCAGTGTAAAAAAGCCTTAAAAAACAGTAAAAGAATAATATTTGTATATGCAGAATTACTAACATCTTGTTCTTTATTGACTGGACTTGTCCTAAGAAAAAGGGAATGCCTGTAAATTGCACAATGATTCTTCACTCTCCAGTTACCAACTTATTGGTGCTGAATTTTTTTTAAATTGGATTTTTGTTTACAAACTGTTGTATTATTAGTATCCAAGCAATTGAAATTAATGCCTTTGTAATACACAAGTAGAACTGATTTCTGCTTAACTTCTTCCTAATGAAATTCTGAACCTGTATTTCCCTTTGCTTGTTATAGTATTGATCACAACTTTTATTTTATTTTTCAATTAACTATATGTTTGTCTTCAACTGCAAATAAAGGTCTGACTGAATGTACACATCTTTGTTCATTAGATCTATAAGTTGTGGAAGGAGAGAAAAGATAGCATGTGACCAGTTTATTTAAGCAAAATATAGCCTACATACATAAAATGACATTATTTTGGCACTATCTATTCCCAAAGAAAAAGCTTTTTTCTTTTTACTGAAGTTCTGATATTTCTTTTTTTTTTTTCCTTAAATATTCATCAATTATAACTCATCGAAAAAGAATCATTTTCCCTCAGTACGAAATGGAATATTCTGTTCTAGGAAAACTGGGACAACTGCTAAGAGGGTTTGTATTTTAGTTTTGCTTTTTTAGGACTTGCTAGTTCATTCATTTTGATTAATGTAATTTAAGGGACATATAACTTTGTCCATCCTGGGTGCTAATTCTTGCAAAATGTGTTAGCTGACAGCAGTCAGTTCCTACAGCCATGTCACCATGAAATGTTACATCCTTTCTATTTGTCTAAAACAGGAGCAACAGCTTAACTCTTTAGAAATCATGTGTCTGCATCAGTCATACATGATGGCTTTGTGGCGCTTTCCATGATAATTTGTGTACTCATCCACTTCCACCTTCACCTGAATTCATAGCTCAGAGTCCTGGGTAGGTGGCGACATATGTTTATCAGAATCCACAGAAAACTGGACAGGAAAAAAAATTAATAAGCTCGTATAATTCCTCCTCTGTAGTCCCTTCATTTTCTCAGTACCACTTGCAACAACTACCAGCAAACAGTGACAACTGTTCTGTGTGTCTTTAACACTGTGACAATACCTTGAATGGACAGCATGCCATTCTTCTTCATGTTTGTACTGGCTAACAGAGTTGGCCATATGATTGAAGGAGCATTAATGATACAAGCCATGGTATCAGGGGACTTACGACTTTGGAATAGCTCCCCCTCATCCCACTCAATCAGAAAATTGTACTAGATTTGTACATCATGAATTCAGGATTCTGTCATCTTGAGAGATTACAGGAGAGAAGGTTGGTCACAGAGGACAGAGCAGCTGGCAGAATCACTCACTGACATCACAGTTGAGTTTTGAGAGACATGAGCAAGGGGTCAAACAGAGAGATGTGCACACAGGACTGCCTGGTAAGCTGGAAGATCATTTAATGCTGAGAAAAAAACATGTTAAAACACCTTTATCCCTACAATTTGTGCTGCAGAATACAATAACAGCAACATTAGGTAGATTGCTGTAGGAACTCTCATCAAAAGTGGACTAGCTCATGTACCATTCATTAAATCATGCATTTTCCAGTTCATGAGGGAAATCTGCTCATGAGCCAATGAGTTAAATGAGCTTGCAGATGTTTTTTGGTTTTGCTACAGGTGTTTGTGGTGTTCGCTCTGTGGCTTCGCTTTTTAAATGAGTTCCATCAGGCTGTTCCTGGAGTGGGTAACAAATTCCATGGTTGCAGCTAGGAAAATGCAGAAAGCACTGAATAGGCCATCTTCTGGGCATCAGTACTCAGGCACTTTTGCCTGTGCTCCTTCACCTTTCTCAAAGATAATTATTCTGGAAAAATTTTTTAACTGCTGGTATATTACTGACTTGCTTCTGTACTGAAAAATTCTGTATATGCAGAGTTCTCTTCTTTTTCTGTCTTCCTTCAAGAAAGAAAATGATCATCTGTGGTACCTGAACAGTACTATGCACATACACTGTAGGGATTAGCAACAACAAAGAGAACATGAAATTACTGTTACTTGGTACAGCAAAGTCTTTCATTTACTTGGTGGCAGCTAGTGGAGGGGTGACACCCAGTTACCCTCAATGCACTGCTTGACCCTCAAGAACAAAGATAAACACAGAACATGGAATAGTTTGAAAAATTTCACAAACAGAGTAGGTGGGATTGTGATCCCATGAATATTAAAGCAAACAAGCTTGTGAGAAGCAAATTATCTGTGTTCTAGGGTGCACTGATTACTATGATCTGTGAACCACTGAATCATTTCAAAGCCAGGTCTTCTTGGGAAGACACCAGGTTACTTTCTGTTGCAGGAGTCCAAGCTGCTGTAGAGCCACAACCTCCAGGTGAAGACAGGGGCTATGTGTGTTCAGTGTACATTGTGTAACTTGCACTGTCTAGACCCCCTAACGTGACTGTTGCTTTGAAAATTCCAGACAAAAAGTAAGCCATTGAAATACCGAGTATGAAAACAAAGGCTAGAAAGGAAACCATGACGCAGGTGTATGGACGTGTTCAGCCACCTTTGATCAACAAGGCTGCAGCAGCTGACTTTATGTCCTGCTGAGACCAGTGGCCAGGACCGACTGTCAGCTCCCTAGGAAGACAAAAGCTGCCAGACAAATGTGGCAGCACAGCTTTTCAACAATCTCTGCCTTCACTCAAAAGCCCTGGTTTCCATCTGTGTTCTCTCTTTCCTTCTATTCTTTCATATGTAGCTTGCTATTATGATATTTCTATCCAATTTCTGCCTTGATAATAGACTAGAAAGAGATATTTTATTGAATATAGTTCCCCTCAGATACCCAGTCAGCACCACCGAATTAATTTCTCTTCAATCCCTAACTCGTGGCAATGAGAATTCTTTAATAAATTCACTCCATAATAAAATTCTTCAGATTTTGTCTTTGAAAGAAATACCAGAAATGGCTCAGTTAAAGTGTCAAGCCTTTCTCCTGACAATGTTGTGGCCACAGAGAAATAATTTCTTAATCAAAGATATAAATATATAATAAAAGATGAAACTTTGATGAATTAGGAACACAAAGCAATTTTCACTAAAAATGCATCAAAATTTGGAAGGAAAAGAGCTTTTATAATCTGAATAATTCATGACTATTCAGGGAAGAAGAGAAGTTTTCCCTGAGCACAAGATACTGAAAGAACAGAAGCAGAGACAGCTGGCAAACAGACACAGAGAGTATCAAATCCCGAATCTCCTTTTCTTTTCAAAGCAAATTTTCTGGAAAGACCAAAAAAAAAAAACTTCAGGTACACAGAAAGACTGGGAAGTCCCATCTTACGTTCACATCAGCCCCTGCATGGTTGGCTGGGATGCCTGTAGATAAGGCAGACTATGGAACTGTCCTCCAGAGACTGTCAGGGTCAGCTTGTTGCTCAGGAAACACAAGAAGGAGGTACATGCCCAGGTCCAAACGCCTCACTTCCCATGAATCTTTTGACGGACTGGAAGGTTTTAATTGGTTTTGTGCCAGAGATCTGCCTTCTGAGAAATCTGTTTTGCTGAAAATTGGCCAAGTAACTCTACTTTGAAGCCACGGGGTGAGTCTTGTTGCAGATTCAAAACATGAGCAAAGTTATACTGAGGAAGGCAGCTGCCATCACTCTAAACTCTTCTTCTAAAGCAGCTACTTCAGGCTAAGCAGATGTGCTGCTTTTGGCTGGGGTACAGTTAATTTTCTTCACAATGGCTAGTATAGGGCTGTGTTTTGGATTTGTGCTGAACTCAGGGTCAATAATATAGAAATATTTTCGTTATTGCTGAGCAGGGCTTACAAACAGCCAAGGCCTTTTCTGCTTTTTACTGCCATGATGGCAAGGAACTTGGAGGTGTGTGGGAGGCTGGGAGGAGTCACAGGTGGGACAGGTGATCCCAAGTGACCAAAGAGGTATTCCAAAGAATATGACATCATGTTCAGGATGAAAAGTGGGGGAAGGAAGATGAGGGGATATTTGGAGTGATAGTGATAGTTTGTCTTCCCAAGTCACCATCACATGTGATGGAGCCCTGCTCTCCTGAGATGGCTGTCTGCCCATGGGAAACAGAGAATCAATTCCTTGTTTTCCTTTGCCCATGTGCACAGTTTTTGCTATCACTATTAAATTGTCTTTATCTCAGCCCACGACGATTTTTTTCCTCTTACTCCTTCTGTTCTCTTCCCAATCTCACTGGTTAGGAGTGAGCAAAGTGCTGCAGGGGGCTTGGTTGCTGTCTCGT
Source organism: Phainopepla nitens (assembly GCA_013400175.1). Lineage (NCBI taxonomy): Eukaryota > Metazoa > Chordata > Aves > Passeriformes > Bombycillidae > Phainopepla > Phainopepla nitens. Next base: position 353,321 of record VXBQ01015058.1, on the reverse strand, counting down.
GTTAAACCACAACAACAGGACATCATGGGTCATGTCAAATAACATGAGATACTTGTGTTCTCAGGCAGCTGAATGGAGCTCCTCTCGGCTGACCAGCTTTCTGGGCTGCACTGAAGAAAACTCCATTGATTTCATGGAGTAGCTCTAACAGTGAACTCACTTGTAGGTATTATAAATAATAAGATATATAAATATTATAAGTAATATATATATAAATAATAAAATTATATTTGTGTCTTAATTTCAAACTGAATGTCTCTCAGGTTAGAATTGCAATATAACGTTAGTGATGTGAGCAGGACTGTTTGTGGATCCATACTTTGCATTTTCTACGATACTGAATAGTGCACTAAAAGAACAATGTTCACTTTTAAGCAATTTTGAAATAGAAACATGAACTCAACTTTACATGACTGAACTTGAGCAGGGACTTGAAACTTTGGGTCAAAGTCATTAATCGTGACTGAGTCCTTTATTCATTTTGTCAAGTGCAGTGAGGAATATTACTTTGCCTGGAGGCTGATCCCTAAGCTTGCTCTCCAGCAGACAGTGATGTCTTCAAAGTCAGAACTGAGCTATCACTGCAGTCACTGAAATCACATTACACTTGTTACCTCGCTCAGCTCAGTAACAGTATGCAAAATTTGACAGATAGGAGCCTGCTGCCCCAGACATTGCATAAACATCCAACCAGAGACACTCACTTGCTGGAACATCCAGTCTCTAGGAAATAAGATAGGCAATAACAGGTAAAGGGACCTGAGAAAGTACATGTGCTTCACAAAATACTGAAGCCTTTTCTGGGAGCATAACACTCTGTCTAGTTAATGAGCTTTCTGGAAACCAGGTGATGTCCTGCAGCTACCTGTTGCTGAGGATGCCCGAGTTAAATCACTGAGAATTGTCCTAGATATCCTTATACAATCTGGAATTTTCTGCAACTCTTCTATTCAGAGACCTACAAGAGATTTATTGAAGAAAATGTGTAGGTTAGAAGAGATGATGAAAAAATGAGTCTCTGAAATCCTAATCCTGATGCTTCACACACTAGGCTGTAACTGCTGTGTTTGTTTGTTTACTTCCAGCTTAAATTTTCAATGCATCATCTTACATGAGTACATAGGTCAGCCTTAGTTTCTTGAATTCCTCCAAAGAAGACAGATTTTGGCAATCAAAACAACACAGCAAAGCACACAGAAGTATTTGTGTTTGAAGCAGTAGCTGCATTTTTAGCAGACCCAGAGAATAGGAGACACAGAAAGGCTCAAGGTGCTGAAAATGATGCTCCTGAGTGCATATACCTCTGAATAATTTATTATCTGCCTGCTCATGCAAAGTAAAATATCTTTGCTGGCTTTTGGTGAAAACAAAAGATTTCAGGAATAATACATATGGCAACTTCCAACTTGTAGCCCCCAATCATTATTTCTACTTTTTTACTTACTGTTTAGTATTTGACAAGTCATGTATCTTGTTTTCCCTTGTTATAAAATAGAAACTGACACATCTCCCACTTCACAAATTTCTTTTAATGACTGTTATTAATTTTGTAATTATTATAAGAACTCAGGATGGGCATGGAACTCCTAAATATTTAAAGGAAAACCACAATATAGAAAGCCTTTATGAACTATGATGAGATCAAAAAGCAAAAAAAAAAAAAAAAACTGTACAGAACACAGACAAAATGAAATAACCCAAAATTACATAAGCCAGCAGCTATTTCACAGCCTCTTCTATTTTAAATTGCTACAACCCCCATTTTGCACCCCAAATAGCAGCAGGACTATTTCCAGCTGTGGGCTCAGCCAGCTGGAGTAGGGCTGGGAGAGAGGGGCTGCCAGCCTCAGTTTCCTATCTTTCCCATTGGAAGCACCTCCTGAAAACAGACAATGAAGGTGTGAAAGTGCAAATCCTTTCCTGCATCAACAGGTAGGGTCAGCAGAGAATACTTCTTCCCTGGGACTCAGGCAGGCCATATGCCTGCACTGCCAAAGATGAGGACCAGAACTAGTGAGGTGCACAAACTAACTCAAAATGACTACAGGGTGCTACATCTATGCATTAATAGCATGCAAGATGAAAATATGTCTGGGAAGATGGGACAGATGAAAGCAAAAGTACACTTTTCCCCAAATTTCTTAGCTCTACATTGCAGTGGCATGCTAGCTGGTCTCTAATATGTCCTCCTGCTGGGTCTGCTCCACACAAAGCGCCTGGATGGAAAAAGACCTTCACTTTGCAGTGCTTATCCTCACCCTGGGTCTCAGCCTTTGTCTCCATGTCCCTGAGCTGCTAGGAAGAAAGAATTTTAAAGCAGCTCACCAAATACCATTGTTGCAGTTCAATCCCAGCTGGCAATTAAGCCACTTACTCCCCTCCCATTCCTCAGAGGAATGGGGAAGAGAGTCAGAAAAATAAAAAATCCATGATTGCTCACTACCAACTGACTGAAGGCCCCTGAGCAGCAATCAGTGGCTCCTGGACAACTCTCCTGAGTTTTCACACTGGGCATGATGTTCTGTGACATGGACTATCTCTTAGGCCAGTTTGGGTGAGCTGTCCAGGCCATATTACCTCACAGCTTCTTGTGCATCTTGTCATTGGCAGAGCATAGCAAACTAAAAAGTCCTTGGCTTAGCATAAGCACCACTTAGTGAGAGCTACAACATCCATGTGCTATCAACATTATTCTCATACTGAATCCAAAACTGTACCAGCTGCTAAGAAGAGACTTAATTCTATCTCAGCCCAAACCAGAATAACCATTTAGCACTGTTCATGTCCCAGCTGCTCTGAGTTTATGGTTTTTATAAAGTTTTTGTGCTTAAATTATAGTTTCACAATATTCCCCAGACTGAGAGGAGAAAGTCCAAATTGGAAGACAGATAAAAGTGGTGGGGAGTGAAGGAATCTTATTCTGGAAGTTTGTTTCACGTAATTCCAGTTGCTGGCAATTTCTTCATTTAATCTTGAATGATAAACCAAAAATACATAAATAAGAAGGTCAATTTACATCTGTCCCTAGTAAAATACCATAAAGATGGAAAAAAAGAAGACCAGATGTATTTTCTATCGTTATTTTAGTGGAAGACTAGAATTAGGTGAGAGTGGCTCAGATTTTCTCATCACATATTTTTAACAGATAGTTAGTTTAAATAAGTAATTACAGATTTTACGTCCTTGATTTTGCCCAATAAGTTCATTGCTTTTCTGTTTAAGTAATAAAACCCTTGAAAAATTACAGTTCTCTCAATTTTAATTAAACTCTATTTTATCAGGAAGGAGCTTGTAAAAATAAATAACATAAAAAAACCCCACATCTTGTAAACAGAACTAACATTTCCCATTTTCTATCAGAATACTATCAGATTGCTAAAGTCATGAAATAACAGATAGCTTCTGAAAGCATACCATTATGAGCTGTCTATATAGCTTATCCTTTGTTACCCAAGAGAAGTTCTAAGTTTAAAGGCAAAGGCTACATTCAGTTGCAAATTGACATATCTGAATGCTTATTAACCCACCAGAACCAACTTGTTTTTAACAAAATAACTAAAAATGCAAAAGCAAAGGATGACTGAATCTGATTATTCAAATCAAGTTTTTTGTTGTGTAGACTGAAAATGAATTTAAGCTCTGTAACTTAAATCCTTTTGTTTGAATCACTTAACCCCGGGGCTCTTCACAATCTGCAAAGGAATCTATTGATGGCTTAAATTCAGAAGAGACCCAAAGAATATGTATAACATAAGACAGGCAGAGTGCCATTGATTTCAATGAGATTAGTCTCTAAAACTGTGTCAGACAAGATCTGAGGCATCGTATCTTTAACCAGAGAGCTCATTAGACAGAGAGAAAACACGCAGACCCTCAGCCACACAAATGATTTCCAAGGTTTGAAACGAAAGCAAAAACTTTAGTCCTGAAAACAATTACTCAAGAGTTTAAGCTCATCACATTGAATCAGCTAAATTGTCTGAAAGAAGGGCAGGCTGGTACTCATAATGCAGAGGGCCATAAGCCTATGGAGAGGTGATATAGCTATTTATTTGGAGGGGCTTTGAAGGAAAAACAAGCTTACCATTGGAACAAATAAAGGAAAGCATGAAATGGCATATATGTAAAATTGTTAACTACTGTTAAGTAGAAAGACCCATATCTCCTTTCCACTGAAGTTGTCAAATTTAATACCTAGGCTTATTTCTAAGGGTTTTTCATCAACCTTCATTAAGGTAGCAGATGGATTAAAAAAAAATTGTGTATCCATTGCAAAAGCCAGGATTGGACTTGGTGATGTGGTCCTGCCATGTTCTTGTTTCCTTTTCTGGATGGCAGAAGTCACAGCAGAGGTGTCACACTGCTGTACAGGTGATAGGGTGTACCCCGTTCCTGTGTGACTGACCACACTGACAGTCCCGGACTTTGCTGGAGGAAGAATTGGTTCAAATTCCAAAAATGAGATCCATAGTGAATGACCAAATCTCATTAAATGAAACAAGACAATTAAAAATTGAAAAGGAAAAAAAAAAAAACAACCCATTTAATCCCTTTCACACCAAACGTCTTTCCCCAGTAAGCTATTAAAAAAAAAACAACAAAAAACCAAAAAAAACCCCACCACCAAACAAACAAAAAAACCCAAAAAAAAACCCCAAAAAAACCAAACCAAACCAAACCAAACAAAAAAAAAAAAAAAAAAAGGAGTTGTGAGGCATGAATGCTAAGAATCCCAACAAGCTTCCTGAAAGTTTTCTTCTTCTTTTATTTCATCTTCAGGTAGCTCCTGTCTTTGCAGAGTTTCTGACTGAGGTTTTGATAATGGGCTAATGCAGGGCTTAGATAGCCATGGCCCAGAGGCTTGCTCTTGCAGAACTATTGATAGACAAAATAAAACAGCGAGAGTTAACCTTTTCATTAAGCTCCCCAGGAGAGCTCCTGTTGCACTGGAATTCATAGGGCTTTTTGACATAAAGGTTAGAGCAGTTGTTTAGAATGGGAAACAAATACTGTGAAGTTTTATGGTTTGATGAATACATTTTACTGATTCATCTGGTGATGAAATAATTCACTTTATGTAGGAAGCTCAATATTGAACGATACTCTTTGGTAGTGTCATTTTGCAAAGGACACATGTCCTTTGGCCCTGATAGTTCAGTCACTGAGTCCCCCCTACCCCCATTCACTCTCTCACTTGGGGTGATACACTGCAAGCAGCAAAGCTCCAGATAATTAAACTTCTGCTTCCCAGGAAAAAAATCCAGCTGAATTAATGCAGAACTGTGCTAAGGTTTAAGCAATTGCTTTTAACTCTTAAAAGCACAGGCTGAGGTCTGAGCAGAGCTCGAACACCAGCGCCGGGTGCTATGCCCGCCCTCCCCTCTGCCTCTCCTGCCCGCACAGCCGCTTGCTTAAAATTCTGCTCTTCACCTGCAAGTCTGCACAGCTCTGCAGCCGCCTGTTGTTATTTAACATGTACTTCACAGTGGAATTGAATTGTTCCAATCAAGATTAGGCTCCGTTTCTCCATGTGGTATGCAAATCACGTCTGCAGACAAAACTTTCATCCACTTCTCCACCTGCCTTTTCATTGTGCCCCACAACAATCTCACTGACAGTCCCAGCGCTTTTTCATTCCCTTTTCTTCATGAATCCTAAATGCCTCTTGCCAGGCCCCCACTGCATGCCCACAGAGTGTGGCTGCTACATCAGTGTGCCGCTTGCCCCAGGGGCTCAGATCGCTTTCTGCAGCCCATGTGCCACGTGGAGGAGGAAGGGGCTCAGGGTAGGAGGGTGTCCTAGTGCAGCACCAACACTCGCCCACCTCGGATCACCTACCCATGTCACCGAGCCCCTTCAGAAACCAAAAAGAGGTAAAAAGCAGACTTCAAAGCATGGGCTCTTGGGGTAGATGGTATTTACAATGTGCGGTGCAAATAAAGGAGCGAGCCCAAGCCTTATCATAGTAGAAGAAGGAGAGGAAAACACAAGGTGAAATTTTGCCAACACATTGACCCAGCCAAATCTGACAATTCAGGAGAAACGGTGGGTCCACAAGCAGTGCCAAATACCTAGAGCAGGTCAGACAACAAGGCTCCCTTTGAAACAAAAGAGTGGTGTGACAGGATGTTACACTGCTCCACACGTGGAGCTGCACTAAAGGATTGCGAGCAAGGCCGGTCCCCAGCCACCAGCACCAGCCACCAGCATCCCTGCTGCTGCTTGGCCCTTGCCAGGGCATGGGACCCTTCTGCTGCTGGGGGGACCATCTGCAAAGCTCCCTTTACTCTGCAAATCTGCTGAGCTGATGTGGCTATAAGGGCGCCACAGTCAAAAGGCAGAGGTTTCCAAGCAGTGCAATTTTTATATAAAAATAATCTAAATGGTTGGGTTTTATCAATTGCATAAGCTCCTTAGTGTCCAAAACATAACTGACCTTTGCTTTTAAATCTGTGTTCAATAAAAGATGTTTCCAACTGGTTGTGAACCTTGCAAAGTCTGTAACCCAGTTCAGGGAAAAATACATTTAATTTCCCTAATAGCTGCTGACAGTCTGTGAAACAAATAGTTTTAATTATTTTCTCCTTGGTGAAGTTCAGCTCTCATCATTTAATCAAAAAGTAGCACATTACCAACAATTGAGATTAAATGGAGAAACATACAGTAAGGAAAATAGGAAATTACATTAGCACGAAACAGTGACAAATATGTCCTTCTTATTGCACTCTTGTCCTGATACAGCAGAACATTTACAATGCCCTGATTAAAAAAAAAACCTTAAAAACCCAAATGAGCCATTTAGACTTCTCCCATTTATCCTGAGACTTATGACTACCGAAGATGTCAATGTGGTCTCTGCAATAAAATAAAATACAATAAAATAAAATAAAATAAAATAAAATTAAATTAAATTTTAAAAAAACCCCAACAAACAAAAAACCCCCACTCCTTTCACTTGTTGATGAACAATGTACAGATCTTACACATTGGTGTAAAATAAGTGTTACTCATTTTTTTACCAGCACTACTGATGCATGAAAATAACTACAGAACTAATCAATAGGTAATGACTGTATTTCAGGAGTAATGCTCTGTTCAGAGGAAAAAAATGACTGCAATTCACAAACAATTATTGACACCATGAAGCACATGAATCAATGCCCACTAGAGATCTGCACGTTATTTAAAAATTCTTCAGCAGTATTTGTCTTTGTTCCTTAGTCCCAGTGTAATTTTTCCTGCCTGTTATAATGTGAATATATTAAAGGTTAGTGTTAATATATTGATGATAACTAGAATAAAATGTAAAAGCTAGACTTCTGATGGATAAGTCCAACTACTAGCAGTGGCATGACTATTACCGGAGCACTGCAGCCACGGGATTCCCTTGCATAAGACATTTTTTGTCACAAAATGATCAAGACCTCTCCTCTTAAAAGTCCAGTATAACTCTGCTGGAATTCAAGTTTTTAAAGTCTTCCCCCTTGCTTTTTCTACCTGCAATGGTTTACTGCTGAGAGCAACTGGAAGGACATGAGGTGGCCAGAGCTGGAGGTGGTGTGCCTCAGGGCTTGCTGAAGTGTACCAAGGAGACAGATTTATCTCTGGCTCCTACAGGGAGCCAATGAATTCCTATTGGCCTAATTCTCTAAATATAGCCGTTTGCCTTGTTTGTATTGCTATCTCTGCGCAGAGCAAGGGAAAATCATGAAACAGTCCAAGGTACAAATCTGAATTCTCATTTGTTAACACAGGGGAGAGAACAACACATCTGTTCTTCACTTGCATAAACAAATATCCGAGATGTACAGGGCAGTGAAGAAGATGATTACAACTGGCTCTCACATTCTTCTTTTTGATTCACATGTGGCTTGAGGCATGGCTAGTTTACAGCCTGATATGATACTCCCTTACTTGAAGCTTTAACTGCAAATCAATTCTGCTTAGCCCAGAAGAAACATCTGGTCCTGGCTTAGAAAATGTATTGAAACAACATCATGCCTGCCATCAGAGCACAGCCACTCAAACATCTGACAACAGTTACCAGCAGCACCTGATAGGAGGGACAGATTTTCAAAAGAATAAATGCCCAGCTGTGACTAGAAACATATTTGGGTGTCTTGCTACAGTTCTGCATAAGAAAACAGCAATCATTTATAATTACTAATGTAATAAAATGAGGAAAAGCAGTTTGGCTCTTGAAAAACCAGGGAGATTCCTCTCCTAGTCTAAATTAATATTATGAAGAATTTACAAATATTTTCAGATGACCACAGCAGAAAAAAAGCACGCCAAACAACAAACATAACCACAAAGAGAAATCCAGAGAGAAAACAGCACTAAGGTACACATCTTTACACACCATGTTTCTCTAAGGAAAAATAGATACCTGAGCCAAGTATGCTCTTTAACTCCTTCTTTGAAAATATAAACTCATTTCCAAAGAGCACACTCAGGGTATTTTTTTTTTCCTTTTATTTAGGCAAATATGAGAAATCATAAAATAAGATTGAACGTTGTCTCAGCATTCATCTCATTTGCAAGCAGAAGACAGCTGCTCAGTCTCATAAAGCTTACTTTTGTGTTGAAAAGGAAATAAAATTTAGACGGTAGTCTGGTTGGAGCTAACTATTGCTACATTAAGTAAGTAAAAAATAACTATTTCAAAACTATAAACCATGAAGTAGGCTCAATGAAATGGAGATGAGGGCATAGCCCAGAATATATTCACATAATTTAAAAATAAACATTAAAAATGTATTTATGGGGTGAGGAGCACTAAAGGAGCTACTCTTCCAAAGCTCTGAGCTTACAGCCCTGCTGGCTCCTGGTTTTCCAGTTTAATTTAGAGAAAAGGTTACAATCATCGATCTCATTCCATGAGTTGTCAGAAAAGCCAGCCCTATGTATTTCATCACCAGGAAACCCCACTGAAGAGGTGTTTAACATTTGCAATGGAGGTTAACTGACCACTTGCTAGCTGCTCTGTAGATCTGCCCTTTCTTCTAATTCAAAAGCATATTGACTGGAAGACAATTGCAGGTGTTTTCACCCATAATCTACAGTGACAATAACAAACAGCAAATCAAATTAAAAGGATCTTGCAGTCTCCCAAAATATTCAATGTTTTGCATTTTGTTATCTTTTTTTATCTATCCTTCCTAAAAATTCTTAGGTACTGCAGATAAGTAAGGTTAAGAGTGGAAGAATACTATTGAAAACTACTTAGTAATATCTGTTTAACTTGTAAACCTATAGTGGGTTACATTTTTATTTAGTATATGATTAAAAAGGAAATTACATTTTATTAACATAATTTTGTATATTAGAAGGTTCTATACTAGAAAGTTAATAATATTTTAGCATTAAAATGATCTAATCTCCACAAATTTAAGCAAAGGGACTCCAAAACATCAGAGGTACTCCAGTCTCCTGAATTTTAGGTACATCTATTTTTCTGTGATAAAGGCAGTAAGTAACTGTATTAATACTTGCAAAATTCTGTTAAAAAATACCTACTATCATCCAAAGTTTTACAGAAATACAAGTTGATAGTGAAAACATGTAAAAACACAAAATAAAATTATATGCACTTGCTAAAAAAAATACCTTCCACCTGCCACACCAAAAAATAAAGAATTTTTTATGCAAGAAAGACGCTTACATGAAGAAATATCCAGTTGTACAAATGACCCAGTAATGTGGTGTTTACCACAGAAACTATGGAGTGCTTAATAATTCCTTCAAGTGGAAAAAATACATGCATCTCAGTGACATGATTCATTGACAGATATTTCCATCATATATATAACAGGTACCCTACAGGCCACTGACGGCAATGAAAGGTGAATGAGAGATTACTGAAATACAGCTGAATTGTGGGTTTCTTGAGACCTATGTTTCAGTTCACCACACCATTTATTTCTTGACAGCTCAAATTTTTTATATAATCCAAAGAGTTTATTTTGAAATCTAGACAGTCATTCTTATCAGGGAGCAAACTTTTATGTAGTCTTTTGGAGCACTGACATGTTTCAGCTCTCATAACAAATCCATGACCAGTAGTCTGCAGCAAGTCTATTGCTCTGATTTGAAAGACTCACCCAAGAAAGATCAAACACTCAGTTTTGACCTCCCTATAATATCACATCATGGTTTAAACTAAAAAGGCCAAAAATCAGAAAACAAACCAAAAAAAGGAAAAAAAAATTTTTCTTTTTTTAAATTTTAAAACATGTAGTATAATTTCTCAATAAGAAAAATATGACAAGTAGCAGTGAAAACACCAATTCAGGTCAAGGAGAGCTGACATCACAAAAAGAGGAATGTAATAACTTTCCTTCCCTTAGAAAAAATCCTGAACCAAACTCTGTTCTGGACATTTTAGAAATGGAAATCTTTGCCTTTCTAACTCCTGCTAGTCTGCTCTGGACACTCAGCTGGATTCAACTCCTCAGCTGACTTCCAGCAGGAGTACAGGGCTCCCCAACATCAGTCATCTTGAAGGTACTTTAGATGCAAACCAGGCACTTGGGAAGACCTCAGACAATGGCCTCGAACTGTCTGTGGGCACAGGGGAAGCCCTGGTCCCCCATTCAAGTCTCACTCTGTGGCCCATGGTTGCCCAGCCTCTCTGCTGAGGGGTCTCTTGAGCATTGACCAAATTGTGAAAAGCACTGCTGTAACGCAGGTTAGAGATCACCCTCATGGCTATGTCAGTTATCTCTACAGCTCCATTTGCAATTTATCTTGCCTACTTTATTTTTTAAGAGCGTGCACAGACTTTTTTGACCAGGACAATAAAAGATCTCATTTGCACTGAAGGCTCTTCAGGCTGATCTGGAGCTGTCATCTTCCCTTTTTCTCCTGTAACCAAAAGCAAGGACTACACTGTATAGACAGTTCAACACAGCTCATCAGCAAACTGGAAGAACTACTGTCAAGAAAGGCAAGGATGGAGGTGAGTGCAAGAAATAGCACATCTTCACCAAAGGTCTTCCTAAAGAAGAATTTGCTAGGTACTTAACTCAAAATCAAAATGCATGCTTCTTGGAAAATTTTCACTTTTGTACTCTTACACTGGATTCCTTTTTTCTTTTCAGCATGAGAGCAAACCAGGTAAACCTGGGGTAAAAAAAAAAGGATTCTAAATACAAAAAGAATTCAGAAGCAACAATCCATCTTGGAACATCTCTGATCTAATTTTGCAGATAACCTATCAGCTGATCTTCTTCTCCAAAACCTATTTAAACTCCATCATAAAAACAACAGTCTTCTCATAGCTGCTACACTGTAGAAGCCATTCCCAGAGTGTGATTCCAAAGATTAGAAACAAGTTTCTTCATTTTTATTATTTCTTTCTCAGTTTCTCAAAGTAAATACATTTCCAGTCACTTCACTTTAATTCATTCTTGTCGTGAGCAAGTTGTTTCCCTACAAGCATTCTTACTCCTGTCTGATTAGAGACTTTTGCTAGACATCATGATATAAATTGACAATAAAAATAAGAAAAAAATTGCCAAGAGCTTCTACAGGGTCAAACCAAAATCAGCTCACAAAAGGTGTGTTGTCATTATGGTAATAGTGACAGCACTGGTTCCAGCCTTGGGCAGGATGGTACCTGCTCACATCTACGAAGCCTAATGACTCTGATACTGCAAATCCTTTCTTCCCAACCAGGAGAGCATGTGACAGATTGTACATCAAATCTACAAGAGCTGCTTCTGAGGTACTTTGTAATTGCTTTGGCTCCTCTGAGTAAATCACTGTGTAGTGACCTGGAGATGACAAATCCAGGTATCTGAGCAAAAATACATTTCATATTTTATTACTTTTTCAAAAAGCTGGAAATAATGACACCAGCAATCTGCCTTTAACCTAGAACTATAACAAGTGGGTCAAAAACTCTCATGGGAGAAGTTGTACAGCCAAGATACCAGGTTATGGATCTATTTTGCAGTGAAAATAGTGCTTGAGGCTTGCCTTACAATGAGGAGAAAAATGCCCCACCAAAATAAAAACTGAGCATTAAGTGTATATAAAATAATATTAACAGGGTAATTAAAAAAAACAAAAACAAAACCAAAAACAACTATGCAAAATGCCCTGCTTCCTGTCTTCCAGATCTTCTTGAATGGATTTCAAGCAACATCAGCTGAACCTAGTAAAATAAACATTTGAAGTACTTACTACCTCTGGAGATTTGCAGGCCCTCTAAAGCGATTAGGGTTCAGTGTATCTGTGCCAGCCTTAATCCACTTCCTGAGATAACAGGCATATAAAATAGGACACATGTGCCACAAACGTAAAACAGGCAAGAAAAATAAAAGGCCAGCCCCAGATCAAGGAGAACCTCTAAGGAGCAGGATCAGACATGTCTTACATGTTTTACAAAAGAACAGTACTCCACACAGAGGATATGAAATCAAATCAGATAATCCTTGGTAGAAGAATATGCAGTAAGATTCAGACCTGGATGCTTTTATGTTCAGATCTTATTTACTTCTTTAGCAGGTTCTGATCAGCTACACTTGTATAAAGGCACTGATGAGCTGCCACAAACTTCATGATGATAGAAGTAATCATTTCATGTGCAAAGGAAAATGGGGACCTAAGTTCTTGTTACTGGTTGTGAAGCATGACAGTTGTGATAACTAAACTCCTCTCTGAAAAATAACCAGGCTACATTCACAGCTTGGGCAGTCATAAAAATAGCCTTTGTAACAAGTACAATGTACAACCCTGACAAAAAAAAAAAAGGATACTGTGCCATAGTGTCCTTCCTACATAATTTTTAGAATCAAAAAACAGTTCGGGTTGGAAAGGATCTTAAAGATCACCTAGTTCCAACACAAATTCCATGGGTGAGAACACCTTCCACTACCCCAGGTTGCTCAGAGTGCCATTCAGCCTGGCCTTGAACACTTCCAGGGATGAGGCATCCACAACATCTCTGGGCAACATGTTCCAGCACATCACCACCCTCGCAGTAAAGAATTTTTTCCAAATATCTAATCAAACTGTACTTTTTCAGTTTGAAGCCATTTCCCCTTGTCCTGTCACTACAAGTCCTTGTAAAAAAAAAAGTTTCTGTCTGTCTTTTTTGTAAGCTCACTTCAGATACTGGAAGGCCAGTCAGGTCAGCACAAAGTTTTCTCTTTTCCAAGCTGAACTATCCTAATTCTCTCTGCCTTTCCTTGTAGGAGATATGCTCCTTCCATTTAATCTTCTTGGTGTCCCTCCTCTGAACTCTCCAACAGCTCAATGCACTTCCTGTACTGGGGAGCCCAGACCTGGATGCAGCACTGCAGATGGGAGGCACACAAATATAGTCACTGTCTGTATAAGTTTATTTTCAACACTCTAAGCTCCAAAAACAACAAGACAGCTCTCTTTCTACATTTTTAACCAATTTACAAAAGTATGTGACAAGTGACAGACTGTGGAAGCCTGAGTTTTGCATCTTAAGCTTGGCAGGCAACAATACTGAGTAAGTCTCTTCCCGAGATGCAGTCAGCCTCAGCATACTGCTGCTGGCTGCAGGGATGTGACACGGCTGGGCTGGGGCTCACAGTGCCTCTCACAGCAAAGCCCTGGGAAAACAGGCCTGCCAGGCACATGCCACCAACTCTGGCCCCTGCTATTCATTCAAAAAGTAACAGATATACTAAATTGGGTAAAATATTGAAAAGACAGTAAGTTAAGCTTGTAAGGTGGTGGTGGCTAGCTCCAAGATTTTGAGAAACATGACTTTAAGAGACATGGGGAGCAACGGTTTTTCAGACCGTGCCTGAGCCTAGGACCAGCAGCAGCACCTCCTTCCTACTCCAGTGACAGAAAAGTAGGTCACTGCGATGGGGCCAAATAAATACCACTATAAATCCAATCTCTGATAAGCTGACCAAATTAATTCTTGTTATATTGCACATTGCTCTGGTTTCATCCAAACCCTCTTCTGCATATGTTCTGTATTTCCTGCAGAGTGCCTGGTCTGTGGCAACATAACCCCTGTGGTTACTTCCCCTTTCCTCAGCACTGAGATGGCACCACACAGATGTAGTCATTTTTCCTGAAGAGATTCACAGATACAATTTAAACAGAATGTTTAAATATGTAATAATGTACACAAACCACTAGCTCTTGAGAGACTGTATTAATGATGTGTTTGTGCCACATCTAGGATCAGGTTCCTTCTAGAAAAAATGGGGACTAGAGGCACTAAACCAAAGTTCCTTCTTGTGTTTACCTATTAAAATCCACCAAATCTCAAGTATTTATCTCAGAACATAATGAGAACAAAAAGAACCATGCGAACTACATCTTATAGTATCTCAGTAGTCTTTCTAAAATGCAACACAGAAGTTTGTGGCTTGCAATCATAATCATTACTAAAGCCAGAGCTACTCATGTGACTTCTGAATTGAGTTTTCATAACTCATAAATTGGGTGGGAGATGATCCCAGTATGTTAAAAAAAAAAGGGTTTACTGTTTCCAGTTCATCTTTAAATAGTAGATGGTGCTTGCTTCCCATGGTTCTCTCTTGTTACAAACATTAGGCCATTATAAATACACACAGGGAGTACACATAACTACCCATGTAAATGCATGGCGATATCTGCATGATAAACTGTGGAGGCACACTGTGAATTGTAAACACTTATGATAAATACATTTCATAAGTAACTGGGATTTCCTCACCCAGGGCTTCTGTAGCAAAGGTGCACAATAGATTAGAGACATACATGAGAAATACATTTCATAAGTAACTGGGATTTCCTCATCTGCAGCTGCCCACGAGCACATTTCCCACTTATACGGGAAATGGTCTAACACTTGAGAGCACCCATTTGCAAAATCAGCTTGATAGCAGATTACTTGTGCCCCAGATCTAAGAACAAACCTTTACAGTTCCTATTCTCTCTGTGCACATCCAAAATTCTACCATCTTCAGTTCATTTTTTTTAAAAAACCTAGAAAATTAACATTGTGTACCTTTGGAAAGGATTCATCTTCAACCAACTTTATATCTTTATACAACACAGACATCTACAGCTGAGCTAGTCACCAGAGGGCCCCTTTGTCATTCACAGGGATAAACTGGCACTTGAAGGACTTTATTCAGCTGTCCAACTGTAGATATTTATCCTAGGATAAGACAGGTCCTGTAGTAGCAGTGACCAGGAGGAAATCCCACCTCTGATGCCAGCATTCATATTGCAGACATTTATGAACCAGGAGACCTGTCTGAGGTGACTTCCAGGCATAAATGCCTTAGACCTTTAGAAGAGGGGATGTTTTCAGCTTCTTGGTAGAACCTGACATATTATGTCAACCTTTGACAACTCAGGAAAACCACCAAAAATTATGTCTATGTTGTTCATGGAAGAATTTCCTTACTTCACACTGAAAGGTTTTTCAGTCTCCTTCAATTACTGGTAACTTACAGACTGTCATATCTGAGAGGGGGGAAAGGAGGGCCTGTAGATCTCCAAAATGTCCTAAAATTATATTTTACTGTAGTGAGTAGGATCTCTAGGTGATGAGGCTCTGCAATACAATATTTTTTTTTGTTAGGGGCACATAACTCACAAATAGGAAAGCAATGAGGAATTTATATTGACCATATACATGGATATGATTATTCAAACATAAGAATATATATATATATATAAAATATAACTGAATATGCACTCCTCACAACCTACTCCTCTGCATCTTTGTATTTTAATTCCAAACTGCTGCTCACCCATAAGCTCCTTTTGAGGATTTTCCAAGGGAAGCCAATGGTCTTCCTACTTAATTCTGTTTTACAACTCATTCACATGGAAGGCAGAAACTGACTGCAACCCTGTTCCTACCCTTGCTGAATAAGTCATTTCATTTGGGCTGGGGTTGTTTTCTCTTTATTTTGTTCTTTCTCTGAGAGATATACTGATGAGAAAGGTTAGTGGCTGCTCTGCATCACGCTGCCAGTGGGTTCAAGTTTCCAAGTAGTCTTATACTACCTGACCAGAAGAAAACAGAATTCTAAGCACATGGTGATTGACTTAGTACTTCTCTGATGCATGAGGAAGAATAACAG
Source organism: Phainopepla nitens (assembly GCA_013400175.1). NCBI lineage: Eukaryota > Metazoa > Chordata > Aves > Passeriformes > Bombycillidae > Phainopepla > Phainopepla nitens. Next base: position 337,239 of record VXBQ01015058.1, on the reverse strand, counting down.
TAGTGTGGTGCTATAACCTGTAATTTAAAAGATTGTGCTAATGGTCTAGTGGAAATTTCAAGATTATCTAATTTCCTAATCTTTCAGCCTCTTTTTTTAGACCTTTACATTAGAGGCATGAAGGAGGCCTTCTTTTAAACTGAGAGGAATCAGTCCAGAGTCCCTGATATGCGTTTGATCCACAGCAAAATTATCCTCCTTTTTTGTGTTTTCTCCATTTTCAACAAGTCTGACAGGGAATAGATTACCACACAGAGGTATTAATCAAATACTTAGGAAAGTACTGCAAGGAATAGATTGATTGATGGAAAATGTCTTTCCTAACTAACTCTGTGGTTTCTGAATATGAAACCACATACAGATTACAGGATAATAGGTCCTGATGTGCTAACACTGGATAGGCTCATATATTTTCCACAGTTTCTTAACTGTTTACTTACTCCAGTCCAGCAATGGAGGGACTATTTTTCTCACTCTTTTGGATACAAATTTAAATGCTTTCACATAAAATGAAATAATTTTCCTGGGTTGTCAGGTTAAATCAGCAATCCTCTAACATACTAGAGTTAAGGATAAACCCTTTATTGCAAGTAAGACACACAGCTTCTGACATTTCAGTTGCTTACTAGTCCAAAACAAGGCAAGCACAGGGTTTTCACATAGTGCATAGTGTAGTTTTAAACTGCTTTCCTTTAGACAATTTCCTGGGCTAAAAAGGATGAATCTTGCTGGCAATATTAGATATGGAGACAGTTTTCCTGTCCTGTGAACAATTTTGAAAGATGGAAAACAATCTTCCCATTTCACACTGTCAGAAGGAAAAAAAAAAAAAAAAGAAAAAAAAAGAAAGGATGCTTCTCATCTTTGAATTAAACAACTAAAACTGCAGGACAGGATGTGAGATGGATCTCTGTGCACACTACTTCATTTTTTGCTTGCTCCATGGCTATGTTTCAGCCTGTTCCAACTGGCACCCTTCAAGAGGAAGCTTGGGTGTGGTTTGGGGATAAATCACACCAGCAGCTGCTCCAAATAAGTTATAAACAAGAACTTCAACATCCTTGACGCCCTGTGATGCACTGTGACATAATCCCACTCATTTTGTGCTGTCCTGTACAGGAACCATACACTCCTTTGTGTGCCATAAACCGAGGCAAGCAAGACAAATCCTTCATTTTCCTGGCATCAAAATACCCTGTCACAACTCTCAATGTGTCTCTCCAAATAAATATTTTAACCACTTAGACCTCAGAAAACATGCAGAAAAACAGGGATGTCTTGGGATGCAGAGAAGCCACAGATTCAGTGGAGATCAGGGTCCAGTGCTATTGATGTGTGCACTGAGGGCCACCTTCCTCAGAGGGGTCTGATCTGACTTCGAACAGCCACTCAGAAGGCTCTGTGCTCAGCAGTTACAACAAATGAAGCAGCCAAGCTCCATCCACCTACCCCACCACACCAGCAGGAACTGGATACTTAACCAAGTCCAGAGGTTCACATGCAAGAAAAAACTCTAGATGACCAGGATTTGGGAGCTTAATAGTCGATTGTACACTAGCCTTCTCAGGCCAGTCCCTCCATCTTCCCTCCCAGAATCATTTTGTGGCTGTAAAAATAATAAAATACTTAACAGATGGGAAAAAAAGACACCTATGGCTCTGAAAGCTTAAATCCCTCTATCAATGTGTACAAAAATGGTATCTGCTGAAATCCAGCATTACTGGATTCAAACAAACTTTCTTCTCTATGTTTTTGACCAGAAAAACCTTTTGTAAAAATTAACTGCAAATTATACGTTTCTGCAAGTTTTCATTTTGTGAGAAAGGCCCAGATTAGCTTTATGTGAGGACCACACACTCTCATGCACAGAAGATGTTGATGCCGATGAATTGCTGCTTTCAGCTGTGGGATTTAATTACTCTCATTCTCTACAGCTGGTGTTATTGTGTGGTGATGTGTTTGTCTTCTGACACCTGGGGGGTAGGATGAAATAAATTTACTATGTTCCCAGTGCCAAAGGGACAGTTTGAATAAGAAATGCTGCAATAAGACCTGCATGACTACATCCTCTGGCATGAATGATGAATCCAGGTCCTTTAGATCTTGTTTTCTAGACGTGCTTACAGATTGGAAGCATTTTTTAAAAAATGTTATAGGAAAATTACACTAATGTTAAGCCTATTTTGACAAGGTAAAGGAAACAAATTAGTTTGTATCGGCTGATATCTATCTAGCCCGTGTTCCTGAAGCCTTTCCCTTCATTTTTACAGGCTGGCAGGGTCACTAATCCTACTCATTTTCAGTTTGTCAGTCAATAATCACTTATGTGTCACTATGTCTTTGGAAATGACAGCTGAGACAGGATCTGATGCAAAGCCTTCCTTCCACAATGCCTTCCTAAACACCAGTCTGAGCCGGCTGAAAGGACCAAATACTCTGTATCTGGTAATGACATGTTGTTCACCAAGCTTGTCATAAACAAGGATTTGGGGAACTTTACAATACTGCTAGCTGTCAAATGTCTCTGCTTTGATGCCATAATGAAGTCATATGAAGCAGAACGCTCCCTGTTATCGGACATTAATGAGAGTCAACTTTTTTGTTTTCCTCTAAGGCATTTTAATTGTACCACAAGCAGAGACCATCTGGCTTAAGAATGAATATTCAATATCTGCTGCAGATGCAGAAATCCTTGGGAGGGAAATGGTATTTCCTGATTTCCATCTTGCACGGTACCCAAAGCTAAAGCTGGTGTGTTACACACTTACTAAATCGTAATCTGATGCTCAATGAATGACTTTTTAGGTTATTACTATCTCGTTAACTAGTTAGTATTTATTAGTTTGGACTTTATCTCTTCAAAAAGAAGATGAATTTATGTTAAAAATTACTAAGGGATAACATACTTCACTGCATTCTGCAGAGGACAGTGTCATGTCATCAGGCTTTATTTACTGAGAAGTCATGGGGATAGAAATATTTTTTTTTGAAGAATAAACATAATTTGTTTCTTTTGTGACAGGTGCAATCCATGTTTATGAAAAATACAGAGAAAACATTTGCAATCTGCAAATTTAGAGTACCAAAGCAGACAATAACTTTTCTGAGAAAGAATTGAGCTAAGAATGAAACCATCACTTCTAAAGGGCAGGCATCAATTTCACAAATTTTATGTCTGTCACCAGAACCTTTCATTTGGCCTATTCTATTTCTACAGGAATGCCTCTCAGTGCAACTTGTAGGGGAAAAAAACACCAAACAGATTTGGCCAAGACTTTTCTGAGCCATGTATAAAGTCTAGGAGATAACATTTTGCGTTTCAAGAAAATCAAGCTGTTAATACTCGGAGTAAATTATGCATACATATCATGGCCTATTTACAAGACTGTAGGTCTATTTGTTTAAGTACCTAAATATCTTGAGGCAGCTCCAAGGCGGATGTTGAGCCGACGGCCTTGTCTGTCACACTGAGCTGCCTCAAACGCGAGCAGCCCAGTGAAGGTGGGGGCCAGGCTGCAATCCCTAAGAGCTATTTGACTTGAACATAACTGGAACCAGTGCTGCAGAAATGCATTGAAAAGTAATGGGAGCTCTGCCCTTTTATTTGGGGATTAAATCAAACAAGATGTTGACTCTCTCCTGAGGGAATGAGATGCGATGCATTTCCTTGCTGGAGCTCTCGGGGCTGTGCTGGCTCTCAAGAGTGCCATGTTGCAGTGAGTGAAGCAATTTCCAGCACATGGTTAGAGCCCACTCTGGAATACTTCAGGATGACAACAGTAAAGTCAATATGATTAGAGAGCTACCACCTCATTTTCACTGCATTACTGCCATAATCCTAGAAGGAAGTTTCATAAAAGTGATCGGGAACAAAATTCCAGGGGAGAAAAAATCCTTACTACCAACTATCAGCTAATATTACCAGACAACTGAATTTTCTTGTACTTGCTTTCTTACTTTTTTGGGGGTAAATTTACCCTTATGCACGAGACAACACAAGACTTACACAGGCTTGAATGTCGAATACTACAGCCCTCAGTAGAGCACTACTAAAATTGCTAGGCAGGCTTTCAATGTGAGTTTGCTGTGGAGCTAAACATCCACTTGTGATGCCAGACAGGGTGTGCCTCTGGGATGAAGTGCTCTGGAACACACAGACATATCCTAAGCATTAAGCAAAGAGTAGAAGTTGGAGCTGTACCTCAGAGGTCTAAGGGAGGATGGGAAGAAAGAAAGTAAGAATTTCCCTCTCCTGTGGCTTTTGGGAAAAACACATTGAGTGTTAGACAAAAAAAGTGAAAATCTTAACCTCAATAACTGAGGCATTCAGATATCCAAACCTGAGACTATTCTGACCCAGAAAGTGATTGATACATTTGCTTTTCAGGCAGTACAGGCATCTCTCTTCCATACAGATCAGTATGTCTATCTGTCATCTATTTCAAGGCAGAATTTCTTTTGAGCAGTATCTCATCCAAAGAAGAAGGAAGTGGTCAGGAACTATCAGTGGCAGGACTGGTAGGCTGGTAAGAATGGGAATCCCTCTTGTGATAAATCATTTTAAATGTTCAATGACATCCAATTCAGTGTCTAAACATCACCAGTATAATACAAAAATGTCTCCTGGGCACATCAATAAAACTGGATGGGATTGAGTGCTGTAAACAAGAGACTTGAAACTCACTCTCAGACAAGAATTTAGTCAGAATTTTGTTTCTCCAGAGGAAATTCTAAGCACAGCCTAAAATTCTACATGAAACTTTTATATTAGCAAGATGAAGTAAGTCCAATGCAAAAGCCCCGCCACCTGAGACTGATATTTAAATGACAATCACAAGAGGCAAAACAAGTTTAATGTACATGGTTTGGCAAAGCTGCAGTCTGCTTCTTTAAGAATGCATTACAGATTATGAACATTCTTATTACACTTTTATTGCAATATTCAAGGTGCACTCAGAAGATACTATTTTTTTTTAAATATGGGTTTATTTGTTTGCATCTTATTTTACAGTCACTCTTCCAGCCTCCAGTTCATTTCTAAAATGAAAGCTACTGATATTTCCATATCAAAGTTTAAAATTAATTTCCTTTGTGGGACATGTTCCTTGATGTAAAATACTTCATTTTAATTAGGACATTTAATTTTCTCTAATGGAATCAGGTTCCATTTACTTAATCCAAAACTACTTTCTGAAAGAGCTATAAGCAGTACATTTTCTCAGCACAAGCCCTTCAAAGGCCTCTGTGCATGAGGAGATTGCACCTACACAGCTAAACTGATTTCAGCTTAATCTACTTACGCCCCTACAAAACATTACCCATAATGAGTAATGAGTCTGAGTCTGCCCCACTTCTGGATCAGTTTTATTAAACAACTTTTTGTTTCCCAGTACAGACCAGGATTAGATAATAAAAATCAAGTACCATTACAAGAATGTGTTAGAATGAAAAACCTAATTAAAAATTGTCCCACCTCCCTGAACACAAGTGTTGGACCCCACATCCTGGAGCACTGCCACCTCACACTGCCACTTTTGTACAAATTTCTCCCTCCCTTTGCTCTCCTCTCTCTAACATGTTGGGTACATGCAGACCATGCCAGATCATGTCTGCTTCTCTTTAAGAGAAGTACAAGTCATTTCTGAGGAACACTTTGCATATTCTGGCTCCATGTTAGGATGACGTCCTGCCCCCATGCACGCATAGAAGCACGTGGATAGATCAGGGTAGAGATAACCAGTGCATAGGCACAGACTGTGAAAGGCCTTGCCTTTCCCTACTGTGACAGCTTGCTCCCTCCTTTTAAAATAAATGTTTGTTTGCTGGAAAGCCTGTCTTTATTGATTTTGTACATCTCATCAGCACAGAGAAATGCAATAAACACCATACACTACTATATACTCTGAAACACCTTCAGCTCCAGGCTGACCGTAGCTTTCACAAGGTTAGGGCACAGAAACAAAATTATTTTAAAAACGGAATACCTTGAAAAATAGCCAGGCTGTCATCCATTTGACCACTTTCACAACCCAAAAGACATGCTTGTAGAGCTCAGTATTCACTACTCCAGGGTCTACTACATTAGCAGTCACATGGCTTCCATTTGCAGTCAGAAGATGCTGTAGTCGATAGGTAAATAACACAAGGGCAAGTTTGCTTTGGGCATAGGCTCCATGGGGTGAATACGAACATCTGTACACAGGAGAGAAAAAGACAGGGAGATGCATGTAAAAATAACCAGAAGGAGAATAGAATTGCACAAACATCAAATGTACCACATTTTGAAATATCCAGATATACACTGAGTCGTCAGAAGAGACAGCTTAGCACTGGCAGGGGTGATGTTTACTCAAGTTCTGGTGATTATTCCATCAGACACCAAGTCTTATTTATAGCAGGGAAAAATATTAAAATAAAATTACACAATACCTGCCAGAATCTCTCTCTCAAACTCTTTAAACTAGAAATGCTGAGGCATCAATCTCTGGGCTCTCATCAGGTAGAGGCCCTCAAATTTCTCTCCCCTCTTTTGATCTGCTCTTTCCAAACATACATACTTTATTCCCATCTATTAAATCCATGACTGATCATACTATTTCTCGTTGTTATTATTATTTTTACTGCATCAGTACCTACTAATTGAAGGCTCCTGTATTGGGAACAGTACAGATGAGTAAGATACTCACTGCAGCTGCCCTGGTCACACACCAGATTGTGCACAGCTAAGAGATGGATAAAAAGATGGGGCAAGGAGAGCAGCTGCATGTGTAGCCGCAGTTTACAGTTTCCAGGCCCTATACAGCCTGTAAAGTACAGATGGCTGGCACAATCTGTGCCAAAGTACGGCAAAGGCACAGAAATTCCAGGAGTTACAGCAAAACATTACCTGTTGAGACTCCTGTGCACCTCTCCCATCTGGATATCAAATGTGCCTTTCTTTCAAGTCAAGCTTTGTAGGAACTGCTAAGGTGGGTTTGATTGCATGCAGCCTCTCATCTAACCCTTTTTGTGCTTAGCAGAACCAAAGGTAAATGGTGGCATTACAGACAGCTCATAGGCAAAGCAGGCAGGAGCCTAATGCAAAAGGGACCTGGGAACAGTGAAACTGCTCCAGTCCCCATAGTTTTGCCTCTGATGAAGCCTGGGGAAGTGATGCTGCATGATGCAGCTGCTGCCCATGTGGTCTCAGGGGTTAGGGTCCATGCAGGAGCAGAACCTTAACCTGTTGGTGAAAGGTGATAGAGGAGCACCCACCCAGGAACAGAACTCTCTTTCCTAGTTCCTTCCTTTCCCCTAGATATTGCCCTGGCTCTGTAGTGGTCACAGCTACATCTCACCTTCACCCTAAGTGCAAGAAATGCCCAGACTAGGGATGCTCTTACTCTGCTGGAAAGCCTGCCTGTGATTTCTGTGGCTGCCACTATGTGCAAGTTTTTTTTTATTTCGAATGAATAGTAAACATATGAGTTCATTTTGTTATCTCATTCTTATTGAATATCTTATTTATAATATCCTGTGCACTTCATCACAGAAAGCCCCTGAATCAGGCTGACTCTTTACAATCAGAGGTATAAGGCCACTGAAGCAATTTAAGCGTCCATTTTATCTGAAAGGACTCAGAAACTTGGAGACACCACAGTAAATAATACAGCTTAGCCACAGGAAGTAAAAGACAACTACACTGAACCTCTAGAGCATCTCTTTTCTTTTTTTTTTCCCCATCTCTTTTCTTGTACAAGCAAATCACAAGCAGTCTACAAAAGCACGATATAAACTGAGAACCAAAAAGGACAGCTGATCATAGGTGGCCCTTGCATCAACCAGCGGCCTCAGCTGTACCGTGCTGGATAACGTACCTTCATTATCATAAAGATATCACCTGCACCTTTGGGCAAAATGGGCTATTTAAAGAGTAAAGAACAATCACTGCATGAATATAAAAGTGACTTGGCATTAGTCAGGAAATTGCAGTTACATTTTAAATTCAGTAACGTCCATGCTCTGATCTGAGACGCTCAAAATGTCACCTTATGCTTCATGCATATTCCAACCCCTTTAACTTGAAGGACCAGATCCTCAGCTGCTACAAGCTTCTCCTGTGCACAGCCGTGCGGGGCAGAGCTCACACTACCCATGGGAAGCAGCATTCATCCCAAGCCGCCTCCGGCAGCCAGCTGGCAGCTAAGCCTGGCACTGCTCCACCAGCGCCACCATTCCCCCGCTGAACGTAAGCTGGGGCACGGGACAAGCCTCCCAGTTGAACTAGAGTGATCTTGCCTGGCAAGTGGCTCACAGGGAAGCAGAGCTGGGGACTACTCTGACTAGTTCTGCCTGGCTCTACTCTGGCATTCAGTAATCTTCAGATGCCAGGCAGGCGGATTCTGGATGCTCCCCCATGACTCCCCATTCCCACATTTTGTGTGAGTGCTGTTTTGACTTATCTTGTGGCAATGAAGCATGAACTACAACGGCTGGATCCTCCAAAGCCCTGTATTTTGCATAGATATGTATGTCAGAGAAACATAAGTGCTGAGAAGATATAAAAGCTACCCAATCAATGAGGAAACCTTTTATATCACAGTGCAGAGATGCAAATGATCTGCACGGCAGCCAGGAATCAGACTTCAATAAAATAATATAGATATGAAGAATATAAAATTGGATACACAGAGCAAAAACTTTTGACAGAGCCCCTGCAATGATTACCTCCTCTATTCCCAATTTCTCTGTGTGTGTTTTTTGCTTTCCAGGAATCTGATGTCAATGGAGTACTTAAGACAGAGGAATAACATGACACAGAACTGATGAGGATTTCTGTTGAACAACTGTTTTGTTTGTCAGACTCCATTTTATTAAAATCACATTGTTTAAATGCCACATTGAAAAAAGAAATCAACACTGGTTATTTGACTTCATTACATCCAGTGTTGACTTAATGCATCAGAAAAATAGGACCACATAGGCACCTGTACTTACAACACGATTCTGTCTTCTATGCACACACATGTGGAATCACAGAAGAGTTTGGGTTGGAAGTTTAAAGATCACCTTGTCCCACAACCCTACCATCAGAAGACACATCTTTCCACTTGACAAGACTGCTCAAAGTCCCATCCAACCTGGATTTGAATGGATGGGGCATCCACACTGTCTCTGGACAACTTATTCCTGTGCCTTACCATCCCCATCATAAAAATTTCTGTCTTTTGTCCAATTTAAATCTACTCTTTTAGTTTAAAACCATAACATGTATTCCTCTTACACATGGAATTATCTGGTTTTAAAGCCTATGCATCTAAATCTAGCTTCTCTTGGCACTTTATGCCAATAGGTGTGGCATAAAGTGTGTACATTTTTTACAATGAATAAAAGTATAATCGCATACTAAATAAAATAATATTGACATAATGCACTTCCACATTTTATGAAGGTTCTAAAATCTTTCTGAAATCAAAGTGCATACAAGAGGCAAACCATCCAAGCAGAACACAGCTTACCAGCAAGCTGTGCTAGCAGAGCAGTGCACATGAGGTGCCTGTGACACTTGGACCTTTGCTGCTTTGAGGACACAGGATATTGATGCTTCACAGCCAGGCAAGCAGACTCTTAAACAGAGAAACTCTGCCTCCTACTAGGCAACCAGCCAGGCAAAAGACTGGTAGCTCCCAGCTCCCAGTAGTATATGTGGGTGCTGGCCAGTCAACTAGAGAGCTAAGGAGGTACTGGTGTTCGATGCCCAGGGATACATCCTAATAAGTACTGCCCACCCAGCTTGGGTGAGGGCAGACAGCTTGTGCTGTGATATGGCAAGCCTGTACACAGTCAGCAGCTAGGAAAAGTGGAGCAAGGACTTGGGAAGAAGTTCAGTGGGAAAGCACAGTGTGCCTGGCATCAGTAGCTTTGAGAAGTACATGTTCACTCCCTTGTTTGAGTGGGGCTTGCTGTGGACCACTCTTCCTACCACAGAAAACAGTGGCCTCCCCCAGAGGATGCCCCTCCACAGCATTTTGCTGAGTCAGTGCTGATAAAGCAGGGCAATGCACAACTCAATAAATAAAAAGTACAGGAGGAGTTAAGGCAGTCAGAATTTAATTCGCTGCTTTGAAATCTGTCCAAGAGAGCACCAACACACAAGACCTTCTTCCTTTGAAAATAATGTTTTATGTCTTCTATGCTGATGAATAAAGGATCAGGATAAAGCAGGTTCTGCATTTTATGTCCAATTAATTTTTAGCAGAAGTTCTTACTTCTGGCTTAAGATTTTTTGTAATAAAAGCTACAGGTTTGACTTACTACTACAAAAATTGGGGAGGATAAAAGAAAGACATTGTTTTGAATTTTTGCAAGAATAAAATAAGTAGGTATTCTATTCTGGAGTGAGTGCTCTGAGGTTTGCTGATTTATTTTTCTATTTTTTTAAAATTATTTTTTCCCTTTTATTTTTTTTTTCTTTTTTCTTCTTTTCCACCAGAAGCTGATTAGCTGATTTTGCCACTTATCTCCATGGTGCTGTATCTAGCAGCAGTCTCCCTATGGAATGTACTTTCAAAAAGTAATGAGATGCAAAATTTCAAACTGGAGCCTGCAGTGGCTAATTAGGTGTTTAAATATGGACTCAGCTGCTATCCCAGTTTGAAAACTGGATTCATGTTTAGCACATTTCTTGGCAGTCTTACTTGTTTCTCCTCAGGCTGGCTTTAGTTGCTTTGTTTTCTACAGTGGTCTCCCACCTATGTCCAATGATCCCATGTCTAGTAAAGAGCATTAAGCGAGGTCAGGGTACCCACTGAGTAACAGGGGAAACTGTGCTGCTCAGATCACTTCCTTCACCCTCCTGTGCACGGGGCTCTCTTGCTGCTCTCAGCTTTTTCCCTCTCACTGAGGATTCCTTTCGCGTTGCGCACACACATTAGACATTATGGTGTAGACATTATGGACTCACTGTACCCCACCACACCCTGCTGCAGCAAAAGGCTCAGAACACTTTTGACCATCCTGACTGGCACACAGATCAGTTTTACCCAGCCAGTGCTAGCACTGAAGCTTTCCTGACGTGAACCTTTCACAACTGTCTTGCACATCATCCTCCTTTCACCCGTCACTGTGCTCCCCAATTTCCAGCGTGTCAATTTGCCTGGAGGGCAGAGTGCACCAAGATCAAACTGCAGAAAACCCAACTGCTATGTGCTCCATTAAAAGCCAAGTGATGCAAAATGTGGCTGACATGCTGGGCTTTTTAATGAAAGGCCACACAAAATTTCAATATATGCCTTAGGATGAATCAGTGAATTAAGCAAAACACAGGCTTGCTGTATTAAAATGACTAAAGCTTCCTAATGATTTATGTATCAATCTTGCAATACATCATCACCATTGCTTAGTCAAGACTATAAAAGTCTATTATTAAACACTCATGAAGTTTTCACAGCCTTAAATTTTCTTTCTTCAGGGAATGCAGCACAAGATTTTTCAAGTTTTGATAGATTTTTGCAGCTTATTTTGAAGCAGCTAAAGAAATATATTGGAAAATAAACGTGTCTTTACTTAGGCAGTTTCTTTCTCTTATGATAAAGCTTGAGTCGTAAATATTGTTTTTTAGATTAAAACAGGCTTCCTGGCAGTACTACATGTATTTATCCTGTGAATAAATTTTCTAAGTGCCATTAATTGTGATTTTCTCTCAATAAAAACCAACCAGCCAAACAAAAAGCAATAAACAAACAAACAAACCTCAGACAAAACAAACAAACATCTAAAACAAAAATCAAAACCCAAAAACAAACAAACAAACAAACCAAACTGAAATACAAACAAGGAGAAAAGACCTAGTGGGAGAAATTAGAATAAATATACTACCACTGACAACCAGTATTTCAACAACTGAAAGAAAGAAGCATATAGATTAGTAAAACAAAGCTCAAATCTAAGGTATTAACTTATCTGCTTTTGAGATGTGGTTGCAGTCATGTTTTGTACAGCAGCTCTCCTGTTACCAACTACTACTACGGGCTATTGCACAGTCACTCATCTCATGTAAATGACTGGGCATTTTGTGTGTTCCTGAGCAACTTCTCATGTACTTCTTCATGTACATTTCTTTCATATATGTGATATTTAACCTTAAAAAATAAATTGTGTCAGTGAACATATAACAGTTAGGGTGGCTGAAGCATAAACCTTGAGTGAATAGGGAATGCAGCATTAGGGACTCCTGAAGAGCCCTCATGACTCTGTGATGAATTTGTTCCAAAGGAAGGCTACCAGGCCAATACATTAAGTTAGTGGTTCTACAAAAGGTAAAAAGCAAATCCTGAATGTCCCAATTTGTGGCATGGGGGTTACTTAAGCAGTCATAGGCCAGTGGCAGAGCAACCCATCTTGCCTTTCATTTCTCTTCTGCAGCGAGCTCTCCAGTTCCGCATGTTGCTCACACACAGCTCTGGACAAATGCAGGCTTTGTCTGGCATCTTTCAACTGTAGTAAAATAACATTTTTCTTCCTAAAATTAGAGTATAAGGGTAAAAGCCCAGAGCTGGGAAATCTCTCTCTCTAAAAGGTAAAATATTGGTAATTTTCTCAGTAAATGGTATCTCAGCAGATCAGAGAGTCCTACCTTGTGCTTTACTCACAATGCAGTAGGAGCCTCAAGCTGGAAGCTGGGTGGTGTTTTGGTTTTTGCTTCTTTTTTAAAGCCATGCTTCCCAGCTTCCAGCACTTCACTGTGAATACATAGCATTCAGTGACTGGCCCCTTCTAATAGCCTTTAGAAAATGCAAAGGGAACAAAAACTGTTTCTAGAGGACTACATTTAGTAAAGAAACATAGAATGTCTTTATTTTAAAGTCATTATGAAAGGCAAAATAAGCCAGGGCTTGTCATCCTGGGTGTTAATGTCACCCAGATGGAATCAGAGCATCATTTTTAATTTGGCTGATCCCTACTCCTAACGGCAGGAGGTGAGATGCTGAGACCTATTCTGCCCTACTGAGAGTTGCTGTGTGCAGCTCAGTTGCTGTGTGTTCAGCGTAGCTCTCAAATGCATATAAGATGGACTTAAAGGTGGGTCTTCTCAAAGTCTCTCCAGAATAAGTACCTTCAAAGAAGTCAAATTTTTCTGTTTGTGTACAGTTGGTGTTAATTTCAAATGTTTTGGATTATTTTAAATATCAATGTGAAATTCAAGTTATAATTACTGTAATTCCATTCTTCCAGGAAATATGTGTTTATTTAGAATGATACAAATTGCTAGTTTTCTTCAGTCAGGGCATTTGACGTTGAGTTAAGTATGTGCTAACAGTTGAAGTGGTATTTGAGCATAACAGTATCCCTTTATTCAATTAAAACTCTCCGTTAAACAAATGAATGAGTGACTATACAAAAGGAAGCAAATTTTTGCATTGCTTTACCCAAGAAAAAAATCACGGCTTCAAGACCTACATTCCGTGTCCTCATGACCCATCTGAGGGATGGGGAAACAACATGGACACATCCCTTGGATTATCTGGATCTCAGATTATTGAATATTATCACACATCTTGTAAGATTATCTATAGGATTATAAATGGGAGGAGGCACTCTGCACTCACTTTTGGAAAACTTCCCACCTCTCCTGCAATAGAGCTTTTAAGTTGAAGGAAGTAATGGGGGGTTTTGTGGTTTCTTTGTTTCCACGACAATGCACATAGGACCACAAAAGCCCCAGCAATAACTTGAATAATCAAAAATATTCTTTAAAAGTGTCTTGAAACTGGTGTAGATTTTTGCAGATTAGCTACAAGTTCTGAGCTTTTCATTCTGGGACTCAGAAGGAACTGTAGTGTCTGAATAAGCAAATGAGGTGCTGCCATTTCAAATCTAGCACAGTGCACCAACTGTGGTTGGCAGATTGACAATAGACTATGTTGGTGTATATGCAAAGATAATTTAAGGCTTAATTGTGGTGGGCTCAACCCACTGCACAGCCTTGGATTTAAGGAGGGGCTGAATGTGTTCTGCAAGAGCAAATATTCACCACACAGAAGGACTGGTCTGTCTTACTGGAGGAAATGTGCCTGCAAAATCCTTTTTCCTTTGAGATATCTACAACTACTGCTCAGAAAATGCTATGCCATCAATCTTTGTTTACAGAAATAACAAAAGATTAGCAAGTCTGGAACAGCCTACTTTTGAAAATCAGTTTCTGCCCATTGAAACAATTTAACAACTTCTGCTTTTTAGAAGTTTTCTTATGTAGTGAGAATACGAACATCACAGCTTCCATCTGAGTGATAATAGTGACTAACTCCCAGGATATGAGTTAAGACAAGGAACAAACTCATAAAAAAGACAGCTATTTGTTAAAAGCAATCACAAGAAGCCTTCTCCTCAGTTGGAAGACCTTCCTAGGTTAAAGAAATACAGCTGAATGCCAACAGGTACCAGAGGAATTAAAATGTGGGAGTTTTCTGCATCCATGAAATGACTCACAGTCCAGACACAGCATGAAAGGCTTTTGTTCTTGTGAGACTGTACATCAACAGCATAACTCATCCACTGTCGGAAATCAGGTGGGATTTAAATAAGATTTAAATGTAAATGGGGCCTGTGAAGAGGGAGGGTCTTATCTGAGGAACATAAAAATGCCAGCTTCAGCAAAACACAAAAACCTACAGGAAAGGAGTAAGATACAAAGTTCACAGCCAGCATTGCAAAGTGATTATTTCTAAGCATCATAAAGGACAGCATTAGCAATCACTATCTGTACCATTCGGCCTCAGAGCTGAGTTTTGGGGTTTGCTTTGCACATTTCCCAAAGCTGTGTTACCCTGAATACTGTAAACAGGCATCTGTAACGGCAAAGCAAGCATTTCACAGAAGGGGCATGGCATGGCCTGGGACCAGAATGCTTAAGAGCTCTTTCACTTGCAGACATGCCCGAACCTAGTGAGACCTAACAGGTTTAGCTTTCCAGGAAACGTCAAGAAGTTTCATGTCCTGAAAAACTAACACAGTCACAGAGCTGCCCTGCCCCAGCCCTCGCTGAAAAAAGAATGTTAAGAAACTGCTGCTTTGACTGATTGATTGATTGATTGATTGATTGATTGATTGATTGATTGATTTTTTGTGGCAGCTCGGGTACTGAACATGCCCACCACTCCTTTAACATCTTTTTAAAAGCTCTTGAGCTTCCCCTCAAGCTCCTGCGAGCCATAGTGCTCCTCAGCCTCTGTCCCTCTTGGGAAGCTGGGACTTTGCTGGGTACAGCCTCTCTCCACCTCCCATGGCAAGTGAGCCTGGGCTCCCACAGCACCCAAAACATAGTGAGAACAGAAGAAATGGAGCAACAAAGCTACAACTGTATCAGACATCTTGGCAGTATTAAAACTCCTGGAGGCTAGAATAGTTTATATTTACAGAGATTCCTTTTACTTAGAAAGCATAGTTTTCACAACACATTTCTTATGAAGAACTTGATTTAATCAAAAGACCAACTTTTCTTCAAAGGTGTAAGATTTCAAATGTTTGGTCTGTTTTTGAACAGTTCTTCTCAGAACAAAGACGTTTAGGATGAGGAATAGAGAAAAGGTTAAGAGTTAACAAATCACAGAGGCAGAAATCTGCCTTCAGCTCCTTGCACAATACCTCATAATCCTTAATGTGTGTGGCAAGACATGGAATGAATGGCTATGAATAACCAGGAGCAATAGCAAGGCTGAACCTGGAGGGAGTTTCTGGAAGGTGAGCTGATAATTTTGACCATTTCTCTTAACACATTATTGCAGGGATTTACAGGCATGTGTGCCTATGCTAGGCAGTCCAAAGGACAACTCCACTGACAAGATACTGGGAGGATGGTGGTAGTTAAGGCAATTGACAGAAATGCTTAAAGCATTTGAATAATCACTCAAGACCTAAACTCCAAAGCTTTTAAGGTTCATTCAGCCTTATGAGTCTTTTTGCTGACAGAAAGATGTTAGACTAACCTTCCCCTCTCAAGGGCAACAAGCTCTCTCTCGGGTCCCAGTTCTCCAAGTCCCTTGTGCCCTCTCTATCACATGAATGCAATACATTAACTTTCAAATTACCATAGAACCGTCTTGCCTCTCTGGAAAACAGACATCTGTGAGAACCACTGTCCTAAATGCCATGCACAGCTGGCTTCTCCCACCAAACCCATGGTGCAGGGAGAGGCTGGGCAGCAGGAGCACTCATATCTCACACACTTCCCAGCATGCTGGGATTTTGAGCTAGCTCAGAAACACCATGTCCAATTAAACCAATAACCATTATTAACAATCCCTTGTTAAGAACATTAATTCTTTTAGACAAAAAGGAATTTAACATTGTGACAACAAAGTAGCTACACTCAATATCCCCAAATGTATCTGACATTACCTTTGTGGTATATGTGTTACACTCTGTTATTGTTCTCCAAAAGTCAATCAATCCTAAAAGCATTTTTATTAGACAGAACGAAAATACATTGATAAATGTAAAATGAAAGCTTTCTGAAGTTGGCATCCTGACTTAAATATTTCTCTGTTATCAGTTGCAGGAACAGACAAGAATGGATAAAACACTTGATGCATTTGAGCTAGAACTCTGTCTTTTGAATTGATGAATTGGTCTACTGATAGAGTAGCCCATTTATCTTTTTAAATTAACTTACAGAATTTGAGATCTGTGACTTCCCCAGTACACTCATTTTCCAGGCCAGTCAATTTTTGCAATTAATGCTAATCGCTGCAAACACAAGGGATCATTTTGCAAAGCAGCAAATCCTTTTGCATTTATACAGAGAGTATTTGGCAAAGAAGGACTTATGTGTGTGCAGTAAGCATTTAAATACTTATCATCTAACTCTGTACAGGAAAACTTGATAACCTGCTGCAGGAAGTACATGTCTAAGTGAATACAGCACTGTACTGCAGTTGGCATTTGGTCCTGTTAAGGCAACATAATTTATCTTGCAAATAGAACCAGAATATGCAATAGAAGACATCGTGGAGAAGCTGCTTAAACAACCAAACTCAAACAAAACCATATAGTCCATGAGTTGAATAAAACCTATGGTAATATGTATCTATCTAATATCTAACAATCTTTTATGGTTATAATGTCTGTATGTTTCACAGCATTTTATTGAACAACAGTCCAGTGACACAGCTCTTTGTATGTTATTATGAAAGACTTCTGTACTGACTAAATTAGATTTACAAAAAAGGGTAATAATGAAAATCTCTCCTACTTCCTTTTAAAATTTTCCCTTTATTATATTAAAAAAATAGACAGATACCCAACAGCACTATGCTACTACTGTGCTACACCAGCTTCGTATTTGTTTTTGCTTGAATTTAAGATGTTATACTTCCAGTTCTTCCAGTCAGAGAGAATTAAGAAACTTTAAATGACAACTCAATCATGAAAAGGCACTGAAGGAAATAATTAGATATTTAAAAAATAGAAGCCTTTCCTTGGAAAAAAAAAATGTTGACTCATGAAACCACTCTTAGTAAAAAAAAAAAAAATCTATTTTACACAAATGTCTAGCTTAAAAAAAGAAAGAGAGAAAAAAGAAAGAGCAATTTGAAACTGATAGAGATACTTGAAAAGGATGCTTTAGAAATTAAAGATTGGGAGTTTCAGTTTTATTGTCATACTTCAAAATCTGAATACCAATGTACTCATTGGGATAATTGCAAATAAATTTTTTTTAAAAAACTAGAACACTGAAATCAAATGTTTTGGTTTCAAAAATGGATAAATATTTTCCAAAAGTAATTCACCATCTTAACTTTTAGTTGCTGTTCATGGAAAATATTTTCCAAGATTTCAGTAATGCTGATGGAAAAAAAATCCTCAACTTTCTGCCCAAACTTAATGCAACTTTTTTACCAATAAACATCACATACATGGAAGAAGAGAAGATGAAGGACACGCTTCATCCAAGAACAGGGGGTCTCCAGACACTTTTCTAGACAGATCTTCCCATCAGTACCTAACACTTTTGTTATAGTTTCTTATGAACTGCCTAACAGAGGAAAGGAACTGGAGCTGCCTGGTCTCTTCAGAATCTTCCCAGGTCTAGGGCAGAGCTGTTTATCCTATTTTACACTAGCTAGGACACACATGTGGCAGCTGGGAATTTTGCAATTCTTTTCATTTAACTTCTCTTGTCTCTGATATGATTCATGCACTAAGACTACAGGGAAAAATACAGAAATTTTATCTAATATATTATATTCAGCTTGGAGAGTTTCAAAAAAAATCAGCTCCTTCTGCAGTTGGAGAGCAGAGGAAAGGGAGCAGAAAAGTGTGACTAACTGTTCTTGAATATACAAGAGATGTGAACCAGAAAAGGAGCTGTGTTACTGTGGCTGGGGAGTTCATAGATCTGTGATTCACAGCATTACAGGGCCCATTTGGTATGCAAAAAGAGAGGATGATGAAAGGAATAGTTAGTCATGGAGAAAAAGCTAGACGGAACACACAAAGATGCTAACCCCTGGGAAAGGAGCATATTCAAGTGTGATCCATGGCCTTGGAAAGAGAACATCGTCTTTTTTTCTTTATTTTCCTGAAAACATCTTCTTACTTTGGTAGGTAGAGCACTCAAAGGAGTGCTCAGCCTTGAAAGAGCACCATGAACTCCAGTGCACTGCTCCAGCCTATCTCAACCCAAGTGGATTGTACATTATTCTTCAAGCTTTTGCTAAAACCAGACAGCCATATTCTCTCCTGACCTTACCTTTTAAGTATAATTCAAGGCAGGCAAAGGAGGAAAGAAGGCCAGAGGAAAGCTAGCTGCGCTGCTGGAGCACACAGTGTACTACCCTCTGCATGCAATTGCTGAAATCACCACTGTGGAAATGCTTGCACATAGGTTGTGTTTCTCTTAAACTTTCACCTCCCTGAAAACAGTGGTGTTCAAAGTAGGGATGAAGGAGAATGATTTGCCTTAGGGATCCCCTTGTTGACTGGTGATTGCTGTTGAAAATGGTCTGGATCTAAAAGACCACAAAGGCGTTTGATGTTCCTCATATATATCCTTCAGCAAAAGAACTGGGAGAACAGTCAGTGCTCTTGTGCGTTTGCATTTTCAATAACACACATGAAACAAGCTGTGCCCTGCCTGTTTGGAACAAGCTCTATCCTGCCTTCATGTACTCATACCATGTCTCTTCCACTGGTGTGTGTGTGTGTGAAGAAGAGGGGCAGGAAGGAGGAGAAATGTCATTCACAGGAAAAAGATAGGAGCGGGGCTAGGGGGAAACATAAGAGGAAGATAAATGGAGAGGAGAAGATAAACTGGTGGGTAGTTTCAAAGAAAAAAAAAAGGAAAACAAATATGAGATAGGGAGGGAAAAGGCAATTCAAACAAAAAAAATCCTCAAAAGACACAGATGAAGAAGCAGGCAAGCATGAAGAAAGAGACAACAAAGGAAAGAAAGTAATGTAAAATGCAAAAAGACAAAATTAAATTAACCATCGCATTGAAAAGAGCTATCCCAAGCAACATGGGATAAATCAGGTTGGTAAGATAGGAAACAAACTAAAGAGGAAACATGGAGGACAGTAATTCAAGCTTCATTTAACACTGTTCATGGGACAGGCCTTCCAAAAATTGTTTGTTATGCAGTTGCCCTGGGGTCACTGATATGGGTGATGTCTGGTTTCAGATCAGATCTCTCAGCAGCAAGTATAACCAATGAGGAGAAATGGTCACTAATGTGACTGCCAACGCAGAGTCTCCTGGGTGGGAGAAGGATTCCACAGAAAAGTCTGTGGTAAAGCAGAGAACTGAACCTCAGTTTACTGTCTCCTTTAAGTCGAGACAAGTCTCCTGCCTTTCCTTCTCTGCCAGGCTTGATGGATGAATCCCTGCTCCAGTACTGTCACTCACCTCTAGTCAGGACACTAGCCCAACTAGCATCTAGGAATAATGGGACAAGAGTATGGTAAACAATTCAGCCTGCTACCAGCAGTAATGTCCCCAGCACAGAGTACAGCTTCCCTTTCTCCAGCTATGATTCCAGATGGTTATGCTGCTTTTCTGCTAGGTTAGGACTACCAGCCAATCTGGGAACATACACCCAAGTGATAAAATGAATTATGGCCAACTGGTGCAACTCAAAATAAAGGGGGGGAAAAAAAAACCCAAGAAAATTTTTAGAATTCTTTCCCATTCACACAAGCAACAAAAATGAGACATGGCTTCACCAGGAAACTGTTTACCATGGGTGTCTTTGCCGTATCCATTAAAGCTCTTGAATGTTGCTCTGAATCACAAGACATCTCCAGGGCCCCATGGAGCAGGCAATGCCTGGGTGTGATACCCCCAGCAGTCCTCCTGCTAAACACCCTGCTCACGCTGTAGGGACACACTCAAACACACAAGTGATCTCAATGGTTTTTGCAGCACTATTTATGGTGACGTCAAACTATTCACCCGAGTGGGGGATTATTGGCAGTCAGGCTGAAAAAATTATCCAGGAGCTTCCTTTTACACCTGAACCAAGGAAAGGTTTGGACTTGAATTTACAGCCCACTCTGGGTTTCACCAGTGTGCATATGTGCAGGCACCACTGCTGCCCCTGAGTGATTCAGAGCATCTGTGTGGGAATGAGCAGGCAAAATCAGTCAGAATCTGTCATCCTTTATGGCCCTTTTTACATCAATGATGTTGAAATGCAAAGGACATAAAAGCTGCAGGTAAATCTCACTGGTATATTATTATTTTTTACGTCAGACTGGTCATGGTCTTGCTCAAACATAACTTTCCCAACTGAAACATTGTAGTTCCTTTAAAATATGAGTTAATAAAGATAAATCAAAGATAGGGAGGATCCTAAATTAAAGAGGCACAGTACAAGGCCTTGCTATAATCAAGGAAACTACTGTTATCTAGAGACACAGAACAGTCACATTTAATTCTGCATTCCACACTATAGCACAAAGAAATACTAATCCCCTTAGCCCCCTTGCATGGTGCCATCCAGCACACGCCCATCAGACACAGTGAACACATACATCAAGTGGAGAGTAAGGGTAATTTCCTGTGGTTGTTTTACAAGCAAGATATTAAATTGTGACTACCCTGCAGAGGTTTAAACAATGGCTTGTAATAAAACTGATGCCATAGTATGTAATCAGAAGTTTGACGTGCCTAATGCAGCATTCATATGTAAAATGTCTGCAGCGGAAACAGCTCAGCCCTCTAACTTCAGTCTTTGTTCGGAAATGAAACCTTGGGCCAGGTACCTCTGATCACCTGCTGAAGTCCCTGTTAAAGGGTGGAGACAGGTTTTCGTGGAAATGACAGGGAAGTCAGACTGGCTCCGTGCAGGCAGGGAGAAGCTCTCTGGAGCCCAGGAGAAGGCAGGTTCTGCTTGAGCCTGTTAGTAAGCACGTAATTGCATGACTGCATGGGGAAATTTTGAAATTTTTCTCTGCCTGTTCCTCTGCTAACTAAACCACTCCACGCAGTTCCTGTATGATACCAGAGACATTTATCACGTCATTTGATGTCTTCCCAATGTTAGAAATATTCCACATTCACCCACAGTTTTCCTAAATGAAAGCAGGAGGTCAGAAGTCATTCACGCATTTAAGCCCATTTTGCTGAATTAAAAACTCAGGGTGGCCACAGTCTGGATCTCAATAAGCTCTGGGGAAGCACAGGGGGTGACACAGACACGAGCCAGGGTGCAGCGCTGGCAGTGAATCGCCAGGCTGATGGGTGAGAGGGCAAGGACTGTAGGGTCGGACAGGGACAGGCAGGATGGCACGGCCAGGGGCCGGGCGGCGGCTGGGGGAAGCCGGAGCAGGGCTGTGAGGGGAGCCACGGGCGGAGACAGGCGTGTCAGGAGCAGAGCAGGAGGCAGAGGGAGCGGGCCGGAGGCAGAGGGAGCTGCGGGGCAGGAAGGAGCAGCGGGCGGCCGAGGCCGGCACAGCAGCTGTGAGGCAGCTGGGCAGGCAGGGCGAGCTGCCCGCCCGGAGCGCAGTCAGCATCCCTGCTCGGCGGGCAGGCAGCGGGCAGCCTCAGGCGGCTGCCGGAGCTCATCTGAGGGCAGCAGCGCGGCCTCTGGGCACGCATCCTCTTGGGGACGATGGCCATTAGCATCCATCCAGCCAAGACGTTTCAAAACATCCCGGTTATGGGGCGACTCCCTGATTAGGTAGCGGCGAGCCCAGGCGCTGCGTGCACCACAAGCATCACCGCAGTATAAGCATCAGAAAGCAAGGCGAGGTTTTCAAAGTCCAGAATAAAAGACGCCGTTCAGAATTCATAAATTATCTGTACCTTTGGCTCAAGGCTGCAAAGCTTTGATCAAATATTAAATATATTAAGCAAGTGCTTGAGAAGCACCATAAATTATACAAACCAAAAAAAAAAAAAAATAAAGGCAACAAAACCCCACTTTATTCAGTAGTGAGTAAAACTGCTCTTGTAGTTTAATCTGTACAGGATTACTACAGATCAGTGAATACCAAAAAGGGATCGGTACCTGCTTTGTAAGTCGTTTAGGTGCAATTTGCCTACATAATGGGTGGCTGATGAGACAGTGATGATCCTAGCGTTGTGACTGTGCGTTCCTGATTGCTTCAGCGTATCCAAGAGGAGGTTAGTCAACAGGAAGTGTCCCAAGTAGTTCAAGCCGAAATGCTCCTCAAACCCATCCTCCGTCTTCCTTTCAGGGACCAGCATCACCCCAGCTGGAGGAAAAAGTAGAGGTAAAATCTGTTGATTTATTTCAGAGGAGCAGCAGGCTAGAAGGAGTACGGATCTCCTGCTGCAGAGGGTAAACACAGCGCTTAGAGCAGTGAGTGACTGGTGATGGCATGTAAAGTCGACACTGATTTATTCCTGACAAGAAAAATGTCTAAACCCCCACTTTGGTTATCCAGATAACGTGCTGATTGACTCTCTCCCTCTCTCCCTGTAGGACTGTGAATTAATTTGTGAAAAGTGTTTTCAAGAGGTGGGAGCTTGGCGATCTCAACAACATTCCCTGCATCAAAGCTCTGAGCAGTGGAGACAAGACCAGGCTAAGCAGCAGACCAGCTCTCCCAGACAGCTTCCTCTTGGGTCCTGGCTGGAGTTTAAAGCTCTGGTGAGTCTACATCTGAAATCTGCAATTTCTGTCTCACTGGTGTGGGTGAGAACAGATGTAGTAAATTTACCCAATATATCTTAATTATCATGCTTACAAGCAGCTGCATATTGAAATTAGGTTTTCAATGCTTATTTTGGCAATATTTTTGCATAAATTTCCACAAACCACAATTTTCAAACTCAGTGTCTAAAATAAGTATCCACATCCCCAACATGCAATGTTGATTTCAGCATCTTGCAGAGAATTGTGAGTTCATGCATAAATTATATCATGTATTGAGCCTGTGTGATGGATAGCTACCCTGCTCAATTAGAGCAGATACTTGAATGCTATAAATTATTCTTATTTTATTAAAATTTAATTATTGTACAAGTGGACATGACCTTTGTCATTTAGATGTAGACGGACATAACTCAGGGAGAATCCTGTTATAGGATGCTTCTCTCTAACACCCCTAAATATGATACAGCAGAAAGGCCACCTCTGCACACAAGATATAAGAGAGTGTCAGCTAAATCCACATGCTACTTCATGTGCCTGTTAAAAAGCCTTTAACCTCCCATTTCCTAATGTCAGCCTGACCTGATGATCACACATAAAATTTAAATTGCACATGCTGTGCATCTACGTTGCTGCTTTGGGGGTACCTGCCACTTGACAGTCCTGCTTTGTTGCTGCCCCTTGGGTCGAAAGAGAAATGCTTTTGGGATCTTTTTTAGTATGGTAAACACCCATAGATATTCACCTGTGGCTTTCTACTGCTTAATGGAGTAGCTGGAGAAGCAGTGGGAGGGGAAGAAACTCAAGAACACCACAAGACAAAACAAAAGGTTTCGGTGGAACACAGCGTACCTGCAAACGGAGAACTTAAGGCTGGACATGAATGATGCTGACTGGTGGTACAGTGAAAGAAACACAACACAAATTACATGAGGAGGCTCCACAAAAACCCTGATTATCATCTCCTTATGTCATTTACTGCCACAAACTGTGTGTAATCACATCTATAACACTGGCTGGGACTGAGAACTGGCGTGAAGGTTACGGACAGATGCAAAAGCAAGACAAGCCCAGTTGTGACTTTTTCTTGTTTTCTGGGAAGATGGAAAGGGAATGGCCTGGCTATGGAAAAAACCCCCAAGCTCCCAGACCAAGTCTCAACCTGCTACAGTGCAAGTTTTAGCACAGACAGAACTCAGCATGAGCTGTTGGAGGGCAGATGGAAACATTGCTCCATCTCTGGGCACCAGGGCTAGTACAAGGAAATGATTTGCATATCTCTGAGGCCATCCTGCCCTCCAAAGCTCTGACACTTGGAAAAGGTGAAAGGAAGCAGTTTGCCAGAGTTCTGTTTGCAGCAACACTAGTAAAATAGAAGCCCAAGAAAGGCAGCCAATATAAAAGAGCCTCGGCACAGCAAGGCTGATCTGCGCTCCAAATGCTGCTTCTGCATCTGCCGGGATTGCTGCAGGGCTCGATATAGGACCCCTCCATGCATGGACACACTTCTGTTGGTTGAGTCAGATGGAGGGATGGAGAAATTTGTCCTGAGAGAAGTGTGTTAGACAGCTGCTAGAGCTGTTCAGCTTTGCATCGTGACCAGCAGGCAAACACAGGGAGGCTGCCACCGCTCACATTAGCCCCCAGGATGCCTGTGCCACAGCAACTTCACCCTCAACCTCCAGAGAGGCACGGGATTTCATGAACACATAGAGGCTTTGCCCTCCACCCCAATTAGTCTCTACCATCTGTGCTGTACATCATGGAAGAAAAGAAATCAGATCTGAGCTCAGGTCAGGAGACAGAAAAAAATTTTCATTTATGCAATGCACAACTGTAAAGATACACACTCCCCAATATTCTTTTGCTCATTCTTCAAGAGCATCCCCTGAGCAGAAATTCTGGTCAGGTCCTTGAGCAGGCACAATCACCTTTGCCTGCATCTGATACTACTACAATTCCCTTTTCAAGAGCTGCTCAAATAATGTTAAGACAAAACATCTTTGAAAGACTTTTTTTTTTTTTTAAAGGCTCTCATCTTTCAGTTAGTTCATATCAAGGCTGTTAAAAAAATCTTGTCCAGTAGTCTGAGGGCAGTTTTTCTTATTTGAGGAAAAGCCATTTTTAATTCACTAAAAGTGAGCATACAAAGGAATACCCAACAGGCAACTGAACTTATCTCCTTCCTTAACAAAAGGGAAGATCTTGTAAGTGTAGCAGCAAGCACTTTTTTAAATTATTAACTACCTAACATTCAGTAGATACTAAAAGTGGCATGCTATTGATTTTCTCTTGTCCAGAAACATCATCAGCTTTACTTAAGAGTCCCAAACGTTAACTCAAAAATGAAAGCTGGTTTTACTTTTAATTTTTTTAATTAATCCAATACTACTTGAAGCATTAACAAATGCCTTGTCTTTTCATTGTAAACTAAGAATGATTGTGCTTATTCTTCTGGTATGGAATCCAAATAACTCAGTATCTTTCTGATTTTAATTATCAATAGTCAGCCTTATAATTTTTTCAGAGTGTATGTGAAATTTGAAATGGCAGCACACAAACCATTAATGCCAAACACCTCAGTTCTGATATAACCTTCTTATATGTTTTTCCCCTTGATTTAGCTGGATTATCTCCAGAAATTTCAGATTTAAAATGTCACTGATAACATCATGGCATAAGAAAATTAATTGATAAGTAAACTGAACATGAACTTCTACTTTGTAATTGGTTAAGTATTGCTAAAATATTCTGGCAAAAGACTGATAGTATGGGAACAAAAAACTGACTAAACAAAACATGGATGTGTGATTTTGCAGAGGTAGAAATAAATTAGAATAAGGAAAATATTTTTCTGCAAAACTATGCTTAACTGTTCTTATAGATATAGTAATACATTCCAGTGTGGTGCAGTTCTGCATTTATTGTAATATGTTCAAATTATACACATTTTTAATTAGCTTTAATGAATAACAAAAGTTGTATTCCTTTCTAATTCTATGACTGGGCAATAATCGTATTTCTCACTCAAAGAATAAATACACTTCAAGAGAGCTGTCTTTGTAAACAGGAATTTATGATGATTTTCTATAAATTTTGTAGTGAAACTCCTGGATTCTCATCCATCTTATGTAATTTAAAGAACGAAATGGATCTGACACTGCATGCAGCATAACAAAAATTTTTATGATAGTTGTAAATATTATAGGCCAGACATACCCCATTTTTATTGAATTATACAGGAGAATTTGCACTATGTCTGCTCACACTGCAGATGATGACAAATCTTGCTTTAACTCCCATACCTGCCACTGCAAAGACATCCTTCATCTCCATTATAAAATGTGTTTTAAGAGCTGTAAAAATACAAGTATTTCACTCATCTGGATTTATTTACAGTGAGCTATTTGGAGGTTTTTTAAGTCAGTTCTCTCAAACTCACTACAAAAGAAAAAATTAAAACCTTTTTCACATAAAGAACAAAATGTCTGCCTTCCCAGCCAGGCTCTCAGAAGAGGGTTTGGAGGCAGATCCCCCTCACACAAGTTCTTTTATCTCCAGACAGCCAAAGGCTGGGCAGATAAAGCAACAGGTCATCCACAAACATTTACACATAACACCTTCACAGCAGGAGGTGAACCTTTATAATCACATTCACCCAATTCTTGCTATTTACAAGGAAGTGATGCATACTGTACCAAAAATATTCCCAAGGGGTAAAAATAGGAGACAGTTACTTGCAGTAAAAGCACAAAGCCCTTCCTCCACGCAGGCTTTGCACTGTCTTAGCTGATGCCTTTAGCAGCATTTCAATCCCACCAGTGCAGCCACAGAGGGCAACCTACCTCAATTCACAGAATGTTAAAACTGCTCTGTTCTGCACACCCATGCAACAAAACACCTTTGGGTGTACCTGCATGTAAAATAGCATGGCCCACTTCTCACCTGAACAGCAGAACCATTCAGCAGCACGCCCTGGCCAGGCTGCCTACACCTGACTGCTTGTTCCATCTGGTTCCATTGGGCTGTGCAACCCCAGAGCACACCTGCCCTGTGGGTCTCCCCTGGCTAGTGAGCAACGAAAACATGCAGTGCCTTATTGTAAGAATTGCCCCCAGAAGTGCTTACTGGAGGCACAACTGTGCCCACATGGCTGCTTCTTACAGGTGCTGCTTCTTACTGCCTCGTCTGGGCTGCAGAGCAGTGAATTTACAGCACTGCTGTAGAAGCTGTGACATAGCTGCTTACTAAGCCACATCCCCAACCCAGAGTTCAGTGCTGCAGGTATGCCACACGCCTGTTGGTATCCCAGGAAAGGGTTCTGAGTCTCAACTGGACACACAAACCAGATTAAGAGTGTATGAGAACTGAAAAGGTAAAAATCCTAACAGTTTAGAAGAAAAACACAAAAACATGGATGAAACTTGGTGCAGCTTTCAAATGCTATTGTTTTACTGCCTGTGTCCCCAGAGGGAGCTTAGACTCTTGCATTTCCTAATGTCTTTTGGAGTTTTTTATATGTGTGTGTCCAATTTTCCAAAGCCAAATTGGAGGAAAATGAAACAAAGCAAGAACTTTTACCCCATGGCATAACAATGACAGCTGGATGACACACAGATGCCTCACCAATGCATTTGACCCTTGGGGAGGTACAAAGACACCTGTTAGTCTGTCTGGCATTAGGGCTGGAACAATGTCCTGTGCACGGATCTTTCTTGGAAGGTACTGGCCACTGTGAAAACAGGTTTGATAAAGGACAGGAACCGAGCCTGGGGTTGTGGAGAAGAACCATCTCCAGAGGATTAGGTCTCTACTGCCTTATCCCAGGACAACTTCTCCACAGGAGTCTGCCTGAGCCTCTGCTCCAGCACTGAGCATGTTCTCATGAGCTCTCACCTCCTGCTCCCTTCTCCCAAGATGCTCTGCACCACCCATTGCCTTTTCTGATTACCTTTCCTGACAGCTTCCCCAGTCCCTGTGCCAGGCAAAACGCACGGCCACGATGAACCAAGGACAATGTTCTGCTTCCCAGCCTCCCCTCCTCCCTTACCCCCACAATCCCGTGATCCCATGCTGATCTTATCAAGGAACTGCGTGTGTTAAGGAAGGAGGGGAGAGGTTCAGCCCCAGACATGTATATCAGCTCCATCTACCTCTCTGCTTCCCAGCAAATGGCAAGTTCCTTCTCTTACCCAGCCGCTGTAGCTCCTTTGTGTCTCAATCCCACATCACTCTGCACCCTGCAGGCATCTGCCTGTCACACACCTGGCTCACCCTCCCCTCGCTGCTGAGGCTTGCTGCCTGCTGGAGCCACCATCCCATCGCTGGCTCTGAGGCTTCCCCCAGCTTCTCCATCCCTGCTTCAGTATCAACCAGCTGTGACTAAGTTACAAGTTTCTTTGTACAAGTTGCGTCAAATCGGGTGATCAAGCAGAAGAGAAGTTCCAATCCCTTCTCCATCAGGAGCAATAATTCTCATCCCTGTTAAATATCAGTAAACTTGCGAGTAAGAGATCAGTCAAGAATGCCCTCATGGAGAAAAGATTCAATCACATAGTACCCAACAGAGACTCCAGTCCTCAAGGTTAAGGACTTGATCCTTGTGAATTTTATGGTGTCTGAGCATTTCCAACCTCTGACTGAGATATTTCCTACAGTTCAGACATACCTAATGACTCTCTTCGTCCTCACTATCCACCCCAGCTCTACCTCAGTACTTGCTCTCTTATTAATTTTCTGATATTTTACAGGAATATGTGCTATGTTCATAGTTTAATTCTCTGTAAGTCTTTTAATCAGAAAATTCAAATGTTTTGCAATCAAGGTTTCTGTCATCCTGATGGTTCCCAACTAACTGTCCTGTTCCTCCCACCCATCAACTCTCCACAGGCTATTTTTCACAGGACAGAAACTTGGCACAGAGATCATGGAAGGCCACCAGTCTGGACAGGGGAGAGACTGGAGGAGCCTGAAGTGAGACCCAGTGCCCATCTCCACCAAGCTCAGGGCAGCCAGGAAGAGCAGATGGGATGCTGGTGCCCAGTCTCAGTGTTGGTGCATTTGCCTGCGTGCATCACCTCCCACCACGGCTCAGAGTTGTGATTTGGGCAGAAAGACCTGCTCAGGCTTGACTTGCGACATGCTTGGTATAGGCAAAATATTCAGTGAGGAACACAGAAAAAGTGGCTTACAAAGTGCAGTGCTTAACAGGCTTCTGACTTGACCCATCAGGGGAATATTCCATATGTGGCAAAAGATGCAGCCACCACTGACACAAAGGCAAAATCTTGCCTGCATTCAACTCCACACTGTGTGATAACACCACAGCCTTTATGAAAAACCTTGCCATCATTCTTGACATAAAAAAAAAAAGCTCCTAAGATGTTTATCTTATCGTTGCTGGAAACAGATAAACTGTTTTATCTGGCATTACAAAATAAAAAAAAAGAAAAAAAAAGTCAGCCTAAGGCAAATACTTGGCATGGAAACTCTTAGCCCAAACACCAGAAGTTTGAGTAAGTAGTAAGGAACTTAAAACTGAGTAATGTCTACTGCTGGTGCTCCCAGACCCACCTATAATGTTCACAAGGGAGAAGTGCACTGCATTAGCTGTGCCAAGGAAGATAAAGTAATGTGTCTTTCCAGATAAGACAAGTTCTTAGTTTCTCAGTAGGTTAAAGAAAAGGATAAAATGCAGACAATCCACATTCAAGGACTGTGAGAACAACAACCAGGTTGTTAGTAGGTTCAGAACACAACTGAACCAGCTGTAATACCTCCCTAAGAACAGATTCACATTCTGAATCCGTGTCACACTGCTACACGTGAACACAGAACAAGCTAGTTCCTTGGAAAATGTGTCAGTTAAAAAAAGTAAATACATTCCATAACTTAGGTTTTGATTTCACACTAAAATAAACCAGAGCATTCCTAATTATGTCTGGTTCAAAAAAAACCCCTTTGTTTCCTAAAAATATGCCCAGTAACTGTTTGGTTATTTGAGTTGGCACAATGGTGAGTTAGCCCACTCACAATCAGAAAATAGGAAAGTCAGTCACAGCTTTCTAATTCAATAGGATATTCTCTCAGAAGTAAAGTATTTCAGTTTGCAATTTGTATAAAAATATTTTTACCTAAAAGCTATGAAAGGATTAAGTAAAAACAAAACATGATTCACTCCTGCCTTTCAGAAAAGCCAGTGGCAAATGTTCCACACACTTAAGTAGAACTGGTTGGGTTTCCTAATCCATCAATAGCTGAATTTTGTATCTGTCTTCCACTGATAAAACATTCACATTCAAGACATAAAAGCAAATGGGTCAAAAACATGCAGCATGTGGAGCCTGAGATATTTCCCCTTTCACAAAGTGTTTGATATCACAGACAGAGAATAAGCTTTGGAAATAATCAGAAAGACAAAGATAATATCGAACAAAAGTCAGGATTTTCATGAATGAAGTCCTTACTCTTTGAAAGCCAGAAGAGTTTAGGTTACCCCTCTAACTTACTAGTTCTTCCAATAAAAAATAAAGCTTTTATAGAAGATTTGACATCTTCTTATAAGATACATATAATTCTGGCAGACAAAAGTACTATCCAAGCATAATAAAATCTCTAGCTGATGTCTGCTGCCAGAAGTCCATAGGCCAGATAAATGTGGGCCTTGCACAACCCTCATTTGCTGTGAATGAGCCAGGCTGGATACTGTCAGCAGTGTCACAGTGCTCTGACACATGTGCCCAGACAAGTTACTCACAACACCCAAGGAGCCTACTACCTGTGAAGAGCAGTGTGTGAGCAGCCAGCCTCCCCAGAGTCAGCTCTCTTAAAAGATGATCTCTTCTGAAAATTCTGAGAAGATGGCGCCTGTCATGTACTGAACTTCATCAAAAAAAAAAAAAAAAAGTGGCTCTGGGAGTTTCTTCTCATTTTAGGACATGTTAATACTACATGTGAAAGTCCTTATGAATCTTCCAGTTTTTTCCCACCATGTATGGAAGATCCACTGTAAGCCAATCTCTTCACTGCCTCAAATTAACTTTTCCAGGTAACACTATCTCCCAAAGGCCCAGCTCTTCCATGATATACTTATCACTCATTACATACAGGTAAAGGCTATTTGCTCTTCTGCTCATCTCCTTCTTTCTTTGTCCCTATCCCTATATACCTTTTCCATCACAGCTTTGCTTGGGTATTGCTCTGATTTTTCTTCGAGGAAGGATAAAGATGAAATGTGATGTTGTAAGCAAGACACTGGAAGAACTTTAATGAGATATCATATCCTGAGTTCACCACAACTTTCCTGTGTGGCTGGAGGAGAAGCATTAATTTCAATGTAATCCAAGTTTCACTAGAGTAACAGCAATCCTCCTCACTGACTTTTCCTCAAGGCCTTTTCCAGTGAATTTCCACATCTCTGAGGTTTCTTTCCTTTTTATCAGAACAGTCAGTAGAGCCTGCAGCTGGCTCTTACCTAATCCAGTGGGACAGGATCCTTTGATAGATCCCACTGTGATATTTTCAAACAATTGAACTATTAGTAAATTCAACTTATAAAGATGACCTGTGAGTAGGTAAGTATGTATAGAATTGTTTGCATTTGATACATGCCCTTGTTCTCAGCCCTCAAATTTCACTCTTCTTCTGAAGATCTGATCCTGCAAATACTCAAATGCAAGAATTATTTAACACATGATCAACCATGACAGCATCCAAAGGACTCCTGGCAAAAGATTAAGGCTGACCTGTACATGGCTGGACTGTGTGTAGGTAACAAAAGGAAATATATATATTTCACATACTCAGCTACTGATACAGCTTTTAATGTGCTCTAGGAACTGAAGAGGTAAGCTTATATAGACTTATTCATTCTATCAAGAGAATGATAATTTCTCAGATAATCCACAAAATACCAAATATGATCATCTGAATAAGCTAGAAGTTCAGGAATATTGATTTTAAATTGGCTTAGATAGGCTTCAACCTGAAATATATTAACTGTAATATGTCTGCAATAGGCTAATAATAGCCTGAAATCTCTAAGTTGGCATTTCACTGTTAATGAACTAGACAGTGCATGTTTGGCATCCAGAGGTATACTAGTGTCACTAAATATCTTGTGATTTTTGTGTTGGCTCTGTTGGTTTTAAGGTCACTGACTACTGTTAATGTTAAACAACATACAAGAAAAACATTAACTATGATGTGCTGAGAAACACTTCTAGCACACAGAGAAAATGACTGCCTTCAAGGTTAGAAAAAAAACATCTCTGGTATGGAACAGTGACTACTGGTCATGGAATTTTACAGTGTTTTAGTATCTGTCCCTTTTTCAACCACAAGAAGACAGCAGACTTTCTAATGCATTTTAACAGCAATGCCATTTTTAGGAATGTATTAAATAATTAACGCTAGTGTACATGCTGTAATTTACTAAATGCTTTTTAGCTGTACAAAGACAGAGTTCTTTCCAAAACAAAACTAAAAATTAGCACCCAATTGCTAATTAGCAGACTAGAAGACACATTCTTTTGACCTTCTGTCAGATTAAGCTTTCTGCACTGAGTGTGCTGCATCCCTCTTTCTGTGGCTCACAGTTCAACCATTTAGCTTACTTCTTGTTTGCTACAGAAAATGAATTTGTTTTTTATGTCATAGCATTTTTCTCTTTTTATCACTAGCACATTATATTAAAAAAAAGTTTATATAATACTCTATTTGCATTTTTAATATGTTTTGTTTGTTTTAAAAACCAAGAGCTGAGCATGCACATTACTGATGCAGAAAGCATAGTAATGGAAAAACAGGCCCTTATTTGTCAGCTGAAATAATGCGTGCATTCAACCAAATTTTTCCTTTTAAATTAGAAATTAGAAAGTTAAATGAACGTGCTAAAATAAGCTATAACAAAAAGAGGAGGTGACTAGTGCCCTAATCTCCATTTAGCTGGATACCTAAATCTTCACATGACTATTGTGGGGCCTGGATGTTTAGCTCTAGAAGAATACTTTGAAACTCAGGATTTTAATATTAATTTGTTTTCCAACTATATTCTTGAATTAGGTAAGGGATAGAAAGCAAGTGATGAAGAGACATTTTTTAAAAAAAAATACCAGTGATCTTAAAAACTGCTGAATTTCATAACAGTCTTAGGTTATACATGTAGTATTGATTATTTATTTAGGACAGTTAATTCACATGAAATCACTTGTCTTTAATAATATTTCAATATTAATTTCATAGCTTGCATTCTTGTAAAATATTGGAACTTTTATCAGTTCATCTTCAAATGTTTGGCTTTTTGGCAGGTTTGCACAAGTCCTCCCCAAATGTCATATACCTTCACATACATATGGGATACATATCCATGGAGATAATACGTGAAAAGTTCACTAACATACACACACAATTATATCAATCAATTAAAAAAATTTAGGTTTAAGCAATTAAATAATACTAGTATGTAGTGCAAAAATTTCTTGCATTTCTTGTAACAGTTCTTGCATTTTTACACTAAGTGTAACAGAACAGTACAGCCCTGATAATAAAATGCTTGGTCCTATGAAGACAAAAATAAAAAATTTTACTAGCTTGCCGATAGTTTGGTTCAGAAGTCATGGGACACATACAAAGTCTGATTTTCAAAATCTGTGGGAAAGGCAGTAGAACAGGCAAGTGTGATGAGGCTTTTGAGAGAGTAGTGTTTCCAGCTCTGCAGTCCATGATGGACTGAATCATCCTCCTTAGTGTATTGAAAAAAAAAAAGAAACAAAAAAACCCCAAACAAACAAACAAACAAACAAAAAAAAAAAAGGAAAGAGGAAGGGAAAGGGAAAAAGAAGAGCTAATCAGATAGCCCAAATGTCAGCACTTGTCTTGGTTGTGCTCAATACTGGTGGGTTTTGCATCAGGCCATTTCTCCTCTATTAGGTATGTTCATTTTCCTCTAATGTAGCAAGGAAACATGTAGACTTTCACTAGTAACAAAACTAAATGCTACAGATTATTTACAAAAGCAAATAAAAAGGATTATTAAAAAAAAAAGTGGGAAAGAGGTTTTAAAAGTGGAGTCATTGCCAGGCAATGGCCAGAGACCAACCTAATTATTTCTATGGGATTCTTTACCTGTGCTTTGGATGTGATTTTGTTAAGGCAAAAAAAATGATTTGGATCATTCATTTCATTGTAGATTCTAAAGGGATTTTCTCAAGCAACAGATTTCTCTTGGCAACTGTATTTGGTAAAAAAGCATAAGTGAAATCAAATGGCTTTCTTGCAAGTCACAAATACATAGACTGAAGCAGGCAAATTTTAGTCTCAGGCTCCTTTCTTAAAAGAAGCTTTGGGCCTACACTCCTTGGTCTTGTAACATATTAGGAACATTAGGAGAACCATTTTCATACAACTTTGTTTCTTAGACAAGAAAACCCATTTTCACGCAACCCAATTCATCAGCAGCTAGGGCAGAAAAAAATCCAATATACCAGAGAGCTTCCCAGTTGCTTCAGCCTCATCATTTTTCCACCAACTGGCCTCCAAGCCCCTGCTGACAATGCTGGTTTTGCTCATGCTGAAAACTAGTGCAGGGCAGGGGATGCCTGATGAGTGCATAGAATTAAAAAATCCCTTTTCCCACAAAATGCTATTTTTTCAAATAGTGTTGTTCCCATCTCTGTAACAGTTCTTACTCTGCATGTTTAAAAGTAAATCTGGAAAGACTTTGTAACTAGGCTTAAAAATCCACTAATTAACTATAACTAGGCTTAAATATTCACCTCTAATTATTGCACGATTAAAATAATAGTGGTAGGCTTTTTTGACTTATCAAAGAAAAATGAATGCTTAACTGAACAGTTCACAAATGTTTCATATCAATCAGCAAATAAAAAACACTTGAATTTTTATTGCAGTATTTACTTGTGTTACTGAGAGCTCTTTAAGGCATCAATGAATATAACAAACCCATTTATTTACAGCATGTTTGCTCTCACTAGGATTGAGGTGTGCACAGGAAAAAAGAAAATGTTCTCTGGGATGTCTTAATAAAAACATATGTTAATAGTTGGGAAAACAAGAACAGCAGCATATAATAGCAGCAAACTTCTAAAAGAAGCCTAAATCATTGCTGGCAGGTTTTTTCTCTAGTTAAATAAACAGGTGAAAATTCCCCTTTAGAACAGTGCGTGCAGAGCATGCATAGTTTCTGGAAGAAAATTATCGTACAGGCTGGCTTCCAAAAACACTGTGGCTATAACACAAAATTAGATAGCAAGTATGTGAATAACAAAAGCTAAAATCCCTAAGAACAATGAGATTCATTTGATAATTGTATGAATGCAAGATAAATATTGTCCTTTTAATTTGTGCTCTGAACACTTTATGAACGGCTTTCAAGTAGCACCTGGACCTATGCAGTGACTTCTCTGAGGTTGCTGGATACTTTGCCAGATTATATTTCAGGTGGATTAAACTCCCAGCCCAGCTCATCAGCCACCCACTGTAAACAAGTGTTTAAACATGGAAAAACATAAGGGGAGAGAAAGTAAATAAAGGTGAAAAGACAGATTTTCTACCGGCATAAAGTATAGCATCTCTTTACTTTCTTATTTTTTGTAGAGATGTTCAGATTCTTGCATAATTGCATTATTTTGAGTGCTGGAGAGCTAAAAAAATGGAACCATACTTGCAATAAACAACATGAGCAGGTTCACTGAAGTGAATATTGAAGTGTTCAGACTGCTCACCTGACATTCTCAAAAAAAATACAGTTTAACTCTAGAAAGACATACCAGTTAATGCAGCTTTAGGGTAACCTGCTGCATGGTTCAGATTATCTATCTGAAATGTGAAATAGTAGACAAGAGCTCCATTTGTCAAATCTTCCCCTGCAGATATGTGAAGAAAAAAACAGAACTCACCATTATTTACCAGGACATGGAGTGGACAATTCTTTGCTCTAAACTGCTGCACAAATTGCCGTATAGACTTCATGGAAGCCAAATCACAGTATAAAAACTCCACTGGGAGAGAAGAGGAGATAAAAAAGAGACTTAAATCAGTCACAATAATATAAAACCACATAGACATCAACAAGGACTCATGATAATGTCACTAATAAAGTAAAAGTTTTAAAAAGAAAATGGATTTTTCAAAACCATGGGTGAAGCTGGTCTCAGGTTCTTTCTTTCTCCTTGCTCCCTTCATTTCTATTTTTAAACTATTGGTTCTTCACAGAGCAAATATGGAGAGAGTGGCTGTCAGGAGGTGAAGGAGGGCATCAAACAAAGCAAATATGCACCAGCCCTACTGTTCTTACTACTGCTACCATTTAGGAAGAGGAGCTACGGTGCTGCAGCACTGAGATGATCAGCACATGGCAGCTGGAAATAAAATGAGGAGAAGAGAAGGCACATCAGACACTGCAAGGTTTCCCTTGTGTTTCTGATGTAAATACGCTGCCCTTTGTTTTTTCCCAGGTTATCTGCTGAGTACCTGTGGTTGGAACAGTTTATAAAACAAGGCTTTATTGCCAGTAGGAGAGATGAGCAGCAGCACACCTGGAACACAGTAACTTCACTGATCACTAAAAGCAAATAGAACATCATAAGTAATGCTGTGGCTCCTGTGGGCATCCAGGGACATTTTGTGTCCAGGTCACCTAGGAGCAACAACCAGCCATGAAAATGCCATTTAAATGTGGGTAAGAGTCGTGCTGACCCTTGGCTTTGGCAATGGAGCGTCACTTGAGAGGAACATACCTCACATGAATATTGTGGGTGGCATCCTGCCTATGATGCTGATGTCAGGGTGGCAGGGGGCTGACAATCTGCCTGCGCCAATAAGATTGCTCAAGGGGCAGGGTGCCAGTGTCTCAAAATATATTTGATTATTTATTTCCAAGAAAACACATATCAAACAAGCATTCTTTTATCCAAAGCATTACTCAGCCATTGAACTGCACTAGAATGCTACAAAATTAATTAGTCAAAATAAAAAATTTTACTTAAATCCCCCAGCAGCTGTAAACCCGTCAGGTCTTAAAATTCTCCTACTGCAATTGTTCAGCTTTCAACCTCGGGCTCTCACAGCACTGCCTCATTGATTGCCTTGCCTTGCATGAAGCTATGACCAGAGTTATGAAGGGAAAAGAAGCAATGCCCCCTGCCAACAGCAGTAGCTGTCCCCACACAAACAATCCAAATTCTTTAGAAGCTCTGCAAAGGGGAAAAAGAAAGAAAATTATGACCTTGTCCAACTGTTTTAGCCTTTGAAAAAGTATATATTGCATGCCAGGCTTTTGGTTTGTTTCAGCATTAGCTATGTTTTAAGGAAGAAAATATGATGCTCTACCACAGATCTTAGTCTCTCTTCTGGTTTCCTACTTGTCACTGTGGGAACCCAAGTCAGCCAACTGTTGTCAACTCCACCCTGCCAAGACACTAGGGCTCTGAGGTGGATTTACTTGAACCTCCTCCATAAGTGAATTTCCCAAGGAAGAGGGAAAGGTGTTTCAAATTGAGAAAGTCAAATAATACTGAGTGACCTTCTGTGACTAGATCCATCAGAGAGAAAGGCAAAAGCTGTACAAAGCATCTCCCCTTGTTCACTGCGTCCTTGCAGGGTGAGCCCTTACTGTCCTGTTTCGTTTCAATGAGCTCCCAGATTTCCCAAGCTGTGGCAACCTCTGCACAGATGCTCAGTCTCCAGGGTGGTTTTGGCCATCACATCAAAGGACTGGGGTTTCAGAGGCTCGCCGTTTCCCCCCTCCCTGCTGCCCTCCCTCCTCCTGCCCCCGGGGCTGCTGCCCTGTGCTCCACAGGAAGGAACAGCCACCCCCTTCCTTGCACATGTGAAGGAAGAAACCTCTTCTTGTGAAAGAATCAGCCTTTGAAAGAAGGGGAAATTAAAGAGATACAGTTCTTCAAAAATACCTTTCTGATAGGAGGATTAAACTATTGGATAAATAGGCTCCAGTGCAGGCTGTAAATAAGAGACCTTTTCTCTTATTCTCTGCCTTGGTCCATCAGGGATGTTCATCCTGTCCCTACCAAGGCTCTGAGCTATAATGCCTCTTTATAGCATGTCAGTACAATAAGAGATTAGGAAGGCCTGCAGGCACAACAACAAGATAAATAAATAAATAAAAAAGATATTCACAACTGTTATTTAATTCCTTTCCAGGAGAACAGTTTCTTTAGTTCCTTTAGTATAAGACTTTAATAATCCTTATATATTTGGAACCTAGACAGTATTAGTCCTCTGAAATTGTCTTCGTGAATGTATATGAATTATTCAGCGGCCTTTTCCATTAAAAAACAAACAAACAAACAAGAATGTTTAGATTCCAGTTATAAGATAGTGTAAATACATTTTTTCAAAGTGGTTCTAAAGTAATACCATTTCAACAACACTGTCCCATGAATAAAGTGGACAGTTTCTTGATCTTTCTGCAGACCCTTAGGGGTTCAGTGATTTTATTTAATTTCACTGAAGCCCTGCACTTGGAGATGGTAAGGAAATGTAGAAGTTATTAACTTCTGTCAATGAAAGGAGTTGCTCAGGCCATTCCTCCTGTGGCCTAGCCACTGTATAAAATCACATGAATGGCACTGTAATTGCTCAGATATCCAAAAACTGGTCGTAATAAATTATTAATAACTACTGCAACAATGAGTGGAGTGAAGACCTAGATGAAGCTTTAGGCTGACTCTGCTGTTCTACTTCTTTACGCAGCTCATCAAGGAAAGAGATTAGGGAAACCATGATCCATTTCCTAGGAGGCAGTCACACTGCCAATGGAGGAGTCACTTTCCATACAAAAATATTTATCTTGGTACAGAAGGCATTAGGCCTTCATTAGCTGTGGTGTTTTGTGGCACAGCACAGGCTCCAACCACTTCTTCATAACCAGTATGGACACTGACAACACTATTGACTCTATTGCCACTCCATATGCAAGAAAAGCAGACCTCTGAGGACATCCACTAATCTAAATTTTAATCTCTTCCCTTATCTGGCCTTGCATTGCCAACAAGAATGGTGGTTAGATAAGACCATGCCAAGAGAATGCTTTTTAGCCTGACCAACGCAGTCTCATCCTTCCTGATAATTAACTTTTTGCTGCAGCTGTCCGACCTCTCCTCCCTTAATCTTGCTGTTCTGCAAAACAAATGCTGTCCTTCATTATGACTGTACAGTGCCCAGACTAATGGCACACTAGGCCAAGGCTGCCATTACTAAACTTATTTACTTGCTTACTTGGGAAGCATGTCATCATATTCAGTACTCGTCAAGCACTTGCCATCAAAAGATCGGAATATGCTTCGGGAAGGAAAACAAAGAAACAAATCAACCCTTAAACTTTTCTTTCTGCTCACAGGGCAGAACCACAAATGGCCAGAGCTCTTGCTGGTGCTTGCTCGTGCGTGGCGGCTCTTTGCCAGGGAGGAGGATTCACTGGCACCGCGCTGACCGAGGTGCCGCTCCCCTCGAGAAACTCTCCCAAAATGTGGATAAGAGGCAGGGCCTTGAGCAGAAACTGACTTTCTTCTTTGTCCCATGGTGATTTTTTTATCAGTGTACTGAAGAACTACAAATGTAGAAGCTAAGAACAATGGTTGGTATTTAGAATATTTTGAAGCATGCACAAATATACTGATCACGACAATTTTTTTACATGACTTAGTTAATAAAGACCAGTGTTTAATAATGTGAGCAAATGACCAAACTGGGCTGTGAACTAAGAATGTAACTTTAATTACTTCATGGAAACAAGAATGGCAATATTTTTCCATATAGGAGAAGTATGAGCAAAAAACAGATGTGCATTAACAGCAAGAAAACTGAAACATGCCAAAATTCTTGTCTTTTACCACAATAGTGGCCTTTCTGCTTTAGAGTTTAATAATCTAATAAGTTTTCAAAGCGACTTAATTATTTTCATTTTCTGTATGCTATTAAGTACAAAAATGGACAGTAGAAGCTACGTACAGAATTATCTCCAGCTAATGCTACTGAAATATTCTAATTTCTAACTCTGCCCCATTTTAGCTTTCCTTTTCCTGTATTACTTGCTTTCAGGTACTTCTTTAGTGACAGACATGCCCATATTTCTTTTTTCTACTGGATGTGTCTCACATTCTTATCTAAATAATTTTTCCAATGAAAGCAAGTACATCCATAATTGTCAGTTAACTGGCTAAATTTTTCACTCTTAAAAATATTTTTCTATTCTTTTATTGTAATTTGATGACTCAGTTGTCAGAGAGTTATTAGCTAGTGAAATACAGAAGGAGCAAAATTTCCCAGAAGACAGCCAGAGTTACTTATGCTGTTAACCACATATGAATAGATATGTATATGATGGTGCTACAATTGCTGCTTTCCTTAATTGCTTTCTTTCAAATATGCCTGCTGCCTGGTGCAGCAACTTTTCAGCCACAGGGAAGTCAGCACAATGTTTTCTGGCTGCACAC
Organism: Phainopepla nitens; assembly: GCA_013400175.1. Classification (NCBI taxonomy): domain Eukaryota; kingdom Metazoa; phylum Chordata; class Aves; order Passeriformes; family Bombycillidae; genus Phainopepla; species Phainopepla nitens. The sequence goes on along the minus strand of VXBQ01015058.1, from coordinate 296,669 downwards.
CTCAGGAGGCCCATACAGACCCCACAAATCCAAGCTGGCTGCCACGTGTGACACCGCTGAGCACATGTACTGTGCACTGCCTGCTCCTGCATTTTACACCCTCTGCTTGTTTGGCCATGGTAACTAAAATGAGAGAGCCTGAATGACTGGCATCTGGTAGCTCCTGGAGAACTTTCTGACACCCTGAGCCCCACAAAATCCAGGAGGAGGGCCAGCATTAGGAGAGCCAGACACAGCCCTGAGAGCTCACACTCCCTTGAGCTGCCCTTCAGAGTCAACTTCCTCATTTCTGTCTGCCTGCTTCTTCACACTATTACCACACCTTTCTTCACATCTAGAGTTCCACTCTTTTGCTTTTCACACCAGAACAGTTGACTGTGACTGCACATTTCCTCTGTGTCTGTATCACGGGACATAAAAAGCATGAAATGGGAATTTCAGTCTGGTATGGAAGGAAAATTCAGAAACAGAAAAGAGTGGACAGATATTTCAGTGAATGATCAGAGACTGTAACATCTGAGATGTTTACTGATCATCTGAACAGGAAAAGGCAATGTTTTGATTCCCTCAAGGACTACACAACTTAGGCTTGGTTTAGATCAGATTCAGATGAGATAAGGCCACCCACCAAGTACCACTTTTTATGCATTCAGCTCTAACTCACCATGTTGAAAATTTATGGACAGCTACAGCTTTGCATCAGCAGAAATCATAAGTCAAAGTCTACTTGCTTTCAGTACTTAGCCACAGCAGTTTTCTATTATACTTTCAATGCCTTTGTGTTAAAAACACATGCAGGGGATACATTCTAAGGAAATCTGCAAGTCTGCCCAGAGCTGCAGTGAGCCGAGGACTACAGAAAGGATTGCTTTGCCTGTTCCTACTTGCCACCCATCCATCCAGTGTCTGAAGAAAGCAGAAGGAAGAGTTTCTTCTTCAGCAAGGTACAGAGAATGCTTCCTAGACAAGATAATAAAAAATGGTGTTCAGTAGTCAGGTATTCACATTCAAAAAAGCACCTCATAGGTACATCGCATTCTGGTTTCTGTATGTCCACAGATACTTTGGCATCTGCACAGCAGCAAGAAGAAATGCTGTTCTGCTCATAAACAACTGAGCACGATTCTGAGAATCTGGACAGTGCCATGGAGATGTTTATCAGAAAGGACCCTTGACAAGTCAAAAACCTACCATCTGCTAGATGCTGCACTGCAGAGCTAGGGAAGCTCTGATAGCAAGGTGGCAAATGAAAATGAAGTGGAGCAAACCTCAGAAAAGAGAGAACATGAGCTATGAGGAGAGGAAGACATAAAACACTACTGCCTGGAGTCTAGTTGCCTTTCTCATCATGCTGTCCTTGCTGTGAGTGAAAAATGCAAAAGCAGTTCTACACTGCTAACACAAACTTGTGGTTTATCATTCTGCCAGCTGGGTATGTGCAGCAGCACACAAAGTCCCCATCTACAAAACATAACTCCCGTTAACAGAATTTTCCCACATTGTCTGGGACCCACACTAGGGCTGTGATGCAAGTCTAGCTCAGACATGCATGATAACAGAACACTGCATGCTATTCAGCACCAGAAAATGCTTACTTTGAAAGGACTTCGCAGCAAACAAAACAAAACAAAAAATCCTTCAGGTAAATAAGGCATGTACCAAAAACTGCGTCTTGAGCACAACGAGAGGCAGCCAACATAAGTGCAGCAAGCACAGTGTCTCCTGATTATGCCATGCTCCTGCCTTCATGAAATTGATGACCTCTCTGGCCTCTACATCACAAGCACTATATAGTCTCCTCCATTCTGCATTAGCAGCCAAGATTCACAGGGGTAAAACTTTAAATTGATTTACACACAGGAAGTCTTAGTATGTTGAGTGCTACCCATGACACTGGTTGACGCTTAATTCCAGTTGTGGTTATGGTGACAATTTGCAGAATTTTGGCTCCTAGTCCTTCAAATTGTTATAAACGTGTGACCTTTGACCAATGCCTGCTGGGCATTTCGTAAGTTCTCCCCAGTATTATCCTCTGTCTTTTATTAGCCTGAATAATTTTGTGGCCCTTTATCAAACCACTGATCTTTCACTGACTGTTAACAGAAATAATAAAGCATGGGTAAGTCCAGAGCAGATTTACTGTTCAAGCTTGTGATATGCCACTAAGGAAGAAGACAAATGGAAGACAATCCATCTGGCAAAGTGTGCGCAGTGGCACAGATCAAAAAAGTGAGTATATTTAAAGATATTCCAGTTGAGTATTTTTTTTTATATTAAAAGATACAGTCACAATTTAAGGCAGCCTAGTTTGTCTACAGCCTATCAGCAGGCAAGCAAGAGCACCTAAATTGAGCTGCTTCTTCTCTGACTCATCCATTCTAGCACCTCTAACTTTAAAGGCAGTATAAAGAGATGAACTTCCTGTGCCTAATGTCAGCCTTTGTAAACAGCCTCTGTGTGTCATCCTCCAGCCAGTCAGGGACACAAGAGCTCTGCTTCAGTGTTACAACATAAAGAGAAATCACATTAGGCAAATATTAGAAATTCATGCTTTTTTTTTTTTTTTTTTTGCTTCTTCATGGAAGTTTGAACTTCTTCTGCTGAAAGAGCTACTATAAAATAAAGGCACTTTGTGGTGCCATTTCTTAACCATAGAGCTTTACCCCATTGTACTAAGAGAAATGGTTGAAAACATCTTCAGCTGGGAGCTCTTTTCTTTCTCAGAGGTGGAAGAGTAAAATAAGAAAAGGAATTGGCTTTCAGAAACTGAACAATCTGCCTTAGCTACTTCCAGCTTTCACAAGAGAAGTATGTGGCCTAGTACAGTGATCTTTTAACTTGTTACATTCAAGAAACACCCTGGTAGCTCTTGTGTACTGGTTAATCAAAATGGACAAAATTCAAGGAAAAGAACAATGTTGCAGTTCCATCACTACTAGCAGCTCCCATTAGTGCTAAAATGTCAGCTCATCACAGGAGAGAGCCCTAAACAGCTCCACAAAGCACATAGCCAGAGTACTGGCACCTAACAGCAGTAAAAAAGGAAGGAAATCCATCTAAAGCAACCTAAATGCCCAAGTGTGACTCTGTTGGTTGAAACACCAGGTGGGATGTAATTTAGATATCATTTTAGCACAGTTTGTACAGGCATGGCATGCTTTGGGTTTTCCAAACATGCAAGCAGCATTTTGCTGTATATTATCTGATATTTTCTGCTCAGTGGGGCCACAGCGTGATGCCATCAGCTTGTCAGAAAAGTAACCTTGTGAGGTGATGGCAGCAGTGGGACCTAGAACCAGCTGTCTGGGTGAGAAAGGTTATCTCAGCTTCCCATGGGTAAAATTGCCTCCAGATTATTCACTGGGGACAGGTAACTTTTTTAGAATAGCAAATATACAATAATAGATACATAGAAAACTTCCTCACATGCTTCCTCCTCATGAGTTCAGGTGCTCATCACTCAGGTTTCTGACTGTAGAGACACAAAGTCCTCCCCTGTTGCTACGGAAAGACTTTGTTTTGACCCCTCTGAAGAACTATTTTGGGACCTCCCTCTATCACCATTTTGAGTATCTAAGGATGTGCCTTCCCATAAGATGGAAGGAAACATGACTTTGGCTCTTCATAGGAGCATTTAGAGCCCTGTGAAGAAATTCTGGGAAAATGCCATGGCCACATTAATTTCAGTCTGAGCTTGATATTCAGAAGAAAATGAAATTGTCACAGTGAAAACGCTTCTCATATGTGTTTCTGAGGATTGAGGAAGGCAGCCTTCCTAACCGCTAAGCACATTTTCTTCCCTCCAGAAGGAACAAAACCAAAAGGACCTGCCTGGGTAAAATCCCTCTGCTTCACGGGGACAGAAGAGCTCACAGTGAGCTTCTGAAGATTCATCATTTACGGACAGAAGAGAAGATGGTTCAGAATACCTTCTTCACTATTATTACCCTCACTCATTGCAGGGGGATTGCACTGGATGATCTTTAACCCAAACTATTCTATGATTCTGTATACTTTTAAATGTATTTTCCTTTTGCTCCCTGATGAACAGATGATTCTATTAAATTTCATTGCTGTATTTTGTGAATTGTAGATATATTTTTCTTCTCAAGTGACATTTGCTCCTTAGAATGGCTTAACTCTACACTATGACTTATATCTCATTTAAAACCTAAAAATATATGGCACATATGCGATGCACACAACACAGTGTCCTCTATTGACACTCTCTGTTGGGACTGAAACTCAAGGGAAGAACTTTTTTGGAGGTAATACAGAGTCAAGCTGTTAATGAAGATAAAAGTCAGCAAGGCTTATACAAGATGACAAAAGAAGAATGTACTTCAGAGCAAGCTAGGAGCATGATTCTTCCTAGAGATTATGCTGAGTCCTCAACTGATTTAAACTGGTGTATTTTTGCCAAGTATACGGAGCTGTCATTTGTTTCCAGTTTCTCAGCTCTGGATTTGCACATTCCCAATGCATCTTGGGTTGCATAGCTTCAAAGCTAAATATCAAATCACTTGTATGATTTGGTGATCAACGACACACACAAGAATAAGAAAGAAAGATGGCAAAAAAAGGGCCAGAGACCTTTTGCTGGTAGCCTTCTTCTTCAGAATATTTTATTAGATGAGTATCCTGACTAAAACAAGCACCAGTGCTTATCTTGAGCTGTTTCTGTCTCAGCTTGCAGATTTTTTTTTTTCTACATGAACAGATTACTTTTCGCAAGAAATTTAAATTTATTTATTTCTTCAAAGCGTTTTCTCCAAACTAGCCAAACCCTACCAAATTCAATTCAATTTCAAATTAGATACCTTGGTCATATCTGTACACCCCTAAATCTTGCTTCCTGCAGCCTCTCTAATTTATTAACCTTTTAGTGTGAAAGAAGCCCTCACATTCCCAATGCATACACTTTGGAGGGAGAACCAACATGAGCTTCAATGAAAAACAGGCTGTTCAAAAAGTGAGGGGGTTGCTAAAACAGGGCCTTGATTACAGACACTCATAGAGCCATAATGTCTGTAGAACTGACTCTTTGTTTTAGTTGCTACAATAACGAACCTCCAAATCCAATAAGTCTGCTTTTGGACTGAAATGGCTTAGTGCTGATGATACTCAGCTCCCACAGTAGTCCAGGACTGAGCTGGGCCACTTGGTCATTGTTGGTGCAGGTCTGGCTTCCATCATGGAAGTATCTGTCAAGAGATGTGAACTGACTTTTAACCTTCAGTCTTGTAAATTTTACCTGCTATTCTAGATTTAAGTATCAAATGTTTCCGTCAAAATTGAGAATGCAACCAGCATGTCCTAGTCTGTCATGCAGGAGCTTCTTTCCATAAGCCAGTATCAAATATATACTTGGAGATCTGAAATAAATCACTTCTAGTAGGACATTTGTTAGTCTGTCTAGATATTTCATAGATAATATCAAATTTTGATTCCTAGCCAGACTTTAATACCAGAGAATCATTATGTGAAGGCAAAACAGATCTCCCATTGGCTACATTTCCTGAAAAGAACATACATTTTCTGAGTATATTTGCTTACCTTTTCAAAACCACAGAAATAAAAACCTCTGGTGTGAAGAAGCATGTTTGTAATACGCTTCAGTATTACCGCAAAAACACCTTAGCACATATTCTGCTTCACACCCTCTGAGGTACCACAGAGAGGCTGATAATGTCTCTGCTTTGTAGTACTTCAAGGATAAAAACCTTGCAGAGTCAAAGAAAATAAAAAAAAAAGGGAATAATATTTCCAAGCTTCAGGCAAGAGCAACTTGGAGTTGTCCAGAATACTACATCTTTTGCTATAGATGTGAGAACTATCCGTAAAACATATTTCAACAAAAACTACCTTCCTTTTTCCCAGAGGTTTTCTGCTCTTCCCTCTCATGTCAGTCCTAGTGCTCATGAGGCAAGCTTGAGGGGCTCTCAGATCCAGCTTCAATCCACTTTTTTGTCTTTTTTTCCTCTTTATTTGGAGATACTCTTTGCAAGGATGATCAAATCACTGCTCCCTTCCGGCAGCAGAGGCAGCAAAGCTGGCAGAGGGGAGGCAACAGGAGCAGATAGCAGGGCTGGAAGAACTGCAAGAGGCCAGGGCTACCCCTTCAGATTTAGGGCCAGGTTGATCACAGCTCACTTGGTTTCACTCAGCGGTGTGGCTGCTCTGCCCTCACATCCTTGCCCCACTTCATTCCACCCACACAGGTCTGCTGGTGCAACTGCTTCTCCTGGTTCATGCCAACCTATACCTGGGATGTTACCTGGGTTATGGTAAGGGAATATCAATAACTTTGGATAGCAATGCTATTATCCTTTTCCCCTCCTCCAAGAATCAAGGCACATAGGCTTGTTTTTTTCCTTTTTCTTCAGATCTGACATAAGACTGTTTCTCTTTCATGCTTAAACAAGCTTAAGTCTGTGGAGGGCTTCTAAGATATGATTCATCTGACCTGTTTCACAAATCTAGTTTAAGATGAGATGAATCATGTCTTACAACTATTTATTCCTCTCCACAGACTGCAAAAGGAGCTTGGGGACACTGACTCAGATTAAAACCTCTGCATTATGAACCTCAAAATTTAGGTGATTTGAATCCTAGTGTTCAATTTCAACTACTAATGAACAAACAGAAAAGAGGTGAAAAACTCAGAGAACAGGGAATGTGTGTGGATGACTCAGTGTTATTCACCATACTTAAACTTTGGGAAAAAAAAAAAAAAAGAGTGAGAACTTCCAGAAGAATCTTGCCAAAGGCTCATAGATAGCTGTAACGCAAACAGAATTCATGCTGGAAAAAGATAAGAACTGTTGCAGGGCGTGCTTAAATTCTTCCCTTATTGTGAATGCTTCTGAAATAACTGTGACTTCTCAAAAGAAAAACTGAGATACTGTTGCACACTCTAATTGATAAACACATCCCAAGAGGCAAAGATAGTATAGATAATTGTATTGGCTGGTTTTGGTGAAATTGTGTATGTGCATGCATGTAACTGAGACTCAGCTTAAGCAAACTGCAACACATCATAATTTTCACAATAATGACACTATAGCTATGCATCCCAGGTGAGAACTGGTAGCTTTGCTGCTACTCTATAAATCACACACCTCTCACAGCTACTAATCTGCTGCAGAGATCTTTCTGGCTAGCAAAGTGACAGGAAAAAGAAGTGCAGAAGAATAAAATGCTAAGAATAGAACCAGTCTCTTGATTGCTGCTTCACAGGCTGCCCTGTACACTGGATCCCACCCCCTTTCTCTTTTTACTTCTATACAAATAGGGATTTCTTACTATTTTTATGAATGTATTCATATTAAAAAGGCTTTGTTTTTTGTTTTTTTTCTTCGAGATGGATTAAACTTTAGGAGACTTTAGATCTCTCCCCTCACCCCATCCTGTTTTGTTGGTTTGTTATTCTTCTCATCTCACCTCCCTTTCTGGTCCCTCAGAACTTTTAACATGATCACTCTAATGTGGTGTCCCTGGTCAGTAATGGGGCTTTAAAACAATTATCTTTCATAGCACTTCACTGCTAATGGTGATCTGGAATTTCAGGCAATGTCAGCCAGAGCCGCTGAGCAAGGAGCCACAGGGTTCTTCTCCTCCATCTCAGTATTCAGTGCTTCTGATATTTTCATTCTTCTTGAAGGCAAACTGACTTTTGGACATCTGTATATTTCTTGCCTTTAGAAATAAGCATCCTGTGTATTGTTCAGCATTGGCTCATGCTGATAAAGACTTTCATTAGACATTTTGTGAAAATTCTTTCCTTTGTTAAAAAAAATAACCCTGGGAAGGCTATGTCCAGCTGGAAAAAAAAGGTATACTCATTTGGGAACTATTTAGGAAAGAAACAGATACTTTTAGCTGCTTATAACCCCTTTTTTTTCAAGAAAAACAAAACAAACTATTTTTTCTAAAGGTGCATCTTGGGGGAGGTACCACGTGAACAAAAAGAGGATACTTAAATCTTTCTCCTATTCAAAAATCCAACTTGTGCATGACAGTCTTTTTCCACAGCCCTTTACACCAGCTTTAGGGAAAGAACTACTTGTACAGGTAAGTCTTTGCATTCCCATCCGGTCTCTGGATTTCATGGAGATACCTTATTAGCTAAACTCATTTTTAAAAGATGTTGGTGAGATGGTTCTCCAGATCTGAATTTCTTGCCTGCAGAAGGGACACAAGGTATGGATCAACATGTCAGTCGTACTACAGTGAAGGCAGCCAAGCTTGCTGAATTGCTGAAAAGAGATGTATAGCACACTTAAATGCATAAGAAGTGCATGAACATATTTCTGTGCACACCTGCTCTCTCCTTAGTGGGGAGCAGACCAGCATCAGAATGGTCTGTCTTTTAAAAGGCAGAAGTCACAGCACTGTTTCTTCCTTTGGTGCCCACCCTTCAGGGAAAAGCCTTTAAGAGAGGTGAGGGAGAAAATGGATTCTCATTAGTCTGCTTATTCCCAAGTATAATTCAATACAATTAAAATGGATTTTTCCCCATTCTCTAACCTAAGAAAAATAAACACAGGAAAACAAAGCTCTTTAAAATTTTTCATCCTCTGCAGGGAATTAATAATGTATGAAATTATTCTTCCTATGCTTTCTGATGTATTATTGGCATTTACTTAATGAAAAAGCTAGAAATTCCCCTCACCATAGACTACTATTTCTAATTCAGTGAAAACTGTGATCCTGACCCTATGAGGAAGGGAATTAGAGATCTGCACCTGATAGGATACTGGATCTGAAAAAATAAAGGTTTTGGATTTCTGCATATTGATAAACTGGCATTTTTGAGGAAGATAAAACCACCCACATATATTTGGGGAAAAAACCAGATAATAGCTTTTATTCATTTGAGCATGAGATTCTAGCAGACCTTTAACAGCAGGTCTGGATCTGAATGGTACTGTTTGAAAACATTTTTGAATTGCTGCAGAGCTCCAGATTAATAGTGCTGTAAGATCAAAAGTCTGTAATGCAAAATTTTAGTGTTGCAAGTCATAACATATAAAACCCACACTGTCTGCTTTTAGCAGATTCTCACCCACCAAAGTGCCTCCATAAGCCTGTGTTTATGGTTCAGCTCTACATCTGTAAAAGGCTGAATTTGGCCCACCCTGGTGCTAGGAAGGGTGGTGGGTCTCCTTCCTGCCCTCCCTCTCCTATCCAGGAAAAGGCAGTGCAGATGAGCTAATGCCCATCTGGGAAAACATGTCAGCTCTGCCTGGGAGAAGTGAGGAGTGGGGCTGCTGTGAGACTTGGAGCAACCACCCAGCCCTGGCATCGCTTGTGCTTCCTCTGGTTACTTCACAGGAGTGACACAGATTCCCTCAGCTGTTATTTTGGGGGGCCAAAGTAAATTTGGTTAGCTATGTATAAAGCTCTGGAACAGCACATTTCTAATAGGTAGGTAGAGTGCTAATTTAATGGTAAATTATATATTTGGGTTAGCAGCTTGGCTGCTTTGTTGTTTGGTTCTTTCAGACAACTTGGATGGCAGCCATCAGCTCTCTGTGATTTATCTCTATTTAATTTTTCCACTTTTTCAGACCTTTGGCTGTTGGTAATTCAATTTCTGGCAACTGTAGACCTTCACTCCCTATTACAAGTTACACCCCAAGGCAGACATACTGCCATCTGCACTGCAACGGTGGTGGTAGCTAGTGGATGCGGAGAGGCAAGTGTCCAGCTGCCACTTGGGCTCTGAAACAGCTTTAATATACAAATGACTGTTTGGATTAGAAATATTATCTAAATCCAAATATGAGCCCCTCAAAAACATTAGGTACTCTCCCAAGGGATCACTCCACTCTGCACTCCACTTTTGCATTTTGCTCGTCCTGACAGCTTTCATGGATGAGAAAAACTAAGTATTTTCCTTTCCTCAGCCTCCAAAATCATCAAAAGAGGAATTAATCCCCATCCAGACATCCTTCATACACACTCACTTCACTTCCCACATCTTCCCTGATCCTCTCCTCCCAATCTCCATGCTCTCCAGAAAAAATCTTCTTTTGGGAGATTTGTGCTTACAGCAAATCATCAGCTGCTGCTTTTCTCAGAAATATATCTTGTTCCCAGCTACTGGCAGCAGCTCTCCACAGGTGGCAGGCATGGAGTAGTGCCACAAGGTGCTGCTGCACTTAGAGCTAGTAGACATCATCCCCTGTCCAGCAAGCCTGAAAATGATACTAGTCTTGGTCTGAATTAAAGTGGGATGATTATATTATAGGCATAAATTACCTCAAAATCTTTCACAAAAGCTCAAAAAGACATCACATGCTGTGAGGTGAGAAGATAATTCAGGAATGCTCAGATCAGCACCAGTTTAGCCCATCTTTCTGACTTCCTGCATGACACAGGGCCTGACCCCACACTCACTCACACACTCCTGAGTCAAACCTATGATTTCTCAATGAGCTATGGCACAGCTTGATGAGCTACTGTCAAGAAACAAGGATGCTGCTATTTCTCCATGAGCTGGTTATCCTGACATGTAGAAAGCCTGTGTGACCATGGTTACATCTTCTCGTCCTCTGATGAGAAAGGGGACTACAGTGGTTATCCTGCATAATAACCAAAGGGGTGGAGAGTTGCTCATGACACCACTGGAGAATTCCTTTGTTTCTTTTTATGTCTCCTTGGATAAATAGTTAAATGTACAAACTGCAGGTTTATTGGCCTCTCCTAAGCAGAGATCCACCTGATATTATCCAGGCAGTGTTTCAGCTGTCTCTACCCAAAGGCTCCAAGTATCTGTCTGATAATGTATTTTTAAACTTCCTGGGCTTCACCGTGAGAATGTTGATCCCTGTTGATGGGCACAGCTATCGATACACATGCATAAAATACACATGTAAACAGCCTGTGTGGGTGACAGCCCACCATACTCAGCCTTCATTTCTGTTTTAGGCCTACCTTCCCAAACCAAATAGGTGAAGTGGAAAGATGTCAGGCTCTCTAACACCCATCTTCTGATAAACTGTTCTGAAAATCATGACAAAAAAGGTAAATTGATCATGAGTATTTCCTATTTTAAAAAATCGCCATTCTTGTTCTCTAAAGACATCTTTGCTGTTGCCTCAGCGAAGTTAATGAAAAAGAAAGAGAGGCCTGAGCCAGAGAGAACAGAAAACAATTTAAAGACATTTTGGGAACGTGGAATTAAATTCTGCTGGAGGGCAATATTCACTTTCCACATAATTTTGTTTTTGTGGAATAAAAGACTTGTTACAGCTTGGCAATGCTTTTTAAGAGATCTAAATTTCTAATGAAAACAAACCCTTTAAGATGCCTGACTTGCATTGTTCTGAATGATTACATTCTTTAGCTCTAGTCAAAATGGTTTTGATATTTTAATATGAATTTTATTAATGTAAGCAGAAGTTGCATTGTGTCTGCATAAGATGGGACTCAAAACAATGATTTTATACTATCTAAATGTAGGACTGTTCTAAAAAATGTATCAAAAAACCTGTGAAAGCAATTTGAACCTCAGCAAAGATTTTCAAAAAATGAAGAACTCAAGAAGAAAAAGGTTTTAAAAAGGTACTTTATATCCCTCTACTTACAGAATCAGCAGGTAAAGCACCAATATTGTCCAAACTTACCACTTTCCTTTTCTAAGGCTTTCAAACACTCAGAAAGTGAAGCACAGACTGCAGAGCCTTAAAAACCACAGCTCTAGAAAAGCCACTAGTCATGAAAAACCTCGACCTCACTATTCAGGTGAGCCAGTAAAGATTAACGTGCAATATGGTTTATATATTTGAAACATCACAAGATTAGAAGAACCACAGAAAAAAGTGAGATTGTTTCCTGCAAATAGCGAGAATCTTGTAGGCCCTTGCTGCAGTTACAGTGTAGTGGGATCCCTTTGAAGCCAAAGGATAAGCTATCCTGTGCGAGAACATCAAAGTAGTCAAATAATGACACATCGGTGTGGCAAATGCTATGGCTTTCCCTTATCTGTTCACAGCTCCGCATTTCTGCAGGGCAACGTCGAGAGCACACCAATGTGCACACGGATAGGATAGCCCGACAGACATGAATACTCGTCCGTGATGATAATAAATGGGGCAATTATCAGATTCACAACAAAGCACGCAACTGAAAAATTACTAATTCAGCGTTCATATCACATTACCCAACCTACCTGAAAAGAACGCAGTGGGTAAAACTGTTATGGATTTTGAAAAAGTGTTAAAAAAAATCATCAGACCATCTAAAAGACATCTCCCTAACCTATGAGCCGTTTCCTGGCCACTTATCACATCTATTCCAGCAGTCTGTGTACTCGATCTGTTAAAATGTACATCAGCTGGGGAAGGTGTTCAGTGCTATCTGAATGTTTGAGAGCTTCTTGAATCCAGTATTTCAAACAGCTTTGTAAGCAAAAGTGATAGTGTTTATCAGGAAGGGTAAAATACAGTAAAATAATTATATACACTTGTAGTTAATTATTTCCCTATTGAAATGCAAAAATTGATCTGTGAAAAATAATTATTAAGAACTCTAAAAAGTGAAAATACAATGGCAATTTTCTAAATTAATTTAACAGCTGACTTACTTTAATTACTGATAAATTGTTTATTGCAAGTTTCTTTAATCACCTTCTATTTACGCGTGGGAGCCCCAGTCTTGGTTGAGTTATAGAAATCACTGTAATGATAAACAATGCAAGATATTATCTAATCCTTATAGTTCATTTGCAGAAGAGACAGTAAAAGGATTGAAAGACTTATTTTTATTTTACTTTATTAAGTTATGTGTAAACCACCTATTTGAATTTAAAGTTAGGGAGCATGGAGTGAGCAAACTTTTTCAAATCATGGGCATATCCACATGTCCTATGTCATATCCCATCAAAAACTCATCAACTTCTACTTGAAATCTTTTCTTTCAGTATTATGGGAAGCCTAAGTCATAATTTCACTTATCCAGCTAATGGGAAAATAACTTCTAACCTTCTAAGCTTCATGGCTAGTTTACACCTCATTGGTTTTGTAAATTGCCTTTTACTATGAATGTGCTTCTACTGGTTTCACTATTTGTCCTAGTGACATATCCATGATGCAAGATCATCCTCTCTCACATTTAATTATTTTTGGGCAAAACCAGCAAAGTTCACCTTGCCCTTTTTTGTAAAAGCAGACTCTGTTTCTCTCAGAAAGCCTCCTCAATTTCAGTTTGAGTTCATTTTACCGAATTTGAGGAGCAGGACAGTACTTCGTATTTTAGATGGAATGCAATGTAAGTTGAATATTTCCTAATTTCCTTTGGGTATGCACCACCAAATACATCTCAGGATCATTTATCTTCTCCACAGGTATATGAAAACCTAAACAGCTACAGACATGGCTTCTCTTTGTCACCTTTAGTCATCCCCGTAACACTGACCACACAGATGTCCTCCTTTTCCTCAGCTATTTTTAACACATGAGCTTTGAGTTTATAGCTAAAATCTTAATTTGTGTTACAGCTCAGGGAAGACTTTTGATACCAGACAGACAAAACATCATCTCAGTATTAATATTTTGCAGCTTATTAGCACAGTATACTTCTGCTGAATTTCATTGCACCACACAGAGCTTCATTTGAGATGGTTAAAATTTAATATAAAGACGCTCAACTAAGCTGTGCTGGAAAATCTGCCATTAAAATTTGTTTAAGTTTCATCATGCCAATCCATGGAAAAATCAACTATGACAGGCTCGGGAAAGTTCACTTTTAAATAATGCTCTTTATGCCCATACAGAGCACATAGAAAAAGTCAGCACCAAATATCACATCAACTTTTTAACGATATACCCCTTCTTTGCTTGATGCTTGATCTTTGGGGGTGCTAGGGAAGCAAAATGGGAGAGCAGAAGAAAGGAGAGTGCTTTGAGGTAAACGTTTCTGATCTCATTGAATGGAAAAAACACCAGATAAAACACGTCAAGAATGCAAACGAAAATGAAAATGTTTCCACAACATATAAGATATAGTAATATGAATAATAAAACCTCAACAGTTACTTTGGCTTGAATTTTTGTTGGAAGGAGATAAATTAAACAGCAAAGTTTTGAACAATATTTTTTCTCAAACATATCTGGTGACCATGAGGAACTGTTAGAAAACATAAGCATGAAGATGTTTGGAGTTTGGGGTATTATTTTTTTGTCTGGACATGTGGCAATAGAGGTTTCTTTTTTTGGTGATGCTTTTGGTTTTCTTGTTATTCTTGCTGTTTTGGGTTTTGGTTGGGTGTTTTGGGGAGGCAGATGTTTGCTTGTGGGTTTTTCTCCTATTTCTTACTGGTAATTTATCTTAAAACTTGTTCCTAGTTTTATCAACAGTAGTTGGTAGCAGCTCTTGAAGGGCTGCATCTCTATTTTTGACTTGCATTCTAATCAGAGGAATCAAAGTGCTCCAGACATTCTGTGCCAGTCACAATCAGCAGCCCTGCAGCTTCTCTGCCCTGGCTGAGTTTCTGGCAAGCAAACTCCAGTTCTGGAACTACACAGCCATAAGAATAAACATTACTTTCCTGACTGAAAACTCCTTTAATATTTTTGATTATTCCCTCACTCCTGTTCAATAAATCATATTAACACAAATTATATTGATTTTTTAAATATTTTTTGTACTCCCTTTGTCACTATTGTACATTGTCCTACCAACAAGTATGTCCTATCACAGTTTCCATTAATACATCATATCTCTTTTGATTTAAGACTTTTTTTTCCTAGCATCAAATCATATCCCTCTTTACCACATTCTTAGTTATAACGGGAGAGGGAATCGGTGATTCACAGCTTCTTTTCATTACTCCTTCGTATTTTGCACCTGCCACAGAAAGAATTGTTTTTTCCCAGCATACAGATAGCTCTTGCAGTTGTGCTCTGTGCAGGCTGTGGTGGATAATTGAAATCCATCTGCTCACGAGTGATGGCTACATCCAAACCAACAACTCACTATCTTGTCTCCTGCTTCCTGCAGCTGCCTGTGGGGTCAGATGTCCCTCTCTGGGCCCAAATCTCTACCCTGTTATTTACACATACACCTCGCTGTGCATTCCTTCTCCAGCATGGGCCAGGCCTGGGGGATCCCAGAGCAATCAGTGGACCATTAAAGAGGCCTTCATTCCATCAGACCTGTGACAGGGCTCAGGACAGACAAGTTTGCTCTAACCCTATCCCCTCAAAGCTTGTGAATCCAACCCTGACATCTCACAGCACTCTGTATACACCAGTGCTGTCACTTTTGAGTATATTCCTACTTTGGCCCAATGCTTATGGATTAGAAAATGCATGGCATGTTTAAGCACATGAACAGCAAGTAGGTTGCATGTGATCTTTGTTTTCTGCTTTTCCCTTAATGAAATTCCATTATGCTGGAAAGAATTTTAATGAAATACATGCAGGAAACAAGCAGAAATTGCTTTAAAATTAGATTTAATTATACATTAACTGTGAGTCTTGTATACAATGACCTGATACAGTACTTAACATGTCTATCATTAGAAATTCAACAATAAAAACAACCAAAAAATGCTTTTGGTCCCTCTAATAGTTGGATAAAAGCATAATTTAATTAGCTTATTAATGAGTAGAAAGTCAGAGGGACCCAGGAATGTGACTATCTGCTAGAGGATTAGAATAAACAAGTATGACGAGAACACAAAAATGTTTACATTTCCACTTTCTCAGATGAATTTTTAGCAGTTATACAGAATATGAGTACTAAAAAAGTAAATGACTTCCCCAGTGCTACATTTGTCAGAGGTATCTCGAAGAGTGGTAGCTGGAGATGTTTTGTGATGCTCCTATTTGCTGTAAAAGTCTGTGTCCAGATTTACAGTCATCCATGAGAGACCACATTCTTTGTGCATTCTACTTCTACCATGATGCTGAAAAATGAAACTGATTTACCTGCTTATCAATTCTAGCTTTTGTTCTTTGCTAAGAATCCATGGACCCATGTAACTGTTTTCTTATTCACGTCACAACAGTTTTCTCAGAGAGTTGGTGAGCTCATTAATTTATATTTCAGAACCAGAAACCCCTCTTTCAGAAAGGAAATCTATTTTGATCTAAGACTAGACAAGATGAAAAATTCACCTCTTCTGGAAATTCACCTCTTCTTTTTTTTTTCATTTATTTTGTTTTATCAGCCTTGCTATTAAACCAAATTTCTCATTTGATCTTATCTGCCTTTAACTGAGGGACATACATCCAATGATACCCTCCCTGTTCAAATTTTTCAATCTAATTCTAGTCTTTACAGGAGACCACATATCACACAATCACTGCTAGAACCTCCAAAATGTTGTGTTACAACTAGCTGGTTTTCAGCT
Organism: Phainopepla nitens; assembly: GCA_013400175.1. Classification (NCBI taxonomy): domain Eukaryota; kingdom Metazoa; phylum Chordata; class Aves; order Passeriformes; family Bombycillidae; genus Phainopepla; species Phainopepla nitens. Next base: position 280,306 of record VXBQ01015058.1, on the reverse strand, counting down.
CTCCCTAACATATTCTTAGTTGCTTTTGTTGTGCCTTTTATTTTTCCCAGTGCTGCTAACAGCCCTTTAGTTTTAGTACCTTTTGCATTTTTTCTCTCAAAATTTATGAAAACGGACTGTGCTGTTCCAAGGAAAACCTACACAGTCAGGCAGAAACTCAACACAGATTGTTTGCCTGGGGTGTAAACTGGCAGGATGCAAGCTGGCTCTGGTCTGGAATTTGATGTAGAGCTGTGCATAAGCAAATACACTTGGCCAATACTTGGATAACACCTAATTTTCCCTTTAAGGCACTTTCTCCAGTTCTTCAGTCATTTCCTTATGTGTGTGCATGCACACATGTATGTATGTACACATATATATATTTTGTTGCAGCAAGTCTGATTATTGGAGTATCATTTCAGGGACTTAAAGTGCTTTTTCTTCCTTTGAATTTGCACAGCACTTCACAGAGTAAGCATTCTTGACTTCCTTAATCTTAGGGTCTTTTTTTTTTTGATCCACTGTTGGTTTAGGGTTCTTTTCTTTTTTTTTTTCCCTAGGAAAAAAAGAGACTGATGTATACAATTATCAGGAGCACACAGAAAATGAGTTAAGGCAAATTCTTGACTTGCCTACTTTTGTGTGGCCTATGTGTTATCCCAATTTATTAAGGTTAACAGTGAAATTACTCTAATGCAAAGCAAGGGGTGGGATTTCATTTTTTATTTTCCAGGCTAAACTGTAATTCTGCCAATAAGAGCCACCTCACTCTGCCTCCAGAAACCAACCACTTCCAATGAAACATCAGCAGAGAACATCTTCTAGCCAGCAACTTTGCATCAACACTTTTCATGCAGCTGAGCAGCAGCTGGCCAGATTTTAATTGAGCTTTTCCAAGTAATGCGCCTCAGCATGGGATCAAGCACAAAGAAGACATGAAGAAACTGAAAAGGAGAGGAGGTGACAGACGTTCAAATGGTAAATGAAGCAGCAGTAGCTGTTGCGGGCAGGTGTCTCAGAGATCTGCAGCAAATTTCAGTCTGGAATGCCTGGATGATACCTCCTTCACACCTGGCCTCCTGAGGTTACGAACAATTCTTCTGGAATGATTTCTCCCTGTGGCAGAGAGAAACCGCACCTGTACCAAGGATGCTGGCTGCACGCTGGGGCTCGAGCACCCACGGCTCTGCTCCTCCCTGTGCTGCCCACTGAGGCTGTGCCCCGTGGTGCCCGTGGGGCAAGCACCCTCCTCCTGCTGCAAAGAACCCCTGCTCCTTGTGTCAGCAGCTACCAAACCTGGCGACAGTCTCCTTCGCCCTTAAGACGCCCAAAACACAGGAGACTGATGGGGGCTGTAGGGCAATTCAAACCTAACATGTTTTGGAAACACTGTGCTGTGATGAAACAGTGCAAGAAACTCATCTTCTAGTAAAACAAATCCTCTTTGGATGAAAAATACGTGGAAAAAAAACATGTCAGAGCTGTACTGCAGGGTTTCAGTACCATTTGCCACATACTCATTACTGAAATGAATTTGCAAGACTTGCCATGATATGCTGATAGGCTATAGCTGTAATACTTTAAGCTGTTGTTAAGAATTCAAAACATGACAATCAGAACAGTTCTCTATATACAATTAGAACATTTATTTGCTTGTTCATCGCAAAATTAGGTAGTAGAAGCAACTAGGAGCTGGGAAAGCAGCCAAGCAATAAAATTGATTGATTGCCCAAACACATAAAAATCATATCCACAGCTTTCAAACATTCTCTCAAAAGCAGAAAATCAGCTCTTTAGCATTACCAAAAACCTGGTTAGACAGGATGTCAAACCTGCTGTTATACCGAAGACAAAGTTGTCTGTGAGGTGTAGCTTACACAATTACTGGTTGCTCAAAATAGTGTGCACCTCTGTAAGTCTGTCTCTGTTTAAACTAATTACCAGAAACATCATTTTTCTTTATTCTTCAACTACATCAGACACAGAGTTGTGTGTATTGAGGGAAAACATACAAGTCACATCACCTATGTTTTTTTTCTGAAAAGATGCACTCATTTTACTTTTCAGCTGCTTCTTTCATAAGGCTACAGATCACTTCCCCACAGCACATCAGTTTTCTTTCATTCATATATTACAATCAAAGTAGATCAATCCTTACAACCAAAGGATACAGATTTCAAATTATATCCATTTCTCCTGAACTGCCACATCATCCTCTCAAAGTCAACATTGTCCAAACAAAGTATTAAAGATGCATTTATAGTATGAATGGGGTATAAATTGCAGAAATGGAAGCGACTTTGGTACATTCACAGGGAGACTTTTCAGTGAAAGGCTGGTATACTCAACCTCTAGTTGTCATCAGATGAACAAGAAGAACTATTCAAAACTGGGCAAATAATAAAACTAAAGGTATTTTAATTAAGCAAATTAACTACTTTTTCATTGAATGAAATCCCAATAAGAAATCATAATTCAGCCTCAGAGAAGGTGCTGAATATAACTCTCTGTGTTCCAGTCAGTCATGTCAAAAACTCTTTCTGATCATCACTGACTGAATCAAGGCCACAGCTGTGCATTCAAAATTCGCATCGGTTTTCGTTATTATCATGTGTGACAGCTTTAGTCAATATGAAGGATCAGAATTCATGGCACAGAGCATTCAGAAGGATTCAGTGTCTTGCCCTGGAAGAAGCTATTGAAAATCCAAGCCTTTTCAGGCTCCGATCAAGAAAAAAAAATTACTGCTGACAGATCCAAAAACTTGTTGAAATACTTTTCACAGGAGAAGTTGGTTATAAGACAAAAAAAATCTAACAAATATATGGCAATAAATATCTTCAAAGACTTTTGTAAGTATTAACTAACGAAAATTAATTTCACTAAAACTTCTACTTGACTCTTAAGTGGTTGGTTAAACAAAACAGCCAAACATACCAACCTGCATGCTTAAACTAGAGCTTCTGAAACAGATTTGATACACATTAATTACAAAAAATAATAAAGCATCATTAATTTTACCTACATATATTGAATGGACATTACTCAGCAATCTCTAAACTGTAAGAGTTGCAATAGTCCTTTTGGTTTTTAAATTGTGGTTCAGTTTTCCATATCATTGTAATTACTGCAGCTGCACTGTTGCCAGCAAAATCCTAGACTCTAAGCTCTTGGCTATGACAGCACATCTAAGTAATCACCATGGAATACTAGGCTAAACTCAAACAGGTTTCTTTTTATGAGCTATATACATGAGCAAAAGCTAGAGCATGTTTAAACAAAGCAAATCAATTCAAGTCAAGCCTCCCTACTTAATAGATTCACACAGCTTATTAAGAAGAGCAAACATGCCTTAATGAAGAACACCCATCTTCTAAATGAGAGAAATAAGGCCTTGGTTGTGCTATCCAGGTAGGGCAGGGCATAGCCTCAGTTTCAGGATGTCTCAGTGCTCAGAGAAGAAAATCCATTATGAAATGGATTTACTGTGGACTTTTCACTCCTCTGCCCGTTGATTGTTGTCCTACTTTGCTACCTAGCAGAGCTCTCTTGATTAGATGATGACTCCTCACTGGGTTTGTCACCCTTTGCAGGATAGCAGGAGTCATGGCTACAGTGACTTCTCATTCAGCCGGGCTTTTCAAATGACAGGACAGATTCTTCCACTTCCCCTTCTAGAAAATCCCCAGGTACTTCAAAAACTTGTAAGGTGTAAACAAATACTGGCTCTAAAGAAATATTTAGAGTAATATTCTTAGTCAGTGGAATCTACCACCATCATTTCCTATAATGAAAACTCTTCCTTTCACATATTTTATTCCAACCCTAGTAAAACTCAAAGAAATTGTCAATGTAAGTTGGTCAACAATTTTGTCATCGTTGGACTGTGACACCTCAGATGCTACAAGCTCTTTCCACTGACATGTCCATTACAGGAAACAACTGTAATGGCTCTAACTTGTCTGTAAGGCAACCATTGCCATGGTAGGGCCTGTGAGTGATTAATTCCAAACATTCTTTTTAAAAGGTACTCAGACACACAGATTTGGAGGCAACAGTTCCAAACCAAGAAACTCTACTCTCCTTAGAGTACCTACCATACTTGGGTAGGAATGTGGTCAGAGTATTACAAATTACATCTTTGAGAAGACACAGTTGGCCTGATTTTCATTGTATTTTGCCCCAGTAGTTGTAAGCAGGGACAGCACAGGCAATAGAAATGGGGGAAAAAGTAATTATTTTAATTTGCAGCACTTAGCAACTCCTTAACCATGGGGACTTTGTCCAGATGAGTGACTAGAATGAATTGGAATGCTCAAAAGCTCCAGAGCAGGAATTGATTAGCTGAGAATCTCTTATCAGAGGCACTGGGCATAGGTCTGTGGTTCATATACACAGACACACACATCACATTCAGAAATTAACTGCTTAGTTCATTATGTAAATTTTTACAGCTAATTACAAAATACATGCTAAGGAGTGCTTCATATTCCAAGGGATTTCGATCTCTATGAAAATAATTAAATACAGAATTGGTAACTAGATTAATCATTTCATAAAAATTTTAAAAGGAAAATATAGGAAAATGAAAACAATTACTATACAACACTGTGACTTCATGCAGAATTAATTCAGAATTTCAAATAGAAAATCCAGTTTGCTTGGAGGTTTTTCCTATTTATCATATTTTTAAAACTGTCTATCTTACATCATCATTTACTGTGCAAAGTACATCTTGCAGTCATTCTTATTCTCTCTCTGGTTCTGTCACCACACTGACCAAACAACCTGAAAACACATGGTAACTTATGAAAAGAATTCAAATGGAAAAAATGCTAATGTAAGTGGTATTGAATGGCATTAGAAAGATCACCAACATAACTGAACAGATTAAATTAGCCTTCTTCTACAACATTAAGACTCCCTCACAGAATGTAGCTCAGAGTACATGCCTTTCTCTATCTTTTATTCAAACTAATGCCCGGCTTTTCCTTGTTTTGTGGCGTTATACTAATGGAGAATTATGATGGAGCACTCAGTTGGTGCCCAGGTACTATTACAGGAGTCCCAAATCTCACCAGGCAGTCAAAATATACATCTAATAAATAATGTGGTATATGGCACATGAATGTCTGGTTCTGCCATGAACAGAAATATTTTAATACTTTCTTTTGTTTTCTTCTCCCCTCATCAGTCAGGAGATACTCTCATGAGCTGCAGATACTTGTAGTTTTGGGGTTAGAGCAGTATTTCCTCATTATCTACTACATGTAATACATGCATAGGACCTGAAAAGAGAACTTTTCCTGCACAAGGATTGAATTCTGCAACAAGCTGCAGAGATGCTATGTATTAGCTAAGGCACAAACCCAGGTTCAACCTGTTTTATTGAAACAGAGACATGTCACACCATGGCACCACAAAAACTTACAATTCAAGCATTTTAATACAGCATTTAAACACAGTTGGTAATTTGTTAACACTTGACAAGAAGAACCCTCCTGTTTTTCCTTGATATATATTTTCCTCTAGGCCTCCAACTTCAAGAAGATTTGAACAGAAAAGTAGCTTTTTCTCACTGACAGAAATGTACATGGATAAGCTCTGTGCCATCTTGACATGTTTCTCTTGGCTGGATTTTCTTCCTATATTGACTTACATTTCTTCTTCAGACAGAGAATTCTATGCAATTGCCTTTATGATTCTGTGCAATAGTGGGACCATTAAAGAAATACAGGTTCACAGGCCAGAGGAATCCTTTTGTTTCCAGATATTTCATGCAAAACATCATCTTCCCTCCTGTGAAAACATGAAAGCTGCAATATCACAGTCTGTCTTAGGTGTTTCCAAGGTGGGATCTCCTCTACAATTCTATCTGTAGTGGATTCTTTCAGAAGAATTATTTCAATATACTACAGTTAATGTATGATATCTGAACTGCAAAACCCGCATCTATGGCATACTGGAATTGCTTTCATGACATAAAATTCAAGCTCTCACTAAAAAATTTATAGTGTTACAATGATGCTTTATGGTGGGAAGAAAAACCCAAACAAACCAAACAAAAGAGCTAACTGAAAAGCTCTGCATTATACGTTTTTCATCCTTTTATAAATTTTCACTGATATCAGGTGATCTACCCTCTTTGTACTGAATATCCATGAATAAGCTGAGGAGAGAAGTAGCCTGCTTGATCCGAAGTATTTACAAAGCAAATCTCAAACTATTTCAGCAGTTGTGCAGTGATGCATGTGGAGCTTGATATTCTTTGTGCTGGAGTCAAAGATACATTTACATCAGTGGGAGGCTTTAGAGAAACAAAATAAAAAAGGAAGGATAATGATCAAGACCGTTGGAGTCTCAGGGGAAGTTGAGCATATTGACCCAGACTAAGGCTAGGTAACACACCATGATGTAAGAAACTAGGGCTTAGAGGAGGAGAAGATCAAGCAGGCAGATGGAAAAACAGATAACTGAAGGGAATTATCAGAAGAATTTGCATCACAAAAGCTGAAAATAGAGGCAAATATGACCAGTAACTTGGGAAAAAAAGATGATGGTGATGGTCAGCAATTTAGATAAGCTTAAAGCAAGATAAGGCATAAGTCTTGGAGATGGAATGATTGATACCTTAAGCAGGGGAAAAAAACAAAGAGGGGGTGGGTTGAAATCACCAAGACAAGTTTCTGTATTACCCTATTCCCAAGCAGAATACTATTTACTCCCTTAGGTGTTGCAAAAGCTTCTAGAATACTTGTAAATTTTTTAGGTATAACTGAATGTAGCCAAATCAGAAACAATCTGATACCAAAATAAAAAAAAGACAGAAAAAAGGGATAACTTGAAAGAGTTTCTGCAATAAAGCCTCTTGCAGAAAGACATGAAATAACATAGAAAAACATTTAGTAGATACTATTTCTGCAGGTTTACAATAGTCTGTTTCAAAGCAGCCAGCATACTTTGCCACTCTATCATGTCAGTCAGCCTGTGAGACTGAGAACGAGCAATCTGACCAACTGGAAGCACAACAAAGGACCAGCAGGAACTTCACTGACAACAACAGAAGATTAAAGGAGATGAACAATTGCATTGAGTGTCTGCTTCAGAATGGCAACTGGAGAAGGAATACTGCTGGGGAAAAAGGGACCAGAGAAAAACAGAAGGATTCTGTTCTGGACTAGTAAGGACAGAAATCAAGAATGCACTCAGACTAATCTCCTATTAAGCAGTTCCAGGACAGGTCTACTGTACACGGTTTCATCAAAATGAAGCTTCAACACTGATCAAGTATTTCCTTTAGGGAGAGAGAATAAAAATATCTTTGAGCTAGGGGGAAGAGCATTAATAACTTCAGTGAGAATGACATATATTGACACCCAGCTTGCGATGTCTTTTGGAGAGCTGTAAATATGAGGGGTCTCTAGGAAGATGAAAGTTGTGAGTAGGAAGCAGCAAGATGAACCAGAGTTATGCAGAAGTAGCTACGGGAAGCCACATAGGTGTAGGCTGTATGATACCCCACCCAGAAGTAATGTACAAGACATAAATCAGTGACTATAAAGAAGAAACACATACAGTATCTTTAGATTTAAAATAAATGACAGTGGAATCGCCTTCATTGGTGCTGCAAGTTCTGTTGGCTTATGGCTACTTTTGCATGGCACTTCTGCATTTTCCCAGAGCTCTGAGCTGGGTTCTGCATTGTGTCTGCAAGCAAAATCAATAATTTCTGAAAGGTGCAATGGGAAAGGTTCTCATGTATCTATAACAATCTTCTTAATTTTATCTGCAGGTAATGTTTAGAGAAAACAAATGTGAATAAAATAGAACACAGAAGTTATTAGGTAATTTAGAGAAAGTGTATTTGCCCTACTTGGTGAAATTTATTTTCTGGATTTTGCCCAAAAGGGAAAAAATGGTGGCTTAGTCAATGAGCACTTCTGTTTCTAGAACAAACTGGTTTGAGTTGATTAATATACTTGACAATACTGGGGAAGGAAATTGTTAGAAAATTACATTTGAAATATTACCTTGAAGTTTTAAGCATATGTTCCAATAATCTGAGATGAAATAATTCAGCTCTCTAAGTATTATTGACTCAGAGTAAGGATACTAAAATTTATTCAGAATTGTACTTCTCTTTCAAACTATGCTGTACAAAACATACACTGTAGTTTAAAGGAAAACCATACATTTGTTATGATTGCATTAATGTTAGGAGAGTTACAACACGTTACAAAAAGGATTTAGTTAAAAGTAATGTGCAGCAAAACTACTAAAGAAAATTTATCAGCACAGATGATCTTAAAAATATCTGATTTACCTCACCTTTAGTGAGGTAAATCTTCTTTGTAGATAATACAGAGTATTATGTATTTATACTTCTACTGAAAATTTGCTCTTATTTCTGCTTCTCTCATCTGTTGAAATCTGAAGCTCTGTTCTGTCATTAACATTCAATCAATCTACTCACATTGACTTAATGAAGAGAAAAGTACCAAAAGTACTATTCAACCAATTTGGACACTGCGTATGTAATTTTCAAGAGAGATCAGACTTCCTGAATTAATGTTTCTCCTTTCATCTTCATGCAAAAGTACTATTGTCCCAAATGCAGACTATTGAAGGACATAGTCAACTCCAATCTAATAGAGCATTAGGAATATTGAGTATTTATTAATTGAATCATTTAGTTATGTAAAAGGAACAATGTACAGGTAGGCCATCCTTTGGATCTACAGACCTTGTACACAATACACGCAAGATTTCTCCAAGTCTGAATTTCCAGGCTCTGTGTATTACCAGAATAAAAGAAGAAAAAAAAAAAAAAAGAAGAAGCTAGAGGCATTTGAAAAGCATGACAGCTCAGAGAAATCATCTGCATACCATCTATATGACACAGCTATAATAAGTCCAGGAGTGTTCACCCAGCTGCAGCCTAAGGGATCTGTCACGCAGCCAGCTGCTGCTGCTATTTGACATCTGGGATCTGTAAATGGCATTGAAAAGTAAAAAAAAAAAACCAAAAACAAAAATAAAAAGGGGGAAAAGAACTGAAGAGTTATGTGAGGTTAACAACAACAACAAAAACAAAATTCCCTATCTCTCCCAACACTGAAGGTATTTCTAAAGAAAGAAGTAAATTTTGTTGCCGCGGATGGAGCCTCCGTGCACTGCATGCATAGAGTGCACAAATGACAGGTCAAACAACTGCTGGCAAATGAGTGTAACAATGAAACTCTTAGAGAAACACATTCATAGGGCTAAAAGCAGCACTGTATGCCCATATCTGGCCAGCAGTTTTGTTACTTCCGGCTCACTCAGTGGTCTCAAGCACTATGCCAAGGGTATCCAATTCTCCACACAGAGGAAACCTCAGCTTGATTTCCCCTGCCTGCTTAACTGTGCTTCCTGGGTACAGAGAGAAGCTTCCATCACTGAAGTGATTTCACTGAGAATCAGCAGAGCTGGGAAAGAAAAAACCATCCTGCCAAAGAAATGCCCCTTGCACAAAAGCCTGGATCCTCCTACCACACCAGCGACCAGGTGCACAGCATCTATGGGGTAATGCAGATGTGTGTGTTCCGGGTTTCAGGGTTTTGCAAATCTTTATGAAAGACAATAAAACTGTCAATCAGCACTTCCAGATTACTGCAAAAGCTGCAGACAGCTTCCCTGTTTGTGGCCTGAGCACTTCATCAAAGGTTACTCTCTCTGTCTGAAGAGCTTCTCATCCCCATATGACCCCCTCTTCCTCTCATGACTGAGAGCACTTGATATACACATGATTTAGATATGCCTACATGAAATCCCAAAAGCTTTACTAAGTGTAATTTTATAGAAGCAAACTGCCTGCTTTTCTGAGCTGGATCAGCAATGTTTCCCCCATCAACCCTCAATACTGGTGAAGCTTTGAAGTGCCGCAGTGACTCTCTGAGAGAGACCTTGCTGGCAAAGATCACAGGGGGAAAATAAGACTTCTGCGCCCCTGCACATGTTTCTGTGGCAGTTTCTATATTTACATTTTTAGGGAACTAACTCTGGGCCAGATTTTGTCACTCCTATTCACAGTAAAGAGTATCTCACTGCACAAATAGTCCCAAGGGACTATGCTGAGGCAATCTGGATCATGTTGAAGAGCTCTTTCCGCTGTGAGAGGTTTATTTTTCTGTCTGGCTTAAAGATGGCTTCAGCTGAACTATTCGCAGCAATCATAGTGGTGGCAGCCTGCAACATTTACATGGGAAGGAACATATGTGCCAGGGGTCCTTTGCTCATGGAAGTGGCAGATGACACTGCTTTGAGCTTGGAGCATCTGCATGAAATAGGGAATAAGAAAGGTAAGGAGTATCTGCATTACACTAGGGCTACTCACAGGCACCTCACCAGCAAGTACAGACACACCACTGTGCAAATCTTTGCAGAACAGACAAAACATTCCAGATAATGAAGACTTGGCCTTTGCTCTTCGCATCAGACAACTTGCAGTGTTGTGCTAGCGTGGAAATTACATTTTTGGAAGCTATGGAACTGGCAGCTGTATCTAACATGTATAGATGTTGATACTGAGTACATGCACTAGAAGTGTGCTTCTGTATGGGGCCTGGATGCTGGAGCTGTGGCCATCACACCAGCAGTCTTTCACAGAGGTCAGGGCTTCTTCCTGAGGCAGTAAGGAAAATCCCGCTGCACAAAGCAAATGCACAAGCATGCATAAAGTATGACTAGGCATATTCATAGATAACAGGTAGATTAATAGATCAACCACAAAAGTAACTCCTAATATTTCTGTATTTTCCTTTCAGCATACCTACATTTCTCTGAACTCTTACATAGCAAAGTAACTCGTTGATGAATAGCCACTATTCGACACAACTAGAAGGCAGTTTGGATACCTAGAGATTTTACTGTGTCTCTAGCTTAAACAACAAGACACAGGCAGAGGAACTGAAATAGAAAAAAAAAAATCAGTTGTTCATGCTTGGCCTTAGGGTATAACCATCAAATAAAATTCTGGAGCCTCAATGCAGATTTTAACTCACAGATCATGTACCTTGGCACATTTACACCAATCAGCATCATAGAGAAAAGTTTCACCACTAGCTCAATTCAGAAGACCCATGGGGAGCTAGAACTGTTCACCAGAAACACAGAGAAGTACAAAAAAATGCACTGTATAATTCCAGGATATTCAGGAACAAAAAAATCCCTGAACACAGTGATGTATTCCTGTTATAAATATTTACAACTGGTTAGGTTATTGAAAAATTCTGATGGGTCCTCATCTAGACTATTTACTCCATAAATGGCACAAATTATTTCATGCCCTTTACTGTTTCATTCAGTGATCCAAGTTCCTCTTGGCCTCCAAAGTAAAACCAAAACTAGAGAAAGAACAAACTCTTAATGTTGCAAAGGTTAAGCCTTCCCTTCTGTTCCTGTGATCAATAATGGTCGTGCTCTGGCTGTGTTTAGGTTGGACTCAAATCCTGGCTGACATATATTGAGTCCATACAAATTTCACCCTTCAGGTTGAAGGACAAGGGGCTGGGTGAGGGCTGGCATGCAACACACAGAAACTAGAAAAGGAAAACTCTGTGGGTTCAGGGGTGCAAAAAAATCTGCCAGGTTGGTTTTGGGTGAGGGCAGGGAGTGGCTGGTAAACATAACCTTGGACCAGGTTGTGGCCTTTCCCTCTTGGGTCCTCAAACACCCCAGCCCAACAGGCTAAATGGATCAAGACACAAGATCAATGCCTTAAAGACATAAGGAGGGGGAGCTAAGCAGATTTCCTTTTAAGGGTTAAGGGCTACCCACCTCTAATGGCTTTGCTGGACTGAGGCCAGCTACCCTAGCATACCTCTCTTTTGAGTTTGTCTGGAAGTGGTAGGTGTATTATTTGTTAAATTACTCTTCCTTTTCTCTTATGAAAAAAAAAGTATATAAATTTTCCTACAAAGAGACACAAATTGTTTTGTACCAGACTGAAATACCTACATACATATATATATATTTATATATATATCTTCCTGGGAGCCTTTAATCTGTTCTTTCACTCATTCCAAAAATCCTCGTCCTCCCTGTAAAGAATTGAATTATACATGGCAGCAAAGGTTCAGAAAGAAAGGAGGCGATCAGTTAGCTAGAGTTGCCTTGATGTCAGCTGTCTAGCTCCATCTAACCACTTAGGCTGCTATCCTTAAAAGAGCTGTCTAAGGTGCAAAAAATCACATTTTAGATGTGCCAGTCTCTCTCCTGTTAGTAGTGAAGGTGTTTGGGTATAGAGCTTGAAGGACTCAACCAGTTCTCAAATGGCTGAGGCTGGTGAGCAGTTCTGTAGTGCCAGGGAACACAACGCAGGACCACAAGGATCCCAAGTTCAAGCTCCCAAAATCATCCTCACCAGCAGCACCAGTTGTTGGTCTCTTTGTTTCTTCATGGCCTGCCAAAGGGCACTCCAGTTCCCCAGGACTAGTTCAGGTGAGTTTTGTCCTACAGTCAACTGCAACAAATGTGTGTGAGCCACAGTGGCACAGTGGAGCTGCTTTTTACACAGTAGTTGCTGCTGAAACTGAGCGGGAGGAGGGCTTGTCCAGCCCACCAGTTACTGCTGCTTCCCACAGCACTTCCCATCAGCTCCCAGGCGCTGGTGGTTTAGACACGCTTACTGCCCAAGCTGTGCCTCGGAGACACTTCAGCAAGTGAGAAGACCACAAGTTACTCAACAAAGTCCACAGAGGCTTTCTCAGTCACTGAGTTTAAGCAAATGCGTAGATGAGGTTAAACAGACTGACCATAGCGTGCTCAGCATTAGCTATACCAAAGGACTGTTTCTAAAGGGGATATCATGCTCGGTAATGAAAGGACTTGCTTCTTTCATGCAATAAAAAATGCATGAAATATGCCTGAGCTCCTCCCTCACAAAGGCATCTGTTGCTATGTGAATGAGGAATGAGACACATGCTCACTGTCTCCTGAGATCTTCAGAAAAAAAATACCTAAAACCCGTATCTGAAAGAACTTGTTTGTAGCAGATGAGGTCTTACACCAGATGAAACTGAGGTTTTGATTCAGCAGGGTGGATGAGATGCCTCACACAAACCTCTAGGATATATATCTCCCCGCAAACCCACATTGCTAGCTCTTGAAATCTCCAACTCTCATAATGCCGAAATATTATTTTATCCCTTGATCACTATGAACAGAAATTCAAGAATCTCAATATTTCATACAACATACATTCACCATATTCTATCTCACCCCCTGTGGAATATTTAAAAAAACCACCCACGTCCCTAATGATTTTGACTTGATGACCACTTCCAATTCAAGCAATTTGGTAGGAGCATGTTGTACTGTACCCTAATTATCCAGAACTGTGTAGCTTTCCATAGTTTCCAGATTTCCTCTCTGGAAAAACAAAGGTGACAGTCAGCATTGATATGTGCTGCTGTCTTACCCGGACATGGGATGCAGATGCCACCAGTCAGAAACACCTTCTTGGTCATTTAGTTTACACATAGCTCTTCAGGAACAATTGGAACCAGATTATATTTCTCAGCCTCAGAAAGCCATGTGGCTATATCACCCAAAATCATGACATAGGTAGGTACTATGTAACAGGCACCTTAACTGAGCCTACTACAGTCTAAACATTCCTAAATAGGTCCAAGGCTCTTTGATCTTGGAGATGAAAGAACAACATGATTCAAAAATATAAGTTAGGCACTTCAAAAAGCTAAAGTTACGCCTGGCAACAGCGGGCAATTTTTTTAATAGCGGTAACTAATAAGCACTTCATACTACACGTGATATATTCCTCCTAAGTTGCATCAGATGTAGTCTTGGGGCCTCTTTCTCTTCCCATAAAGATCTAAGAAAAGGTCTGCTGACCATTTTATCTTACATCTCACTGGCTTCAACTTTTCCAGTATATTGCATAATGTTTTTTTTCTTAAATAACCTTGAGACATTAGTTTGCTCATAGCATACATGAAAATTGAAATGAACATTTCAATTCATGCATTTATTATGCAACTATTTCACTGACACAACTGCATTTTTTGTTCCATGCTTTGCTGGTGCCCATGTTTTCCCTCCTGCACAGCAAGAACAGCTAAACCCCCACTTCTGTCTATTTTAACATCTCTCAGCTTCTGTCTGATCTGCACACTTTGAAAGACTCTACTCAGAAACTGCATTTGAGTTAAAAACCAAACCAGTATTTAGGTAAGCATCTCTACTTTTCCCTCTGTAACTACAGGGAGAATACATAAGGACATCAAAGTTCTAAAGATTTCTAAAGCCTCTTATTTCCCATTTCCTCCAGACCCCTGCCCGTCAAAGTATTTCTGCAAGTCTGAGGGAAACAAGGCAGGGAAGAATACTTTTTATGGGGCAGTGTTTCTATGGGATCTGCATAAAAACATTGCATCTTTGTTCTGGAGCTCCACCACGAAGGATTGTTCAAACATGGCAAAGATGATTAATATGCTGCAACATCTTAGGCAGGAAAGCTTATCCTACAAGTGGATCAAGAAGTCCAGGTGTTTGGAAAACTGTCCCCTGCCTCCTCCAAGGATTCCAAAATCACATACGATTTCTGGAGCTTTATCAAACCACCTTGTTTAAACACCTGGGCTCTCTCAGCTCTTTCTGCTAGATATTGCCATGGGGGACTATTACATATTCCTCATGTGTGCATTGATATAACTCACAAAAATAAGTGATCAATGACAATGTGAGAGCCAGGCATTCTCAATTAAGATCATATCAGCTCATAAAATAGCTTTTTTTTTCTTTTATCCCTGCCAATTCTTAATTAAAACAGGTAAAGTAAACACATAAGTGCTAAAATTGAATTGGGAAAGGCTGAAATTCCCAAAGACAAGCTGTTATTGGCATGTTGCAAAAGAAACAAAATATTACTTTCTTTACGAGTTTTCACTTTTGGCTTACATAAGAAAAGATTAATATCTAGCCAAAATAAGTTTCAATTTAAAATTCTCCCTATACCCACATAGTGAAAGGAAGCTTTTAGATCTTCACTGTAATGATAAATACCACATTAAAATAAGAAAGTCCAAAGAACAAAGCATACTCATGACTTTAGAGGTTGAGATGACTGTAATTGAAAAGTCCAACACTTGCTCATCTTTAGAAACCATTCCTGTATGTCATCCACACTGCTCTGCTTTCTGAGACTTTCACAAAATGAGCCAGGAAACTGAAATGACCATTTAGTCAGCAATTTATATCACTCTTGAAACTGAATATGGAGATGCAATACCAACTGCTGTTTAATTGTTATATTAAAAAACATGAAGGATTTGTGTGTATACAGTTAATTTGTCCAATATAGCCAGCAGCTCTCCAGTTGCAGTTTACTTCATAGTCATCCCTCAGCTACTGCTAACTCTTCCACCATTATTATTGCATCCCTAGGCTTGGATCTGTTTCGTGAAACTCTCCCTTGTGAGATAAAAGTCCTCTATGCTGTGAAAGAGCAACTCAAAAATCTTATATCTATCCAGTCGTCTATCTTCATGCTAGTACCTGCATCCCTTTCAGTTCAATATATCTAGGTTAAAGGCACATGTCACAGTATTCACAAAAACCTTTACAAAGCCTTCTGATGTTCTTGCTGGCAGCTCATGTTTCCCTAAATCTTTCTCTTACTCCAACAAAAAGGGAAAAAAGCCTCCAAATTTATCCAGCTTTTTCTTATGTATTTCCTTGCTGCATTCACTTAAAATCAGCTTCACTTTCCAGACAAGGTTTCCAGTCAGCTGACACAGCATTTCCATTGCTCTGTGTCTAACCGCTTGCTTTTGCATCTTCTCAGTAGACTTGGCACGCACACACTGAGGTAGGCAATACACAGGAAAACTTTTGAATAAAATACCCTCTTTCCCAAGATGCTACACAGCAGCAGCTTGCATCCTAGCGTGCTACCTTCTTGGTGCCTTCAGCTCCTTGCTTTTGCAACCTGCAAGCTTCATTCTTCAGTTCCACGGAGCTTAGTACAACTGCTGTTATAAGATAGCGTTGACTTGAGGCAAAGGCACCGGCTATTTCCAAATCATGCTTGTTTGTTTTATTTGAGCATTTGCTGCTCTGTACACACATCACTGGAAAAACAACCAACCGACCCAACAAAAAAACCCAGCCCAGGCTTTCAGTGCCAGGTTTGTTTGGACCCCAAGGAGAACCTTTCCCTGTGCACCTGACTGCAAGGCTGGCACATGGTCCTGTTCACCAGGAGCAGCCGTTGCCTCTGCCAGCTGCCAGTCCTGAGCACTCTCCAGAGAAACACAGTGGTTCATTTGCTTCATACCCAAACAAGCGCTAGGTGCCAGGTGCTAGGAATTTTCTGCAAGGCAGGCTGAATAGACAGGTGGTGAAAGTTGCTGACAACACAGAAATATTTAGCTTAACAGAGGCCTGGGAGGATCATTAGGAACTTCCTGAAAGATGGAGCAAAAGTGTGCAATTAGACAACACTTAACAGGGGAATGATTGCAGATAAGTTGCTCCCGAGCAGAGAAAGATAAACAGTGTTCTGGAAGACTGTGACCTCTTCAGAATAAGAAGCTCATTAAAGAAGGGACTGCAAAATGCCTGCAACTGTGTGTGTAAGGCGGGCAGGGGTGTACAGTATAAAGCAACTAAGTGATTTGGTCCCTGTAACTACCATGAATAAAAGGAAACAGCAGTTTCAGAGACTATTTTTGGCTTGATTTCATCCTTAATAAAGAAAAGCCTGGTTCAGCCTCACTGCACTGGAACTGCAGGCTGCTGGGAACAGCACAAGAATCCAGCTGCTTGTCAGGCAATGTGTAGACAAAAGGTGACTGAAACCAGCTAATAGCCAGCCTTTACAGGCTACTCTCCCAGCAAATTAGTCCAGTGCTATGCAGTGTTTTCTAAGCAGTCAGACTGATTAGCATATATGAACTCTGGCATATACAGAAATCACACCACTATTCAGCACTGTACAGGCTAAATAAGGGTTTAGAAGCCTTCACAATAATCCTTGCAATTAACTATAAATTCATTGGAAACAAAACTATTACAAGGCATGCATTTTAAAATATGTAGCTGAATTACAGTTCTTACTGACTGAAGGAATAGAGAAATTTAGTTTTTGGGTCTTTTAGCAGCAAGTGCATACAGGGGTGGGAATAGCAGCTGCCTGCACACTTATTATGATTCAGATTTGAAGAGCCATGAGACTTGCCTCCTAGAACAAATTTATGGCCAACTAGGATCAAAATTCTGGCCTTCTTGGAGTACCTCTGAGCAACTGTCCAGATGAACTGCTGGAATTGTCACTTCCCCAATAAGTCTGAGGCAAGCTTCTAATTAAGGCAGTACATTTGAAATTATGAATATTACCCTGATTCGGGTAAAGTCAATTGTAAGTTTACCATTATTTTCAAGAAGACATGGAATTGCAGCCCTAAACCCCATTATTTAGAAGGTATAATACTCCCTCCACAAGGGTTAGAAACACGTACATGCAACAATCAAGTAGCTTTGTGAGTCATGTTTATTGAATGTAATCATACAAACTGTTAAGTACAGAATGCTTGACAGTTCTTCTTAGTCCTGCATAAAATGACAAGTTCTTTTCTGACCATAATATTATAGCTATTTTCCTTTAGTGTTCACTTTTTAAGGAGTTAAGGAGTAACTTGGCCCCTAGCCAGGAAGGATACAGGTCAACCTAAAGGAAAAAAAAAATTAAAAAAAAACCCAAAAAAACCCCAAAAGTCAAGAAAGGAAAAGAAACATTAATGTTTTGTTGTTGCTTTTCTTTCTCATTCTATCTTCCTAAAGCTTCAATGTGGTTTCACAGGTTTCTATCTTGCTGTTCATGTCCAGAATGAACATAAAACGACTAAAACAGCTTCCCAGATTTTAATAATGCTTTACGATTGGGTCAATGTGTGCTGATAGAAGCACTTCAAATGCACCTGCCACAAAAGAGAGGGGGAAGAATTACCAGGGCTTCTGACCTCAGTAGTGGTGATCTGTAATAGCCCTGTGAAGCCTCTGTTGTACCAAACACATAGAGCAGTGTGAGTCTCCACTCCCTAGACAGCAGGGGGAAGCTCTGTGCCTCCACACCTTGCATGGAGACACTGGATGTCCTTCCTCATAGCACAGCTCAGGGGCTTTCCTTGCTAACCTAGAAAAGAAGAAAATGTTTATCTGTGCAAGGGATGACCAAGAAGCTCTCATGTAAAAGGCAAAAGAAAGCCATACTGACAAGGAACTGGTTGGGGGCAGTGATGAGAATGCATAGATGGATAAGTAGAGGTTAAGTTCCTGCCTTTAAATTTCTGTGTCTGCCCACTGATACCTATTTCTGCCTTGCCTCTGGCAGCCAAACTCAGAATTTGTAGTTCTGAGATATAAAAAAAAGGAAGCCAGGAATATTTAGAAACACATACAGGACTTTAGAAGGAAGGTTTGGGAAAAGGACAGAGGAATAGTTCAGTGGGAATGGAGATGCCAGGGAGACATTGAAATGAAGAGGGCAGGAACACAAGAAGAGAAGAAAACCCATCAATAGCTATTTCATCCCCTTCAGAGAAAATTAGCTTAATGATTCAGTCACTCTTTTCTGCTTTTCAGTTGAATAATAATGGAAGTTATCTTTCAGGCTTTTCCCAAAGCTAGCATGATACCTCTTCCTAGGACAAAAACACCCACTGGATATAACATGTCACTCTTACTTTGTGTTTTTCAATTTGACAGCTTTGAAACTGATTTAACAGATTAGTTGCCAGAGAAAAGATATCATGCAATCCATATTATTCATGTGTACTCTTCCAATTCTATATAAAATCAATGAAGAACTTTATTTTTCCTGGTTGGGCAGTAAGTTTATATCTCCATCTCAGAAGTCAGCTAAAGAGAAACTAAAAAAACTTAGCATAGTGGATGAAATATGGAGAATAGCAAATCACATTGTTCCATTTAAAAATGTGCAATTTTTCTGACTGTACAAGCACCATTAATCTGGGATTATTTTAAAAATTGAAAATGAAAAAGCACAATAAAACTACAGTTTGTTCCCATTGATATGAGTATACAAGTACCATCTCAAGCATAATATGAAACACACAGATATGTGTCACAAAGCTGTATTTTCCATTCTGCATTTTTTTTTAAAGAAAGATGGAAAAAGAGAGACAGAGTAAGGAGAGGAGAGAAGGAGTGAGGAAGAGAGAAAGGGAAAAGAGTGACAGAGTCAGACATGGAAATAGGAATGTGCCAGGAATGCTGAGCACTTTAGAAGACCTTTAGAGAAAACAAGGAAAGTTAAGTATACAGAGTGGAAAGGATAACACACAATTTTCCCTGATGAGGCTTTAGGGGGGAATATGCAAGCTGAGGGCTAGAATAAAGCCCTGGGGAGTTAAACAAGCCTTGGGTGCACTGTGCTAGCCCAGCTCATCCTTGTAAGCAGATATGTCTGTGGAAGCTGTGTCACTGTTGACTGGGATACGACTCTCTGAGAGTTTCTCTAGCATCTTAGCATGATAAATGCAACTTCCAGCAGTGAAATCCTGAACTATGGAGTGACTCCAATTCCTTATTCAGAGAGCATCTACTCAAAATCTGCTCAGCATAAACACTAAATAAACAGTCAGCCCTGCACATAATATTTTCTGGATATGATCTTATGCTCCCTCAAGTTTATGTGGTAGCAACCTCTCTCCAGGTTCTTCCTCTGTCTTCATATTCTTCTTCACCCTTGTCTATTCCTTGTGTCATTTTTTTCCTTAGTCTCTCTTTCCTCTCAGCCTTTAGTATCTCTCCATTTTGTTAGGCTTATTAACGTGCATGATAGTGTCTTAACTGTCTATTTTGGATTAAATTTAAAACTAAATTTAAAAATATGACCATTTGAAAATAAAATGGAACATGCAATGTGGAATTCATGTTGTGGTTTTATTTTTTCTCCTATCATTCTCTTAACTGTTTTCCTTTTTTCACCAATTTTCTCCCATATTATGTATCTGATTCAGTTGCTCTTTGAACACATTGGTACATATTCCTTTTTATAGCGTCCATTGCAGTAGAAAGCTGATTTTTATTTAACTCAAAGACTAAACTATATTAACAAAATATTATCTGAAATGAATCTGCAAAATCTGAAATTAACCTGCAGAAAATAGAAATTTAAAAAAAAAATATTTTAAAAATAAAAAGGGTCAGTAAAAAATTTATTTTTCAAGTAAAAGAATAATTTAGTGCAGGTAGCATAAATTTATACCATCACTCTGAGACTGAATACTCCTTATATCATCAGTGACATATAATCTCACCTGGTGCTAACAAGAAAGTGAAGGAAAAACATCACTAATTTTTAGCAGCAGAAGATGGTGTGTTTTGAAAGGCTGCTGCAATGGCAGCTTGTGAAAAGCTCCATGAAGCCAGGCAGCAGGGAAGGCACCACCTAAGTCCATTCCCCACCAAGCTGCAGAGAACAGGCTGGGGCAGGGACCCACAACCACTGTTTCCTTTCAGCCCCCACCCACTCCTTACACAGCTGTCCCCCATGAGTCATCACACTGCACTGGACCCCAAACTCCCCAGAGCACGTGCTTCTTACTGTAGGCTGAAGGAAATTAATTAAATCCCCTGTTCTGTCCTCATTTTGCTGCCTTACAAATCCCGAAAACTGGGGCTGACAGGTAGCACTTTTCCAGATGAAGTGAAGGATTAACCATTTTGCATCCAGCTTCTGAAAAATAACCCCCACAGAAACCCTTTGGAAGCACAAAAGAATGCTTATATTTCAAAATGTTATCTTCAGAAAATTAAGTAAAATTACATTTAAGAGACTAAGGATATAGGTGCTAAATTTTCACACAGCCTAAAAATTATATTTCCGGACTATCCTCGAGAAATGACCTTTGGCACCAGCAATTTACATTACCTGATGAGTTCTTTGTCATCTAAAACAAACAAACAAACAAACAAAACAAAAACCCAAAAAACCACCTCTGCCTGGACAGACTGCCCACAGGGAGAGAGAGGCAGACCTCAGAGCTCAAAGAGGGTGCAGCCATGATGTTCTGCCCACCTCCACAGATATACACACACTGCCAGCACCCCAGGGCCCAATGCTCACCAACAAATGCAAACATGGCCCTAAATGCTCTATTTTTGATTGCACTGAGATGAAGAAAAAGTTAATTGTATATAGGAACACTGCAACAAATTGTTCTCTTTTGCAAGCAAAGGCAAACATACTATTTTATCCTGCTGGGTGGAAACACAGAAATGGGTACTGCTTTCTGACTAGTATGTTTCTAGAGGTATGACTCAAGCAAATTCAAAACAAACAAACAAACAAACAAAATTCTGTCTCTTCTGCCTGTAGGACTGACTGAAAGGGTATGTGGAGAGGCAAACACAATATAGTTATATCTCACTGGTAGTTGTCAAGGTAACTACAAGATTATGATTAAAAAGCTGTTTCATATATCTTCTAATATAGCAGTCTTCTTCCAGCCACTTGAGATCATCTTAACTGGAGGAAGAGCCTAAGGTTAGGAGAACTGCTAACCTTAGGAGAACTGCTCAGTATATTAGCCTTTTCCTATCCCAAATAAGCACAGTTTTTGACACTACCCTCTATTATCTATGGGTAGTGTTTCAAAGCATAGGCCTTCATGGCACTGGAGACGTGCTTTTTCTTCTACTTTCAGGAACAAAGTCTTGATGGAAATCCCATTTGAAGACTTCACTTAGCCGGGGACAGAACAATTAATTTTTGCATCAACTCAAAGAAAAACAAAAAACAAAACAAAACAAAACAAAACAAAAAAAACCCCAAACAAATAGAGTGATGGAAAGAGGGTTCAGACTCACACAAAAGAAGTGTTTTCCATAGGATATTTCAATTTTGCGGCAGTTTTTAAACAAAATCTTTTTTAAACAAACTTTTGGAAAATCTTCTCGTTGAAAAAACCCAAATCATTTATAGTGTGCATTTGAAAATCATCACAAAGCATTGACAAGCAGAAGTTTATTGATTCAAGAAGATTTTAAGGTCTAGATTCTATAACCAAGATTGTCTTTTATAGTACAGCAGTCTGGGACATAAGAAACATAGCTGGGAAGAAAAGCCTTTGATCTGGATCGAGCTGAACACAAAATGCCACTTTTCAAGTTAATCCCTTCTACAGAGATTCTGCACTTTCTCTGTGTTATTTTGTAGATATGAGTGCAAAAGTGTTTCTGTCTCTCTTTTGCCAATAAATACTCCCATTCAAACAGACATATCTCTGAGAAAAATTCTGTCTTCACAAAAAATTGTTCCAATTAGGGCCATGGGATTTTTGCATGGACTGATTTTCAAGTGTTGAGTATAAGCTAGGAGAAAGGCTGCAATATTTTAAGTTGAAAAATTAACTTGTTACAAACCTCCAGTTCAGAAGCCCCCAACTGCCATGAAAAAGTTTTGAAAAGGAGAAATTGCTTTTTTCCTTATATTTTTTTTCCTTCCTTTTATTTTCCTTCTGATATGACACCAAATTCTTAAAGAGACAGAAGTACAGACACTGTATCATTTAAATGAGATCCACATTCCAGGAAGCTTAGCTGTTGTAAATTACTTTTTAAAAAAGCCCAAGTGAGTGTAAGTGAGATTGGAGTAAAATGAGAGGAAACACAGAATAACAGCAAATCTTGCCCAGAGCCACAGAGATCTCTCTCCAACCACAGGCCCACGTTTTTCATGCTTGGGAACTAAAACATTGGCAAGGATTATTTTTCAACTAGGTCAAAGTAAATGTTGGAAAGATGATTTGATTTATTTTGTCTCCTCAAGTCACATCAGTTGTGAAGAGCTACTCCTGCCAAGCAGCCTGAAGTCAATAGTAATCTTGGTAAGAGAAGTCAGTGGCAGACATCATTTTAAAATTAAATAAGGAATGAAACACAGCTGAGCATTATCTTGGGGAAATTAATCAGGTGGTGGTAACAGTTCACATCACCTTGTCCAGGAACAGTGCCTCAATATATGAAGAGAAATCCAAACTGAGACATGATTACTAGGCATGCAGTGATTCTAGTGTTAGATGTTTGGCATAATTGAAGAGTCTATAGGTCTCTTTAGGAATATTTCTTTTTCTTCTTAAAAGCAAGATTTTCTAGCACCAGGTATCAGAAAAGACCACTAAAAAAATGCTGGCATTATACACTCCGTGCAAGACTCTAGGCTAAGAAGGGTTCCAAAATGTACATGAGCATAATAATTTACAGACAGATGATGAAAATTTGGCATGTAATCTTGAATACATTACATTTGAAACCTATATTTTAAAACCTAAATCTTAAAAAAATAAAAGTCTATGCTCTGCACAAAAAAACAAACCAAAAAAACCCAAACAAAAACCAAGAACAAAACAAAAAATCAACCAACCAAAACACAGAAAAACCACCCAAACAAACAAAAACCATCCAAATAACAGTAACAGAAAAAAACCAACATGGCAACAACAATAAAACAAATCAAAATCCAAAACACCAAAAGAAACTAGAATGGAAGCTGCTTCAGAGCCATTCTTACTCTAAACAACAGCATTCCTACACTTCTTCTCTTTGTTTCCACAGAATGGTTTTTTTTACTTGCACAGATGTTATTTTTTACACTGCTAAGAAGTACTTTTCAAATACCTGCTTCCTAAGACTGCATTATGGTCAAATTATTATTATTCTTATCACTATATGCACCTAGAAGTCTTAATACTGGCACTGTATGAACACTGATACAGCTTCTGGAAGACCCTGAGGTCCTGGAACCTGTGTATGTTCCAGTACCTGTATTCAGGTCAGGACACACAAGGCAGACAGGGTTTCATGTGGGTTTGGCAGCCAAAATTTGCTAGACTTACAGAATGACAGGGTGGCTGAGGCTGGAAGGAGATTGTCCCTGCTCATATTGGGCCACCTGCAGGTGGTTGCTCAGGACTGCATTCAGACAGCTTTTGAATATCTCTCAAGATGGAGAATCTACAAACTCTCTGGTCAACCTGTGCCAATATCCAAAAGCTCCTATTCCAAAAAAAAAAAAAAACAAAAAAAGAAAAATAGTTTTTCTATTTCTAAAATTAATTTGTTGCATTTTAGGTTCTGCCCATTGCCTCAGGTCCTGTCACTGGGCACTGCTGGGGAGAGCCTGGCTTATAACTCATTTAAAGAACTGGGACATCTACTCAGAGCTTCAATTCTTTGCCATTTAAAAATAGTCCTTGAAGCTCAAATTAAGCATGGGCACAGTGGCATTGGTCCTTCAGAGGCGCAGAGGCTCCTCTCTAGCAGTGCCTCCTCTGCCATACTGCTGCAAGGATGGAGCTGACAAGAAAAGACCAGCACTGCCTGCACACTCAGGCTGACCAGCAGCTTTTGGCTGATGTGCAGCTCATGCCTGGGAGGTTGCTCACACAGCATACGGGCTCTTTTTATTCCACGTTTACTTCAGCCCACAAGTTCTCTATGCTCTGGGCAGCTGGACCCCCAGTAGAGAAGCCAATGGCATTTCCACAGAAAATATTCTACTTGTTATAAGCAATTAACTTCTACAGCCCTACATGTAACCCACAGAAGATAGGTCTATATAATGTAGTCTTGGAAGAGAAATATGAAAGCATTCCAGAGAGAAAACAAATTGATTTTTTTCTTGGCTTTGTCTTTCAGTATATGCTGGAAATTTTCTTGAAAACAGAAAAAGTCTGGAAATAGCTCACACAACCTGCCTGCAACTACTGCTTGAGATTGAAAAAAATAATGGAATATTAAAGGAGGGGACTAACCCAGGAGCACCTTTATTCAGTCACTGCACAACACCATCACTCTACAAGTACATACAAGAGGATAAAAATCCTGTAAAAGTCTGAAATGGGAGCTTTTTCCAGCCTTGAAGAGGCAATTTTAATTTGAAACTCCCTTTCTCCAGATTGCCTTCAGTAGGGCAGCACAATCAGCAAAATCCTAACCTCAGAGCTTTGGTGCCATTAGTCACACAAAGCTTTGGTGATTTACAGTCAGAAAATGATTTCAAGGCATCTGATGGGACTTTGTTATTCTGCCTACAGCTACACCTGTGCACTTTTTTGTCTCCAAGTTTCAATTAGAGATAATTTAAATAAGAGAAAATCATGTTTCCTAGTGGCAGAGCCTGTTAATGAAATGTGTTTCACATTTCCAATGGAAATGGGAATTCAGGAAACCAACAGGCAGAGCTTGTGCCTGCATTATGAATACATTTCACATTTGAAAGACTTTATCTGCATCTCAGCATCCAGATATGCAACTCATCTTCAGCTATGTGAACCATATACATATTGCTCTTCATTTCTGATTTGCCACAGTGTTAACATGACCACTCAATTTCCAAAGTGTTTTAAGAAACACAAAAAATAGGGGGTTCTCTATTGTTTTAAGTATCTGTAAGAACTGAGAGGGGAAATTTTGTATCATGTACACTGGAAGTCAAAAGGAGAACAAGAAAAAGCATAAGCAAATAGGCTTAGGAAATTTAACCATGGTTTTGCATCAAAGAATGCAAAAAGAAAAGACTTATGTAAAACAAACAGAAAATCAGGACAATGGATTTGAAAACTTTTCACCTAAGTGATTTTATCAGAGGGCTCTGGAGACATCTTTCTGTGGACTAAAATCTTCCCTGCTAAATATAAAGCAAAAAAGTCACCATCTTTACTGGATAAGGGACATAAGTGCTATGAGCACAGAGAAAAGCCCATTAATTACTTTCTTGGTCTCCAGAAAGGAGTCTTCCATCCCTTGTGCATGGGGAGGATCCAGTCAGAAACTTAACACATCCAATATTTTTCAATATTTAGATATTTTCATATGGCTTGAATATACCTGATATAACCTCAGATGAGACTATGGAAGGAAAAGAACTCTTAATGTTTAGATAAGGTTCTTATACCTGTCATCAACTGACAAAGCAGAAAAACTTTGCCATTCCACACAGGGTCCTGCAAAGTGGCATATTGTCAGACTGAGACTTTCTTCTCTTCATTCATACCACCACCTTGGCTTTCAAGATGTCTTCATAAGCCTGGTGTTCAGCTTTGGAACTCTAACTGAGGGCAGTTATTCACCTGCAAAAGCCAAGTACTGGAGATAACGCACCAGCACGAGAAAAGAAACCATGTAGATGGAAACTGCACTGTTACTGTCAGGAAGCTCTTTAAACCAATCCTACAGGTTTTTCAGCACCAGCATTGGTAGAGAAGGGATCCAGCAGGATGTGGCAGAAGAGACAAAGGAGCCACATTAGGTCTAGCCACAAGCCCAGGATATTATGCTTTTACAGCTCAGAACTACACCGCCAAAAAAAAAAAAAGTGACACAAGCAAACAAAACTCATGCATGCTTATGCACACCTGTAGAAGATTTGTCTCAAATAAAACTATTTTCCACTATTTTTGATGGGTTGGATGATCACCTCCATAATGACATATTTGACATGCCATGCAAGAGAAAAAGTCTTGGCAGATATTTTTGCACACAAGGCATCAGTCCTTGCTGAACGGAACTCTTTGCTGAAGACCACTCCAGCTAACATGCTGGGAATACCACCACCAGGTTGAAGTTTGTGAATTTGGGAACTCAGCAAATGGCTTCCTCTAGCCTGCAGGGACAGCTAACAACAAACTGTCTGGTACAGAGCAGAAAAAGCTGGACTGCTCTGTTAAAAATGGTGCCTGACATACAGCAAACGTTGGCGGAGAAACCACCCACCAGTTATTCTGTAATTACACTTGGTACATATCAGCTTTGTTAGCCCTTCTTCTTTCAAGTCAATTCTTTAATGTCAGATGTCTAATAAAAAGGAAAAAAATCCTTATTTATTTGCAAGTTATACTACAAAAGGGAGCAAGAGACCTTGCCATCTCCTTATTCCCTAGCTGAGCCACATGTAGCATAAACATCTCTAGAGAAAGCTCTGGGAAGAAGCCAGGCTTGTTAAATGCACACGAATTGCTTTAAGACAATTCATCCTACTATTTGGCCCATGCCATCTTGATGTGAGTCGGACTGTAAATGACACAATTTGGTTGCCACTGTGCTAATCTCTGCATTCTTCTGAATCTGAGGGAGAAAACCTCTCCTTCCTTTCTCCCCTGACTTCAAATGGAAGTCTCATGAACGCTGTGAATTTAGCTCGTCGTTTTATAGTTGTGGTTTTATTTGAATTGCCACAAAAATTTTGGGTGAGATTAAACGCAGACTTCTCCTTTTGAAGAGGTCGGCACTTAATATGACTTTTACACCCTCTTTTCTCACTAAATGTTAATTTTTTTTCTCCTTTGACTCTAGTTGCAACTCCAGCTCCTACACTCCAGTTGTGAGAGCCCTCCATTGGTACTATGCTATGTGATACTTATGCATGAAGTTTTGCCAATTGCTGATTCCATTGGCATTCATGAACCTTTGCTGGAATGAAGGAAGCTTTCATTCATGTTTATATATGAGTTTCCAACATTTGTATGTTTGTAATCATCAGGCTAAAACCAGCTTTCATTTGCAGAGACATAAGCTGAGGGTAACTGAGTCAGGAGATATGACTCTGTTATGTAAATGGAGAGGTTCTTTTCCAGTATCATTGAGAGCTGAGTTTATCACAGAAACCTCCCATTTCCACAGTTCAATGAAGTTTGTTCACGACTGGTAACTATGGTTATGGCTGCATTAACAAGCAGTTTGGATCAACAGAAGTCCTTTTCCGGAGCTCATTTTGTGCTGGGCACTTGACACAGTCATTTTCTGCAGGTCTGTGGAAGACTTAGCTCAGATAAACTCTTAAGTTTTCTCCCGTGCAGTAATGCTCTGTTACTGCTGCAACTCACCTCCCAGGCTAGTTCTGTCCAAAGGGAATCCAGGCCAGGACCTGCAGTGACCTTCCCGAGAGGAACCTGTGCTCAGCAAGCAGCCAAGAGTTGAGGGCTGCCTGAAAAGCACCCAACTGATCTAACTAAGGAGCACATTAACACAGACACACCCTAAGTGCAAATTACAGAGATTTATCCAATTAGAATATCTCTGTGGCAATCCCGAGCCATCAACGATTTTCCCAGCCATATAATTGCTACTATTAACAACACAGGTTCCCACCTTAACAAATGGAAGCAAGATAAACGTCCATATCTTCCTGGCTTCTCCCAGCTTTATGATTCAGAGCGTAGCAATGTGTTGCCCTTGGTCTTTTGGAAATAGTGCACGTGTGAGAATTTTAATGACAATGCAGAACTACTTCTGGCCTCTTCTGGATATATGAGGGCTGTGATTTCTTTATCATGGAAGAGGTTCTGATGGTTAAACTAACTGGTCTATCACACCCCAAAGACTTGTAGCTTATTTACTTCCACTCAACTGCCCATGTACGTCCTCCCTCCTTACACTTTGCAAGAGGTTACTCAAAACAGAGACCCAAAACTAAGGAGGACACTTAAACAGTCTGGAACCAGCAGGGAGAGGAACCAAGAAGGTTTCTGAAGCAGCACAAGAGGAGAGGATGTGTGGAAGGAAGAGGTGAAGTGCTACATTGCTTAGATTTTCTGAGTCCTTTAGCATCACTGCTTTGTAGGCAAATGGCTGAAACTGCTTCCCTCTCCAGTACCCTACTCTCTTTAGGCATTGGCTCTGCTTTCCATGCCTCCAGCATGGCAAAACAGGCTTCCTGCGTCCCTGTATTCAGAAGTTTTGTCCATTTTTTTTTCATGTCTTGCCATATTTTTACCAAAAAAAAAAAAAATCCCATCACCTGCATGCATGGTCTTTTTATTACTACACTTTATCCTCCTCTGCAACTGTTAGCACATTATTGCTCATCAGCTGCTTCACAGGAATTACTTATGCACATGCTTTGAATCTCACTTGTCCCAGAAGTAAGTATAGATTATGTCAAGTAAAACTACTTACCCTTAGATATCAGACAGAGCCGCAGACAGACAGTGGGCCAAGACAGAGAAGGATGACAGTGCCTTAAAAACATTGTAATTACTTGCATTCAATAAGCCTGGCATTTTCCCAGAGCTGTCTCTGGGGATGTTTGTGCTATGTATGGCTCAGCCAGGCAACAAGGAGAGGACAAGGTCTTTTGCTCCCTTTTGCTGTCTAACCTGATATAAAGCAAGGAGATTTTCTTTGTTCTAAGAGATCTGAGATCGGGGTAACAAACTGATGGCATCCACTCACATTATTTGTCCATAGTAGTTATACTGTCCCAATCCTTGACCACACTGGCTGCTCGACAATACTATTTTGAGTGGTTCTCCTTCAAAAGTCTGATGTTCCTGATGGGAGCAGTTTCTGTAAAGCAGTGTTTTCATATGGGTCATGAAAAATGCTCAAAGAAAAAGCAGGGGGAAAGGGTCAAGACAGCCAATAATGTTTGTATGCAGTGACTAAACTGATCTTGAACTGTAGCTTTTGAAAAGGTGGTACTCTTGAACAGCCCTGTCTTGGTCACAGCGTCTACACACATATCCTATTAAAAGCAAAGTGCAAATTTATTGATAAAGAGTAACACAGGAGTGGCACTCAGTTCTGCACAAGTCTGTTGTACAGGACATTCCACTTGTAAATACAAATTTCCCTCAATTAGTAAGAAGTTCCAAAAAGACAATACTCTTCCAATTTTTTTTTAGGCCAGACCTATCAGGGCCTGAGATTACTTAAGCCTCGGTCAAAATAACTACAATGAGGAACAACTTCAGTCAACTTTAAATACACTTTCAGCTTCCTCAAACTGACATCTGTGTCTTAACAGTTTATAACTGAGGGCTATAACTGACTTTACTTAGAAAAATCAAGAAAGACTGGAGTGCTAGAAAAACCTGTGATCACACAGAAGGGAGAAAATAAGATGAACCCTGGTTTCCTCAGCTTCATGCAAATCATGTGACATAATTAATTCCAACTGGTTTTGGTCTCTGTACAGAAACTTCCAGCAAAAGATTTTAATGATGTAATAATTACCTTTTCCCTTTCATAATTCTTCTAACTATGCCTTAATTTACGATGCTTTTAACTAGCATACGTGTATCCTGAGGCTATAATGGATGCACATTTATTTAAGTCAAAAGATAAATCTTAATGGAAGGTTTTTTAACACAATAATTAACACGTATTTTGATCATCATAACAGTAATTATTAGAGGCACAAAAACAGAACCATATCTCAGAAAAAAACCATGAAGATCCTAAATAGGTTGGACTAGCAACACTGCCCTATTATTTTGCCAAGAAATGATACATCAAAGTGGCAGGAATGAATCATCATACACCATTAGGAACTACACCCAGTGACACCCAGGGACAAAAATATAAGCTGCACTAACCTCCACCATAAACTGCAAATTGCAATCACAGAGCAGTGATTTTCTCTTAGTTATCAACATATGCTGTCCTTATACCTCTACAAACATGATAGGTCATCAGATAAAGAAAATAAGACAATAACCACAAAAAAGTAGGAATTTAGGCTTGATATGAAAGGTCTATTTATTTTTATAAAAATGATTTTACTTTGCAAAGTATCATAAGCTCTTAACATGTGTCAAATCAGCCAATCAAGCAGCCTCGATCTTTCAAAAACCTATTAGCTCCTAAAACAAGCAAAGAAAAAGAGCACACACTCTTACTTGCTGTCATCCTTCCCTTAGCAAAAATCACTGGTATTCTGAATTTTTTCCCATTTATTAAATCATACACATACATGTACTCAGGCAGACTGTAACTTGCAGGCAACCCTTTTTCAATGACAAACAGTAAAGTCAAACAAGGCTGGCAATATTTAAAAAAAAAAAATCCTATGCATTTTACCCCTGAGTCAGATTTATTTCACGAATTCGGTTTACAGAATCACAGAATCATTTGGGTTAGAAGGGACCTTAAAGAGCATCTAGTTCCAAACCTCCTGCCATGGGCAGGGTCACCTTCCACCAGACCAGTTTGCTCAGAGCTCAATCCAATCTGACCTTGAACACTTCCAGGGAGGAGGCATCTACAACTGCTCTGGGCAACCTGTTCCAGTGCCCCAAATTTGAAAGAAAAAAAAAAAAAGTTTAGCAATACACAATGTGACTTCATATAAAAGGAGATGAGAGCAAAAAGAGAGGAAAAACAGTTTCTTAAAGGAAAGGATATAATATGGTACCTTTTCCAGTCAAAGTTTCTTCTTTTATTTTTCTCACCGCTTCTTGGCCATCACTTTCACTGTTTCCAGCTGTTAAAGGACAGAAAATGAAAAATTAGCAATGCAATCAGTTTAAGGAATGCCCCTATGAAGTGCCAACCACAGTGTAAAACCAGTACGAAGTTCTAGGTGGAAAGGTGTGCTTCCTGACTGTCAGGCAGCAGAGGCTTTCGGAGAGGGCTGCATAAATGCTCTGCGATTCACACAAGTTCTGCCAGTTTATCTCATTCATTCATATAAAATAAGACTATCTACTGGACCAGCAGACTTGAGATTTGAGTCTATGAGACAAGTGAATTATATCACATCCAGATTCTGCGAAAAACTTCACTACAGGTTAGAGAAGACTTCCCCTTGCTCTTTTTCCAAAATGAAGACTTCCACAGTTGGAGGAAAGTCCTGACTACCCTGTCTCAAATGTTCATGAGAGGATTTATTAGTGCTAATATAAAATGTGATTAAGCATCACATAAATGCCTTCTGTGCCATTCAGCGTACGTGAGTGGTTACTAATTGTCTGACATTTGTTTGGCAATTTTTTTAATAACATATCAAAGAAAAAACATAGGCACAAAAGATGTAGGAATTGCTAACACAAGTTAATTTTTAAAAATTAACATTCAATTTATCCATCCACAAATATTTTCCATAGCATGAAACATCAAATTACCTGTTGTTTATTATCTAAATTGAATAAAAATCCTGATATCTCTTATGAACTTCCTGAAGTTGCCTTCTTTTCCTCATTATATAAAATCCTGCCAAAGTTTCTGTAAAGATTTTTTTTTTCTTGTGCCAGCCTACAAGTAGCTTGTTCTCTCTTTCAGAGCACCACAGAATAAGATGAAGTTGGAAGAGACCTCAGGAGGTATCTGGTTAGGACCCCAGTTCACACTAGCTGGTACATCCTTGTATTTACTCTAACATGCATTCTTTTGGGAATGGAGTTTTAGCTGTGCTTCTGCAGTAAAAAAGGACTTGAAACACATTTTTGTTTTCATGATATGCAAGAAAACTCATCATTTACATAAATTTGGCCAAAATTAATACATTTAGCATTCCAAATACTGGAGAGAAAATAATTCTTACATAAAATCTAGAGTCATACAGGTGTACCACTCATGTTTATAAATTCCATTAAGTGTGGAATTATATTTCTCAGGAAGGAAGGAAGGAAGGAAGGAAGGACCAAAACAACAAAGCAGATATTTACAGTATTTTCTTCTTGCTGTTTTTCCCCCTTTAAAACCATCCAGCCTTGTAGAGAAGAAAAACATTCAGTTTTATCCTAATTTCCAGATATATATGCAGCATTAACAAACCAACCCTCCAGTGAAACTGCCACTTCTGGGCAAATTTGTGCACAGGGTTTAATGGGCAATAGATCAATTTTCCTCACTGTTTCACCTCAAGTAATGCACTAGAGTAGGATTTCAAACTCAATGTGTTGTTATTAGGCTGGATGGTGTTATGCTAGAAATAAAAATACTTTTGTGCCAATTCTGTGAAGATCTTATTTGATTCCTCTTTTATAGAGCACCTCTCATGCAGAGATCAGGCTTATTAAAGTCTCCAGTGTCTTTATTTAACTCTCAGTGTGTTCATTTAATTTGCTCTTTTAAAAGAGCTTGTGTTCACAACAAATTTTAATTTGCTTTATTTTGCTGTTATATAAATGGTTATTCATTAAAGCGCTGTGCCATCCAAATGAGCTCGTTTTATTCATATTTGCAAATTTTTCACTCTAGACCATTGGGAAAAAAATATATTTTGCTAAACAGTTACTTCAGTTGTCTGTTTCCAGCCTGATTCAACAGAGTTTGAAAACCAGATGCTGAAGGCTGAAGTATTGCAAAACTGAAATAGCCTCGGTGAAGACTGCCACAGTAATAAAGGTTTTTGAAATCCTTCTTTCAAAGAAAATCCTGTAAGAAAGAATAAAGACACCGAACAAATGACCAAAATCCCTACAAAAAGTTCAAAGACACTTAGATCAGAAGGATACCACAAAACTGGGAGGCTAATCTGGGCTTCTGAGTTAGGTTAAGGAGATCAGCACCCCCTTGCCAAGAACAGGAGGGAAAGGGAAGGGACATTGCACTTTTGCACTGCTTCCCTTCTAGTAAGTCCTTCTGGGATCTTCTAAGCAAAGTGAATGGTAGGAATCAAAAAGATCAACCTCCTCTTCAGTGCTATATTAATTATTCAAAATTAAAAAAAAAAAAAAAGAAAAAGCTTTTTAAGTCACAGTGAGCTAACACAATCAGCTTTGAGTTGGGGAAAAAATCGAAACTAATCTGCATCTTCTAGATGAAGCTGGGTCACTAAAGAGCACAACCTTCAAGGGCACTGAACAGATGTACAGCACCCGAAACTCAGGAGGAGGATGATGGTTTACTAGACAAGGGTCAAATTCTTACTGCTGTCAGCTGGTTTAAATCCTCAGTAACATACTTGTCATGATTCTTAAAAAAAAAATTGATACACAACATCATCCTCTGGCTGGACATTTTTTCAATGATTCACCATAATTTCCATATGTTCCATATACCAGAATTTATCCATTTTAAGTGTTATGGCATCTGTAGCATAAGATCTGCCTACTCTGAATTCAAGTGGCTTGAAGGGAAGAGTAAGAAAGGGAAGAGAGATCATGTATTTTATGCAGTGAGGGAATCTTAAAAAAAGCTTTGAGAAAGAGCGATTCATTGTCTTGGGAGCTTAGATCATCAAAGTACCCAAAACCATAATAATCTTGCTTTTCAGGCTAATTTAAAGTGTCTACTGGGAGCTCAAAACAGATACAGTTGTCTCAAGAACTGTTTATGAAAGCAGTTCAGTGCCCTACCTGATGGGGCTTTTTCTACACAGAATAGTGAAAAATTTGAGTGAGACTTATTCAACAACAATGCTGACTAAAATAAATTCTGAAAGAAACCCTAATAATGTAAAAATAAATTCATTCTAAACAGATGCACCTGTATAAAATCAGATACCATTTCAATGGCATAAAAATTTATAATACTTAATAAAATACTGGAAAAAAAGGAAAACATATTTCAATACAACTTTTAGTCAAAGAAATTTACTCATCTCCTCTGCATTCACTTACACAAACACCACAAGTCAAGGCAAGTTGACATGAAGCCACCAGAGAAATACATACTAAAATTCTTATCAGCATCAATAGGCTTTGGAGCTTTGGATCTTATCCTAAATGTCAGGCTCTGTCATTTTAGTCACCTAAATAGATATTAACTCTGAAAGTTATTTCAGGGATTTCAAAAGAGTTATCACAGTGATTTCTCAGTCTGAACATGGCTGAAAAAAGCATGACCTGTAGAAACCTAGCATGAACTAAAAAACACATTATTGCTAGTTAAGGGGTTCTGATACATCCATATGTATTTTTTATACAATATTTTTAATTTCTTTGGATGTGACTATCTCTTCAAAAGAGTAATTGCCACTCACACACTGAATTTATGTACAAGACTGATCCTGATTAAGGAAGTAAGAGCTTTTCCAAATGGTGTCTTGCAAAACTAAGAATTTGCAATTTTGAGGTTTCAAGGAAATGTACTTCAGGGCATAATAAAGAAATTTAAAATAGTCTATGATCAACAATAGAGCCTGTAAAGCTTAAGGTTGCCTGGAGAGAATAAACCCACAAATCCAAAAAGCCTTTGCTTACCTAAGTTTGTCAAGGGAAAAATTTCCTCGCCTTTAGTAAGACAGCACTAAATGAAGACAAATAAAAACTTTTGGAGATGAATAACAAGAAGATTCAAGGCAACCAACATGTGGTGTCCAGAGAAAAGACCTGACCCCTCTGGCTGGAGCCTGAGAGCCACAGGGTCCCCCATTAGCCTGCAGTAAACCAAGCGCACGGAGCCCCAGGAGGGAAGGCAGGGATGGGAGCTGCCCAGAGGCAGAGCAGCCCCTATCTCTCGCCCCCCAGCTCTCCCCACACACCCCAGCCACTGGCAAGTGTGACCCTCTCCTTCACCAGTGCCTGGGGAACCTGAGATGAATGCTCATCCCTTGACTATGATTATAGAGCCATAATTCCGTATCCGTTAATCCCCGAAACAAGGGATGACTTTCCAGGGTGTGCAGCATGCCCCAGGGCCCTTCCCTCTCCCCACTGCTGACTTCAAGCAACCCAAGTTCAGAAGTGGTGCCCATAAACTCTTACATATACATGCATTACCAGGAAAAGCTTGGTGGTACAGTAATCAATTCTGTATAAGTGTATACCATCTGATTAGGCAATTGCAAAGGATAACAGTTAGATGCCTTTGTGCAACAGAATATAAAAGTTTCCTAATGGAAATTTGAATCAAGATGCCTCCTCAGAGTAGCATAATCCTCATTATGATCGAAAGGGAACTGATTTCTTCGAAGCACCAGCCTGAAGACAGGGCTTGTGAGGGCACCCAATGCCTCAAGAGAAAAAACAAAATCCTATCTGCTGGTGCTAGGAAGATTATGATTTTATCAGTGTGCACAACAAATAGAATATGTCTAAAAGAGAGGAATGACTGCCCTGAAAATCTCCAAGGATGAGAAATTAAAACTCAATAAAATATCAGCATGTTTTTTAAGGAATTTATGAGGTTTCTTTTAAAGGAATTTATAAAATCTTCAGTAAAAGGAATACAGATCTTAGATCTCATCCGTAAAATATTTAAGGCATGGATTTCAATAAAGCTATGTATAAGGATGTGACCAGCTATAAAAAATAAATTTTGAACCTGACACAAACTTCCTTGTGTCTAGCGATACCACACATCTTTTTCCATCAAGCTCATCATACAGCACTCACCAATTACATATATCCTTTTTTACATGAAAGGTGAAAACATTGTTGTAAGTGCTCCTTTGAGAAAAGAAGCAAAAAATGAGCAAGGGAGAGCATGTTGATTTGCAAAGAGAAATAAAAGTCATCGTTATTGCCTTAGGTTTGAGCTACCCATCTGTTCCAACAAGAGGTTAAGAATGACCCTGTTTATCAAACCTCAGATGCATCTAGAGAAGTTCCCTCTTTCCAGCAATAATCTGTAGGAGATGCTTAAGGAAAAGAAATGACAGCAATAAGTCTAGGAGTGATTTTTTCCCAATACACCCTCCCAGAAGCAAGAAGTTTCAGAGATTTCCTGAATCAATAGTCACACGTAGCCTCCCGATGACCCTGGCCTGCAATGCTTCACCTAATTGCACTTTCAGTTCATTCAAGCCAAAGGGTTCTGGGACAGCAGGCTCTGTGATTTAATGACACACTTAATTTCATTCAAAAGGTTGTATTTCAGTAGTTGTTTGCTGTTGTATTTTTTATTTTGTTGGATGTTCTCTACTTTGTGTTCAGTAAGACAGGGAATGACCTTCTCGTTCACTTTCTACACCATTCATAACTGCATGATGCCACACCTCAGTCATCTGTTTGGAAGCAGAAGGACCTTTGTTCTGTGCCCCACCTTGCACAAAGCCATCCTGTACTCCTAACCATCCCTCTTTAGTTTTTTCCAGTTCAACCAGACTCCTTTTTATTATGCACAACAGGATGAGCCAATGGTTTCTATAAAGGAAGAGGGACGCTTTCTGTCCTGTTTTCATCTGCTTTCCTGCTAAGTAATATAATTTTATTTGCCTTTATGACTGGCACGAAATATCGATGATGTTGTCCACAGAGCTTTCAACAGTAAATCACAATATTTATTTAACTCTTTGAGTAGCAGTTAATTTAGGTCCTATTCCTGTAAATACATAGGTGTGTCTTTTTTTCCTCATATTCTGTATTTGCATTTACTAACACTCTGTATTTATCCATCCCTTCATAACATAGTCATTCACTATTGGGAGATTATTTCCTATTCTTCATAGTAGTTAAGATTTCACAAGACATCTCTGGACACCACCCAGTCCCACCCTCTGCTACAATTGGTGGCCCAGGAACATGTCCAGTCAGATCTCAGGGTATATCCAGGGATGGACACTCCTCAACCTCTCTCAGCAGCCTGTGCCAGTGTTTGACTACCCACAACATTAAAAAAAAAAAAAAAAAAAAGCTTTTTTCTTTCTCATTAGGTACTTATACACTGGAAAAGATCCCCCTAACCCTTCTCACCTCTTCAGGCTGAATACAGCTCTCTCAGCCTCTCCTAACATGCCAGAAACTCAAATCCTTTAATTATCAATAATCAAATAATTTTGAATATCCTAAATACATTTGAACAAAATGCATCATCTCACTCTTCACCCTGTATTCTGTATCTACCTTTTATAAATGTACTGAACATCTCTCTATGGAACCACGAGTATCTTTGCTCCAGCTCAAAGCTGATAAATTATTTCTCAATATTGTTTTCTGCCTCCTAATCTATTACTAAACTACAAGAGATCTTTCTCTTATCTCAAGACAAGACAGCCACTTTAAAGCTTTTGGCATGAATCTTAACAAAAGCTTTTGAAAACCAGGATTAAATTAATTCACACAGTTGTTGAATATTTCAAAGCATTAAGCATAAATTCTTAATGAATAAATTAAACAAATGCCTAGAAAAAATGCAGTAACTCTTTCAAAATTAATTAACACATATGTAACTCTACATTTCTTTAAATATCTGACTTATTTTTCAATATAAAAAATACACTCACTGGCCTATGCACAATATTCTTCCCAAAACTACCCAGCACCTGTATTTGTCCACCTTACACTTCTATACCAAGGATGATCTAGGGTTCTATGCAGCAGATACTACTCCAGAAATACTTTTACACCTCTGATGGATTTTGGTTTTAATCACAGTGGCCTGTTTTAGACTGTTTTAATTTCTTTTTGATGTATAGTACTGTATTTACACTGAGTTTGTAACAATCTCCATACTATTTTAAGCTCTGTATCTATTTAGTTGCTCATTTTATATACTTCAGAGACAGTGAACAGATTGAAGACTCCAAGACCATTTGGCTGCTCCTCATAAAGATGCCTTTCCATCCCCCTGATAAAACTTGTTTTCCTCCAAACCCTTTAAAACCATTTTGAAATAGGCAGACCAGAACACAACATAGTTAAGGTTCTGGCCCACAAAGGATTCATACAGTTGAATCAACTCATATTGTCTGTTTGGTTCATTCATTTTCTAACAATTTCTAATATTTTTTTTGATTTTTACACCTTATAGAGCACTCCTGAGTTTCATAGAATGATCTGTTTTCACCCTGAGATCTACTTCCAAAGCAATGATGGTTGACAGAATCCATCAGGTCTTTTTCTGGCGTTAAGATTTTTCCCCATGTCCATCACTCCATATTGATCTACACTGAACAGCACATGCCTTTTAACACTCAGCTTCTTAATGGTCTTCCTGCAATTCTTCACCCACCCCTGGTTTTTATCACTCTGAATTGTTTGATACAATTCGAATGACTTGTCACTTCATTATGTGCTCCTCCTATAAAATTATTTGTTGAAAGTACCATATGTTAAAACAAGCACAGACGTGACAGTCTTCCAACAGAAATTAGGGACTAAAGTGTTTGACAAAATTCCTACATATTTGCAAGACTGTGTGTGGCTGTGTACACATGTATGGTGCATAAGTAGCAGTACTGCAAACAGAGTTTTTTCATAACCCTGATTACAGCGCACTGATATGATAGAACCTGAACTGAATTACAATTATAAAGCAATCTGCATGCATTTCCTTTATGCTCATGCAGAAAAAAGAAATCATCACCCACTTTTTATAGGTTGGTAAAATTTTGACACTTCCGGACTAACTCTGGAACTTATTCAGGCCTAAAAAAACTGGCTGAAATTAGGAAGATAAATACTTTCCAAGAAAAAGAAATTATAACCCAAGCATCTCATAAATCTATGTATATTAAAAAAAGACTATTAAAGGAGCCATAGAAATTTTCAGTAATTGAAATTAAATCAAACTGTCTTTGAAAACGAACAATTGCACCATCTTGATAGGATTTAATTATCCCTCTAAAGTCACTCTGCAGTATTATACAATATAAGAATTGTCTGATTTATGGTGCAGAGAATCCAGCTTGAAAATTGGAAACTAATACAAATGAAAGAGGTGACAGAAATATCTCTTGCTTGGTCTCCTGCAGGGCTTACTGAGGTCAAACAGAAGTGCTGAATCTAGTGATAGAAGTACATTTATTTATGCCAAAATTGCAGGGTTCAAGCCAAAATTTCAGAGCTCAAATAAGACACCTGAACACATATACATATACATATACATATACATATACATATACATATACATATACATATACATATACATATACATATACATATACATATACATGTACATATACATATACATATACATGTACATACACATATACATAAATATAATGAGATTGATTCCTTCAAAGTGTGAGCCTGTCTTAGACACCTGTGAGACTGATATACTCAGACACTAAAGATTGATTACATAGTCCCAAACATGGTGTTTTATACCAAGCAGCAGATATGTAACATTGCAAAGGTGCAAATCTTTTGATTTTCATTCACTGTTTTCAGATAGGATTATCAAAACTTCTGTATTCGATATTATGACACATTATCTCAGCCTTCTTTTATTAATATACTGAGGGGAGAAAAAAATCAAATTGAGGGTCTCCTTTCTTGAGTCAATAATTTTAACATGCATGAACAAAATCCTCATAAAATTAACTAGCTATGAACAATGATGGAAGGAATATGAATAGTTTATGCTTTTTTATCAGTCTAAATTAAGACTCACAAAACTGTGGCAAACACTTTGAACCAGAGCTGAACCTACTGGGTTTTATGCCCTGGGCTGGAGGAGGTCATAGAAATATCCAGGATATCCTGATTTCCAATGTTGTCATTGTGAAGAGCATATTTATTTTTAAGCGCACACTTCAATATCAGTCACTGCAGAATACAGTGTGTCATTTTCCTTCTCTGTCTGAAAATGAATTTGCAAGTTTATTTATCAACTAGTAAATCACCTAGGAGGAAGCAGGAGCTCCCTGTGTGGCTTGATTCTGAAGATTCATCACAGCCATCAGTTTTCCCTACCAGGGGTTTGCTGTCTGCCATGGGATTTTCCTGAAGTAAAAGCGCTGCTGACTGTGAGTAAAGCTACCGGGAAAAACAGCCTGGCTGAAAGCCTCAATGAAATCTACCAAACAAACACACAGAAAATTACTTTCATCATCTCAGCATTCGTCAAAACCTCTTTCCCAGGGAGAGGCTGAGGGCAGGGTGAGCAGCAGCTG
This sequence comes from Phainopepla nitens, assembly GCA_013400175.1. Classification (NCBI taxonomy): domain Eukaryota; kingdom Metazoa; phylum Chordata; class Aves; order Passeriformes; family Bombycillidae; genus Phainopepla; species Phainopepla nitens. The sequence continues at coordinate 239,796 of VXBQ01015058.1, read as the reverse complement.
CAGAGGGAAACCATCTGTCTTGTGCACCAGTGCTGGGACTGGAAAGGAAGAACGTTTGAAAGAACTATGAAACTACTTGCTGTAAAGGCTCTGAGTGAGCATACTGCCTTTTCATACAGCGCCTACTCATGTTCCTCAAGGTAACAAGCTTTTTACTTATTTGCTTTCCTCATTCCATTGGTGGATTGGATTTAAAAGTAGGTTGCTTCAAATATTTACTCCTCTAAAATGTCAAACTGAATCAAAATCACATCCATCACAAATGGTGAATCATTTTTCACATCAGACATTCAGGCTTGACTCATTCGCCTGCTGCAGGGATATCATCCTTTATTGCTACAGTTCCTATAATGGGAAACAAGCATTCAGTGATTGAGCATGATTGACTGCTAGCTACATGTTAGTCTCTCTTGCAAGCCCAAATTCACTTAACATCCACACCTTTTTCACAGAAGTTCATGTCTATATACAAAGATAGGGTGAAAACATTTCTAGAGGAGAAAGCTTGAGCACACTTGCTGTCTTATTTGAGCCTTGTGTGGCCTGAAGCAGAATGTGCTAATGCATGCCAATGTGCCAGCAGATATTTCAAACGTACTCTGGAACTTGGGCCCAACAGTTATGAGCAAGGATGGAAGGTCATTGCATTTAATGTGCTTTTGAGACTGTTGTGATCTTGCAGCTGGAAAAACGCCTGGGACTATCCATTCTACTGACAGGGCTGCTTTGGTCTGAAGAATTTCACAGGCAAAGAAGATAGCTGTGACTCACAGGGCTCAGTGTTTAGGTCAGAGGGTGCTCAGAAGAAATGAATCAGCTGGAAGACTTACTCATCAAATGCTTCCTATAATTAATTTCCTCAATTTACATATTTAGGGATTCGTCATGCAAACAGTAGGATTGATACAATTGTAGAATGAATAGAAGTATGTGTTCATACACACAGACCAAAAAAAGAGCAAAGTGTTAAAAGAATGCCCTTTATTGACAAACAAAAGACATGTTTAGAGGACACTGTTTCTGTGCTGTGCATGTCAAGCCCACATCACAGATGACCAGCAGCAGATGACCATGCACTCTGCCATCAGGAGGATAACATCTCCAGGTTACAGCATAATACCCATACCATTATTTTTCCTGTTAGCCCAGCCTAAAAATAGGCTATAGACCGAGCCTATATATTGCAGACAAAGAAAAATGTGCTGAGATCTGCTGAGGAATATAAAAGATCACAGAGTGGTCATGGTTGGAAGGGAGCTCTGTTCAATCCCACTGCTAACGCAGTTTCGCCTAGAACAAGTAACGCAGGTCACATTCAGACAAATTGTTAATATGTCCAGAGAAGGAGACTGCACAACCTCTCTGGCAGATCTGACCATAAACTAGCCTATCACTTCTGATCAAGAAGAACCACAGAGACAGGATAAGGACTCAGTAGCTGGCATGACCTTTTCCTGTACTCAGGTGATGCTCACAAGATCACATGAGCTCACATATCTTGGTGCTTATGAGAGTACAGGTGTGAGTGTGAGTGAATGAGATTTATGAGGGAGTGATTGTGAGTTGAAAAAATTCAACTTACTTAGAGATTCTGCACCTAAACCTCACCTTCCCATTCCCAAAACACTCACACTGAATTTTCTTACATGGAATAACCTAAACTTTAAGTGATACAAAACAAATCTTTAAAAAAAAAAAAGAGTGTTCTATGCTTCCATGACCCTATGCAAAGAGAAGAAAATTACCCTTTTTGCTTTCCCACTGAGTACATTTTTGCAGTCCACCTTAAAGATGAAAAACAATTTTAGTAAAATATTAATGCTGACATCATTAGCTACATCTAGCTACATTGGCAACATCTAGCATTTAGCAACATAAAGCAGCATCTACTTGCATTTTGCAGACACTTCGGTTTGACACATCTATTAAAACATATATGAGTAAGTGGTGTTCCACATTACACCTGTGTGATTCCAGGACAACTCCAATAATATTACTGACTGTGCTGCAGTAAAAGTACCTGGCTACTATGCTCTTGTCCATTGTTAGGAGTGGGTTTGATACGTGTACAAAACCTTAGAGAGAGCAAATTCTGTATAAAAGCTGAACAAAATGGCATCACCAGCTTGATAGCGTACAATGAAATAGCAATCTTCAGTGACTCTGGAATAAAAGTTACAGTGGTTTAGGTAAAAATGTAGCTAAGGAAAGATGAAATGAGAAAATGTAGCATTTTAAATATATAAGTATTCATTGTGCTACATTCTGATTTAGTAGACATATTAGTGCATAAATATATATACGTAGTAGAGAAAGCTTTAAAAAATAAGTCTCCTAAATAGTGTCTGTGGCAGAAAGAAGAAATGGTGCACACAGGACAGTTTTTGAGTTTGTAGAGAAATTCACCTAACTTCAAATGTCTCATTCTAACACAGTCACCTCACCAACTCTTTACTATCAATGGAGAGAAACTGGCACCTCCGGATGGTGAATTGCCCAGTCCGTCTCAGACTGACACGACTGAATCTCTAGGTATTTATTTCCTTGTCTTAAGAGGCCTCTTACAGTGACAAACTGAGAAGTAAATGTGCAATTTTTACATGGATAAGTTCTAAGGGCTTCCTCCATCCTTATAACATAGATCATCCCCCACTAAACACTGTAATATTCCTTCAAGTCTTTAATTTGTTTTCCTCTTAATGAACATCCTCTTACATCCTAATGCTGATGCATAATCCATCCCCCGTAAAAATGAACTAAAATATTTTTGTAATACTCATATTTTTAAGGTTTTTTATTGTTTACTTCTTATCTAAGGTAGTACAAGTCTTCCAAGTCCCATAGAAAAAATCCCATCCATCATTTTTTTTAAGATCTTGCAAAGCAAAACATAAATCAATCTTTATTTGTGTTAAATGCTAGCAAAACATTCTCCTACATTCCCCTGATATATCCTTACTTATGCTGGAAAGAAAATATACCTTAAAAGAAAAAAAAAAACTTTATGAAACAAAAAGTATAATAAGAAAATAATGACTTTACCTATTATCACATGCATGCCAAGTCTTGCCAAATGCTTCACAGTTTGGTAACCAATTCCCTTAGTGCCTCCAGTCACTATAGCAACCTTTCCATTTTGTGTAGGGAAAACTATATGAGAAAAAGAAACAACACAAGGTTAGTTCATAATAGTAACACAATGAAGAAGTTAAGAAGCATTTTAAAGAGTGTACACTTAACAGACCTCTCAAGCCAGGCCAGTAAACAATCTCAGGAGCAAATCCTCTATGGAAATAAAAACTATGGAACATCCACCATTATTTACTGCACTATAATTTTCCAGTATTAACAGTTCACGAAAGACTGAGGTTGACGAACGAAAGGCAAACACCCACTTCAAAAATCTTCTCATTTCTGTTTGCATGCATTTCATCATCCTGCAGTCATCTGACCTTTAAAATTTCCACCATAACTTTGTTACTGAGCAAGGTGGCAGCAGTTACGTCAGCTCAGGGATGGCTTGCTCTACGTGTACAGGGAAAAAAATTCAACTGGCAGCAGGAAAATTTCTTGAATGACGAAAGACCGGCCTCTGTCAGTAACATGGAGGAAAGATCTCAGACAAAGGTGAGCCATCAAAAGTACACCAGCTGACCTAATTTTCCTACATAACTGAGTATTCTCCCTTCTGAAAATCACAAGGCCCTGAGCCCCAAAGGAAGGGGGAAGCAATTTTCTTGCATGAAAGCCCCCATCTGCTTTTCCCACCTTACCAGCCCTCTCCCATAGAAGCCATTATCCCTGATACCCGCTGTCAGCCTCACTCTGCCTCCACTCCAAGGGCCCCTGACCCACACACAGCCTGGCAGTCAGGTAATGCTCCCAAATTCCCTCTGCTAGAGGGATGGCTTAGACACAGCCTGTGTCTCCTCCATTCCCAGGCAGCCCTTAGCCTGCCAAGAGAGCCAAGAAGCATCTGGGATGACCCTGGCAGAACAGCTGCCATTCCAGCTACAAGCTCTCACACTGGCTGCAGGTTGCACAGCACATTCCCCCACCACGGAGGGAGTCCTGCAGCCAAAGCAGAGCAAAGGCATTATAATTCAACTGCCTGGGAAAGGCATGAATTCGGTCTAATATCAACTACAATTTTTTGGCGTGGAGAATGTTTCATGAGAACCACCATGTGGTCCTTAGGTGAGCAAGGTGAATTTCTAATTTGCTCTGGAGTAGAAGCTGTGAGGTATTTGCACAGGAAAAATGGTACTGAATACTTTGTTTTGCTGTGGTGCAGTGTCCGTAGGCAACGCTATAGATAACAAATGTTAAAAAGATGCCGACTTTCATCTATCAAAGGACTTTCTATTTTGATTTCTAGGTTTTTAGGGGATTGCTTTGTTGTACAACACCAAATCATATTTTACATAGTTATGAAACATAGCACTAGCACTGATACAAGCTTCTTTCTTCACAGCAACTTCAAAAAGGATCCACATTTCACCTTTTCTGAAACACATAGTTTTTTCTGTCATGATTCAACATGAATTTCTTCTGTTCTCTTCAGGTAACGACTTGGTTCTTCCCATCCATGAAGACAGGAATTGTTTGCAGTTCTTTGAAAGTTAACTCCAACTACAGTTATATGCATGCACATAGGTGTCCTGACATATACAATTCAAGCTAAGTAAAACTCCCCCAGGAGCTTTCTTAAGGGCCTTCAATTTAGTCATAAGCAGCTCTGCAATTTCCACCAAAAATACTTCTAATCACAAACTCTAAACAAAATGCCCTCAGGTCCAAATCTTGTCAAGAGAAAATGCATTCTTCTGGGCCTGAGTACCTTCTCTTCCTCTTCTATCTCCCCATGCCTCCCTTGCTTCCTGGCCTCTCACCACATCGCTGACCTGACATTTAGATTTCACAGGCTGCATACAGGAGCTGTCACTCATTTCCACTACTGTACCACTATATCTACCTATTGAATAAGAAGTGACATTTAAATGCAAAATTCACTTAGGAAAAAAAATCCTGAAAGAAAAGGAGAAAAAGAGAAAAAGAAGTCTGGGGAAGGGGCAATGACATGAAGTGAAAATGGAAGGTCAGAAGAGCAAAGTGATAACAGATATTGCTGTGATGAAGTGGTTCTTAGTAGAGGACACGATTTAGCAGATGAAAGAAGATGTCCAGTCTTATCCTGTCCATGGTGATTGCAAAGAAAAGGACAATTTTTTGGTCCTAATTGCCACTTAAAGACTCCACTGTAAAAATGCATTCTGTGAGACCCTACATTACAGAGAGGTTTAAAACAGGCCTGCTTGTAGCAGCTAGCTCCAAGGACCTAAGAAGCTGACAAGGAGGGAGAAATGAGGGCTGCAGACACACAAGATAAGTGGTCATTATCTGTTTTATTTCCAAGAGGTACAGTATACAGCTTCCACATAGCATGGTTTTGAACAGACACAACACTGCATGGCACAACTCAGTCTATCCACTTACTTCAGTCAAAATGGGAAATGCAAAGAGAAAAACTGAAATACGTCGGGGAGGGGAGTGGGACAGGAAGAAAATAAACTCCTCAATTAATTCTTAATTGTTATTAATTTTAAAAATATGTACAATTTCCATCAAGTCATATCTTAATGCAAATTGAATCTCCATATAAATGAGACACAGCTAGGATTTTTGTCAATAAAAGTGGTCAAGATCAAACACAGGCTCTGTGTACAAGCCAGAAGTAACTCCAGTGAAAGGCAGTTTATTAGTGCCCTGTTCCCTGTAGAACTCCAATCTCATGTGGAGTTTGCAGTACACCCAACTTTCAGTGTTAAAACATCACTTCCATGATGAAACTCAGCATGAAACTTTCAAAGTAGACCTGGGCTCAGCCCGGTTTTTAGCAGATACAGGTTTATTTTGTGTGAGAGGTTGAGCTGAGTGCAGCTGGAGCCTCACAGCTCCCCAGGCAGGAGGCAGTGGAGACCCACCAGCTTTGCAATGCCCAGAGAGCTTCCCACTGGCATTTCTTGCATCTCATTTAAACCACCCCAGTTCTCTCTCTCCCTCTGCTCCTGGTAAGGAGGTAGATACTGATCCCAAGTTCAGAGGCATAATGCCAGTCATATCTCCCTGGGACATGAGAACGGTACAGCCCTGTACTAATGAAATCCCCATACCAAGCAGGAGCTGTTAATTTCCCTTTGTGTTCTAAGAAACCAGACTGCAGTCCTCAGGTGCTCCTTTGTCACACCAGTGTCTGAGAGAAGCTTCTCTCAAGCTGCAGGTTCTGCCTGCATTCCAACATATTTGGACGACATAAGTCTATTTACTTTGCAAGTGGATTACCCTAAAATTGAAAAATAAGGCAGATTTCTTTTGTCCTGATATAAGGCTATTTAAAAATAATTATTTTCCTTTTAAATCTACTTCTCCTTAATCAGAAAAAAAATTCCATGTGCAGAGACAGCCTCACAAAAATTCAATACTACAAAGAATATAAGGCAATTCTGTAATTTAAAAAAAAGCTCGTTTTCAAGAGACTCCAAAACAGGGCTGTCAGGATGCCCCTGCAATGGCCAAAACCACAGAGAAATAAGACAGTCTGCAGACCCATATCCATGACTGATTCCACATCAATGACCAGTTTCTGCCAGCAAAATCTCAGCTCTGGGGCAGGGATGAGGGTAATTGAAGCAGCCAAATCAAAACAAAAGCATTAAATTTTCTCTTTTCTTTGCAGAAATACACCATGTGAACACAAACAATGCAAACCTCAGATGAAGAGCTTCCCTTGAAAGTAGCTTGCTTTGGTATTCTGAAAGCTTTACAGCACATTGTGCTTGACGCCAAGGGAAAAAAGAAGAAAAAAGTATCAGAAGTTCATTTAAAGCAAATTCCATCAAATTTTTACAAAGTTCCATCTCCTACCTTAATAATCCGGTATCTGCATTGTGGCACATTATGGGTCATGTGGACATTAAAATATAATTTCTTTATATTAATTTCCTCATTAACCTTCTTTTTAAGACATTGAAAGCCAAGGGTAGAATTTAGATTGTCTGAATCAGTCACCAGTACTCATCAGGCAAGACTTGAGCATAGCTGAAGGCATCCAAAAAGTTGGTCAGTGTCCAGCTGTGAAGTGCTATGCTGGGACCTGCCTGTACCTCCTGAACTGGCCACACAGTGCAGGAACTTTGGTATTTTTGCTGGAGAGATCCCTACAGAAAAATCCCAACAGTTTTGGTTTTTTTTCATTCCTCCTATAACTAAAAAATTTACATGCAAATATTAAGCCTGAAGGTAACTGGCAGAAGCACAGATAGAAAAAAAAATAAAAAGAAAAGAACCAACAATGAATATTTAGTTTCTTGACTGAATAACAAGATCCAAGTTTGGAGCCATTCCTGCATAGCAACACTGAGTGAGAAAAAGAGGGCAAACTGTAATTTCCAGTCCTTGTCTAACACCATAGGACAAGGCACAATCGAGTTCTTCTAGCTGGATTAAAGAAATCATATAGCTCATTGTACCACAGAATTATTGAGTAGTTTTTCCTATTGCAAAATATTCTGATTCTTTTTCCCTGATTTATACTGTGGAGACCTTGAGTTATAGCCATTAAGCAGATGTAGAAAAATAATTCATTTTCCACTCTGAGAGGCAATCAGTAAACTGCTGGGGAACCCACGCAGCTTTTAGCAACAGCCTTTTTTGTGTGCCTTACAGAAACATCTCCGTAAAATTCTGGTTTGGCAGAAACCAGGCAAACAGGGTCTGGATTCAAATGTCATCCTAACAGAAGACAATTTAGGTACTCAAATCCTGACAGATAAGCCAGACAAACTGTGTGTGCCTCAAGCCTGTCCTAAGCCTGTGCAGATGATTTTTCAAATGCAAATTGTCTATCCCAAATTTGCACACCAAAATCTTCTCTGCCATTGCTGCTTCCAATCACTTTCCTAACGAACATCAATATGCAATCAAGATTGAAGGCTGGAAATCTGGTAGGTGGCAACCAGCCCAACTAGTCCTTCTGTGGAAAGGTATCCTGCTGGTTTCAGCAGTTGAGGCCACGGGGACTTCTGCTGATGAACAACTGTCATGCACAGATGCAGATCCACAGGCACGCGGCCAACTGGTCCAACGTACCTCGAACAGCTGGATGCATTGTGTAAGGGAGACTTGTCTGCCCAGGGACAGCATCTGCTTCCCAGCACAACTGGAGTTTTGCATCTGATGGGTGACAAGCCTCCCAGCTTTTGTTAAGAATCATGAGGAAATGGAGGTATCGGAGAGAGGCTGGCCCTGGGATTACTCATGGGAAGAGAAAGGTGTTGATGAACCAGAACAGCAGGAGAAACCAAACCATGGAAATGTGTCCCTTGCCCTGCAAACTCACAGGTATCTCAAGGTGCTATTAATGGAACAGCAGCAGTCAGATGGCCGTAAGAATTTAGGGGAAGACCTAATTTAATAAGGCTCCCACGCAGCCACTGACAGAGAATACAACTGGTAACAACTGCTCACAAAACCACAGCAAAACCCCTGGCACACATAAGACTAAGTTTCTTGTTTAACTGACGCACAAGACACACACAGAGCCTGAAATGCTGCATGCCAACAAAACAATCAACAACAATTCACACTTATGAGTTCTGGAAACTTACAGAAGTTCCGTCCCTGTATTACAGGGGAATGCACACACAGCCTGTGCCCCATGAAGGGGACATTTCCACAACACAGTAGAGCTCCCACACAGCAGCAGCAGCAATTTGTCTGGGCAGCCTGAACACCTGGGAACCCAACCAGTGCTGTAACTCCAGCCAAGGCACCACGTATCTAGAAAGCCTGGACAAATGGCCAGAGTGAAGCAAAGCAGCAAATGACACAAAAGCAGAGGAGCTGGCAGATACGCCAGCCAGAGAAGCAGAGTGCTCAGCCAGCTAAGGAGACAATGTGTTTACTCATCCCTTCCTGACATTGTCAACACGAGAACAAGTGACATTTCTTCAGAGTTAGCAGCAAACATCTGCTAAGCCAGACTAATGATATTTTTTTTAATTGCCAATGAAAACAACTTAAAAAAAAAACCAACCAAACTTAAGGCTGCTCTAAATTTATAACATTTGTTTAGCTTTTTGATAGGCATGCCAGCTTGCTTATAGGGATGAAGTGATAACATTTGCAGGCAAGATGACAAGCCCTTCAGAGAAAGCTGAGAGACAAGCTCCCAAAATCCATTACAGGACTTGTTCCTAGATATCTCATTTAGCACATGCGAAATTCATACTCCAAACGAGAACGGCTCATTTTCCTCTTGTCTTTTCAACTCATGAACACACTGTGGAGCCTTGGGGGGTATTAGAGAGCAACAGGTATTAGAGTCCAATATCACAAGTTTGGAGGATGAATATCCACAGCAAGACCTAACTATAGTAAAAAAGCCCCCACATATTAGAAAATATGTAAGACAAACTGGTGCAGTAGCAAGATAAAAGTTATGATGCCAGCACCACAGTCCTAAAAGAAATATATTTTACTAAAAAAAAATAACAATACTCTGAATAAGGCAGTTGTTCAGTGCAAGAGGTTCTGGCACTCAAGAATACAAGACCTGTGGAAAGAGATCTCTCCAGTAACAGTGGGAAGGGGAGTGGAAAGCTACACTAAAAATTTCATTTGCATGACACACCTATCTGCATTTCTTCTAGTGATTCTTGGAAAGACGACATAAATGCAGATAAAGGGAGAAGTGTGTGTGGAAAGCAGGGTGTGGAAGGGGAAGCAGAAGTAAGTCTTAGACGTTCAAATAAGACACAGAAGAAGGTGGGGTTTTTTTGTCAAGATGAGGTCATTCTCAAGTGCTTCGTTCCCCTTTCCCCTCTCTTCACCTTCCCCCCACCTCCAGGTATTTAGGTGAAAGAGATACAGCTCTAAGCAATTTAATACACCTGAATCATAAATCTCTGCATGGTGGTATTGTCCTCAAGGCCAAAAAAGGACCCCAGTGAGGACACTGGCACTGCTACTTAGAGATGCAAATCAAACATGGTTTGGTGGCGTAAATCAAGGCACTTATCAACAGACTGCTAGAAAAGTAAGCTCCAGCTATTGCCAAAATAATCAAAAAATATTTCCTCTCCACTTGCACATGTATTTTCAGTGCCCTGTTTTTCAGAGCATATGACTGGTGTAGTTACAAGTGGAGAAGTCCTGCCTGGTTACAAGAGCTAAGGGAGAATGCATTTTCACACATCTTTTCACTGGAGCCTGAGTGCTTTTGCTTTATTTGTCAAATAGGATGCTCAGTAATGTTAGTCTTGGACTCTGTGATGCTGCTAGACTTGGCAGAAGGGCTGCATGGAGAAAAAAGATAGCTGGAGTTTTCAAAAATTATATAGACAGTAATTTTCCAAAGTGATTCATGCTGTCTTCACTCTGTGAAGAACCTCTTCCTCCCGTAAACCCTGTGCAGACCTTCTGGATCAGAATCATTGATCAAACACAGAAAAAAAGCTGAATGTTGTCACCTCTTCCCCATGAAAGAGGAGGATGAGAATGGAGAAAACTAAAGAGAGCTTCTAATTTGGGAATTTTTCTTGACATTTCTGAATTGCCTTTCTCTCAGACAATGTGAAATAAGGCTGCATTGAAAAACGGTTTGATGAGGCATATATGTGAGCTTTTTGCAATACAAGTTCAGGCTGATTTCAACAGAGATATTAAGAAATTTGATCCTAACAAATATGGAGCTGCCCTAAGGTAAAAGAAAGCAAAAGTAGATGGGAGGGTGCAGTTCCCGAGTCCTAAATCTCACTTCAGGCCAAGTTTGCCATTCCTGAGTACTTTGTTCCTTTTGCCAAAATTCATCTGAAGATAAGATATTTGAATTTTTTTTTTTTTTTAATGAGTGCCAAATAGATAGATTGTACACACCATTATACAAACCGGTCAGATGGAAAATACCACAGCGCAGCAATAAAATCTACTAAAAATTAATCAGGAATCCAAGTTTGCCCACGATCTGCTCTTGGGAGTAAAGTTCCCAACCGAATGTGTAGGAAAAGGAGACCACTTGATTCCTGAGAGGGGCGTGGGGTGATAGAGAAGGAATCAAGACATGGAAAAGTTGCTTTACATCTACAAGTACAAGTTATATTAATGAAATTATGGCTCTGCAAGTTCCCAGCAGACATCAAACAACTTCTGCTATCACACACTAGTCCTTGTCTTACATATTCTTGCTATTCCTGGCTTACGCCAGTGTTTGTTTGTTTGTTTTTGTGGAGAAACACCACTCTTAAGGATTATTTCAGATAAAGGCTGATAGTACATTTGACAAACTTGTGCAAAAATATCTGGCACCTGACTACCCACTGGCATTACAGCACACATGGCATGTTTTGCTCCACTGTGCAATCATTTTGTGTTGGGACAGATGCCAGCTGGGGACTTGGATGAGGCCATGAAACATTGTCTTCGCTTGGAAAGGAGGGCTCTGCGGCCGTGAGGCTGGACAGGAGAGGCATGGGGGACAGCACTGTCACATGCATGGCACTAACTCAGCTCAGTGACAGTGATCCCAATGTGAGCAGCCCCAGCCTCAGTCATAAAGGGCACTTCACAAAAATATAGTGCTTGGTTTTGTGAAATAAGAGCAGAACGGCTGTTGCAATAATATGAAGAAATCCCACTAATTCCTTACACCATACTGAGCAGACACAGCCTGCACATGAAAGATTACAGGATTTGTTAAAAATATCAGAAGAAACACAATGCTAGCTCCAAGAAGAAACTAATCTTCCCTACATATGCATATATTTGAAGGCTCCATTTACCCATATCATTTTTACATGGGAAAATACTATCACAAGAATAGCGAAGGAGATGTTTCCATTTGTATTCTCTGCTCTGCTTATCTTTCATTCCTTTTATATATTTACCTATGAAGCCTTACTCTTTGGCTTTCTTCTCTTTCACTCCAGTCACACCAAAGATAGGGAAGTTATATACAGGTGTATCTTTAAATCAAGAAAAAGCATCTGATTATCTTTTGACCAGATTTACTGATGCTCACTCCCATACTCCCTCCCTCTGGGCAAATGTAATTCTGCAATACCTTGGGCAATGTCATTTTATGTAAAACCTCCCAATGCTCTTCAAGTCATGTCATCATGTAATTATACTTTTTTCCTGTTGTGAAATGAGAGATGAAAAAGAGGAGCTTATCCCAGGAGATTTAAATAGGGGTAATGGAAATAGCTCTGCATAGTCTAGTAGCTGCAGAATGTATTTTCCCATCCTGCAAAAGTTTGAGACATTAGAATTATTTTTCCATTCTCTACCAGGAACTGAAGATTGTCTAGGCTCCAGGATTTCCCAAACAGCTAATGAGTAGATGCAGCTGCATCTGACAATGTTTTACATTCCTCAGGATGTAAGAAACCATTTCAAGTCCTTGCTCTCAGATATATCCCGAGCATACAAAAGCCTTCCCAAGTGCAATTCCCTATTTCTAACTGCTATTTCCCTACTGAGAAAGTTTCATTTTAACCAAACATTTGACATTTAAAGACACTTTTCCTGCTCACCAAAGTCCCAAATAAATGTAGCATTTCCCCAAATCATGTTCAGAAATCCAGTGAAGAAGTCATAAATAACAAACAAAATGAAATGTGAGTAATCTCAGAAAAGGTCTTCCCTTGGAAAGACCACATCCCATAACTTGACAGTTATCTGCATGAAATGTGGCACAGAATTCCTAAGGTTTTAAAATTTCATGCCTAACTACAAAAAATTAGCATTTGGGTTATAGTTTTGACCAAACACCAGGGAAATGGAAGTGAGTTTGAAATGCTGAAGAAAATATGAATCAACAAAGTATAATGCTGCTGTCACTCCATTACAGACTGAGCAAATGTCATAACTGACGGCAGAGAAGAAATGTCATTTCAGAAAACTCTAAATGATGGTTATTTCACAACAAAGAGAGTTAAGAAAAAGAAAATGAAAAAGAAAAAAAAATAAAGGAAAAGGAAAAGGAAAAGGAAAAGGAAAAGGAAAAGGAAAAGGAAAAGGAAAAGGAAAAGGAAAAGGAAAAGGAAAAGGAAAAGGAAAAGGAAAAGGAAAAGGAAAAGGAAAAGAAGAAGGAGGAGAAGAGAAGTAGAAGGAGAAGAAGGAGAAGAAAGAGAAGAAAGAGAAGAAAGAGAAGAAAGAGAAGAAAGAGAAGAAAGAGAAGAAGGAGAAGAAGGAAAAGAAGGAGAAGGGGAAGAAGGGGAAGACGGAGAAGGAGAAGAAGAAAAGAACAGCTGCTATTCTTGATTTAATCCCAAATACTGTAGAAATAAACCTAAGCAAGCAAATCCCCACACCTTGCGTGGAAGAAAGGTTCCATCATAAACCTTCAAGTCTGGAGAACATTTGAAGTGCCCAAAGCTCAGAAAATATGGAAAGTCAGATATTCAGCATCTCCTGAAACTCAGAATGCTGAAATTCAGCACTCTCCTGGAGAAACTGGCTGCTCATCACTTGGACAAGCATACTGCTTGCTATGTAAAATCCTGACTGGAAAGCCACGGTCAGAGCGTGGTGGTGAATGGAGCTACATCCAGCTGGTAGCCGGTAACAAGTGAGGGTCCCCACGGCTCAATATTGGCATCAGTCCTGTTTAACATCTTTATCAATGGTCTGGATGAAGTGATCGAGTGCACCTTCAGCCAGTTTTCAGATGACTGGTGGAGGGCAGAAGGGCTCTACATAGGCAGAGCTTGACCAGCTGGATTGATGGACCAAGACAAAGGGTATTCAATAAGGCCAGCTGCAAGGTCTTGAGTTTGGGTCACAACAAGCACAGGCAGTGTAACAGGCTGGGGGCAGAGTGCCTGGAAAGCTGCCCAGCAGAAAAGGACCTGGGGGTCCTGGTTGACAGCAGCTGAACATGAGGCAGTGTGTGCCCAGCTGGCCAAGAAGGCCAATGGCATCCTGGCCTGTATCACCAGTAGTGTGGCCAGCAGGATGAAGGCAATGACTGTGCCCCTGTGCTCAGCACTGATGAGGCTGCACCTCAAATCCTGTGCTTGGTTCTGAGCTCCTCATGACAAAAAAGACATTGAGGGGCTGGAGCGTGTCCAGAGAAGTGCAGCAGAGCTGGTGAAGAGGCTGGAGCACAAGTCAGATGAGGAGAAGCTGAGGGGGCTGGGAGTGCTTAGCCTGGAGAGAAGGAGGCTCAGGGGTGACCTTATTGCTTTCTGTAACTACCTGAAGGGTGTTTCAGCGAGGAGATGGTAGATCTTTTCTCCCATGTAATAAGTGACAGAATAAGAGGAAATGGCCTGAAGCTGTGCCAGAGGAAGTTTAGATTGGATATTGGGAAAAAATTTCTTCCCTGAAAGGGTTATCAAACACTGGAAAAGGCTATCCAGGGAAGCGGTTGAGTCACCACCCCGGAGGTATTTAAACGCCATGTACATGTGGCACTTAGGGACATGGTTTGGTCATGGACTTGGCAGTGTGGGTTAACTGCTGGAATTTTCCAACCTAAATGATTCGATGATTCTATGATTCATCAGCACTTTCATATCCAGAAACTGACGCAAAGAGCAATCTTGTTACTTATGGTCAAACTGGAAAGACTGATCTACTTATGGTCAAACTAGAAATCCAAACCAAAAGCAAAATATTGCTACCTGCATTTTAGCATCTCACCAGAGGAATTAAAAAGACAACAGAAAACCATTTATACTTTGCACTATGATGAAAGGTATACCTTCCAAAACACAAAATATTTTAATTTTTATTTTTGAGACAGTATAAACAGTATCATCATATTCCTATATAGTATTGGATATATTGTATCAAAATCCCCAATATCATCTTTACAGCTTCTACTTTTACTGCCGGTGAATTCCAACATCTCTTATTCTGACCACATCCTATTAAAAGATTGAATTAATCATTCCATCTTGCTCACAGCACAGATGGAGAGATATAGCTGGGAAACCAATACATTGGGAAAGTTGATTCTTTAAATATTCCCTTACTATATTATATTTTATTCTGGGAATGTGAGGGGGGTGTGTGTGTGTGAAGGGGGAAAAAAAAATTGGAAAGATCATTAAGAGTAGCTTAAACTGCATCTCCACTCTTCCCAGAGACAGAGAACATAATTTCCATATCCCAATCAAGCTTAAGAGCATCCAGCTGAAGGTCACATTCAGATCTGCCTCCTCCAGCCAACAAAAATGCTCTGCTGCCACTCAAACAGTCCCCTCTGCTTCCCACGGCTTCAGGGTGACAGTATTTCCATCAAATAAGTAAGCAGAAGTCATGAGTTGCTACACAGAATTTAAAAGGTAATTGAAAGTTTCTGGAGTAGTTCACTTCAAAACACTGTAATCACTTGTGAACTGAAGAGCTTGTTATCATATACAAAGCTCTAGTAATTAGAATCAGGAAGAGAGGTACAAGGTGATTAGAGAATATTGGGAAAAATCTAGTTAAAAGGAAATATAGCACATAAACCAATCAGTACTAAAAATTTCTCTGAGATACCTGCAATTTATTAAAATACAAAATGTTAAAAAGCACATTTCCATATTATTAAAATTTTTTGAAGCGACTAATGATCTGAAGCCATTACTGCATTAACATTAATGTGAGATTAACCTCAGATGCTACTGACTTATGGAAAATAGTCTCAACATCCCTTCCTCTCCCTCTCTGCCCTGCTTCCACATCCTTCAAACCCACCGCTGGCCAGCACATTTATTTCTTCGTCTGGCCAGCACCTGGTGAAGAGTCGGGGCAGTGGCAAAGGCTGTCTGTGGATTGTCACTGTCAAAGGTGCCTGTCTGTGGACTGTCACTGCTAGAGGTGCCTGTGTGCCTCTCGCTGTACAGCCCAAAGCAGTGGCCCCAAGGAAAGCGAGGCTCACGTGGCCGTGTGGAAGCAGAGCAAGCCAGTGGGATGGACGCTCACATCTGCACAGCCCCAGTGCTGCCCTTGTGTGCCTGAGCTTGATGTCTCAGCTGCACCAAGCTGCCCAACCCTGCTGCCACATGCCACTTTCCCAGGGCCATCACCCGATCTCCAGTAGCAAAAATTCCCGATGGAACAGAACTTTGTGGGTTTTTTTAGTTTATATTTTTTTAAAGATAGTTTTACTGAAGCCCCCTGAGCCTCTGGAGCTCAATTTTGTAGTCAAAACTACTTGAAAATCAGTTCTAACTTGGAATGAGAAAGTACAAAGAGTATGCACATATTTTGTTTTCAAGAAAGCTACAACATTTGTGTTCCAAATACGGGATTTTATTCATTTTTCTTTTCTTTTGACAACACAAGCAGGTCAGGGTTTCAAACTGAGTATAAATGTGCAAGTATAGAAAGGTCTAGACTATACTTCATATAAAATTTCCTACTTCTCTTGTAACAGTCCTTTATTAGGAAAAAATATTTCTTTTCAAAATCCTCTTTCTCAACATATGCTGGAATGATCTCATACTTGTGGATTTTCTTTCAATTTTTATCTTTCTTGTTCCTCATAAAATATGCACTGAAGTTTTCACAGGAAAACAACTACTTTGCAATAAAGACAGCCAATTGTTTTGAAAGATTTTTTTTTAATTAGATTTTTTTATTCTTCAGTGCAAAACTTAATTTTGAATGAAATTTTATAGCCCATTAATCTAGTGCAGATTCATGAGACTTAGGGAATTAGTGAACTTAGAAGAACAGCTACTGTGCATGCTCTATAATTGCTCTTCATCGAAATTGTCAAAGATTTTTAATATGCAGTTACGACACAGATTAAAAGATGTTAAAGTATGTCTCCATTTAAGAGGCTATCATTCCACAGTGTCATTATCTGCTATTAATATTTCAAATAAGAGCATCACATGCTCCTTTGAAGAAAGGTGCAACTACTCACAAAACAAGTCCCATTATTGATAATGCCGCAGGAGTATGACACAGACATCCTATTTTTGTTCCTATGTTTAATTAGCTTCTATAAATATCTTGCCAAAATTTTAACGGATTAGCTCCTTTCATATAGAAATATGCATTTGTGTTGACAAACACCTTCCAACCATTCTGCCTCTAAGAAGGGAGGTGACAGCTACAGGAACTGTACTGGCCCTTCTGCAGAGCCACCTCACTTTTCAATCAGGTGTTCAAACAGGCTGATTCATCACAGTGCATCCTGTCAGTTCTTCTCAGGACATCAGCCAGAACTACCAGCATTTTTCAGGCATCACTGGTAGCATAAACAGGCTTCATGTCTGTTTTTTTTTTCCACCTGACCAGAGGATTTAGCTTAAATGTTATGGCTTTGCAACAGCCAATTTGGTGTGAAATATTTTTCAAGGCACAACTCCTTTCTCTTTTCTGAGAACAAAACAAACACAAACAAACAAACAAAACCCCTGCAAAAAACCCAAACAAACAACAACAAAAACCAAAACATAACAAAACAAAACAAAAAAAACCCCACAAACCAACCAAAAAAAACACTTTCTCTACTATAACAGATCTTATAGTCTATTTTCATCACGCCAAGCTAATAATCAATTTCCAGTAAAGCTGATACCTGGAGCTACCTCTCAAAAGATGGGCCTTGTCTAGCCAGGCAACAGTGACAGGATCAGATAAAATGGCCTGACATTCTGCCAGGGGAGCTCTAGATTACATATTAGGAACAGTTTCTTCACTGAAATGGTGAAGGCATTGGAACAGGATGCCCAGAGAACTGTTCAAAAAACATGGGGATGTGGCACTTAGAGACATGGTTTGCTGGTGAACATGGTGGTGCTGGGTTTATGTTTGATTATCTGGGTTATGTTGGTGATCTTGTAGGTCTCTTCCAACCTAAATGATCCCATGAATGTAAGCCAATATACAGCACTTTTGTTCCACCTCACATTAAACATCAAAAAGTATTAGCTATGCTTAATTTCTGCTGGGTGCTAAATAATTAAAATAATTTGAATGAAGCTTTCTTTGTAAGAAGCACAGAGGAACTTAGCAATTTAAACATATCAAGGGGAGGGCAAAAAAAAAAAAAAAAAAAAGAGCTTGAGGAATAAAAGCCCAAGAGCTTGCACTGGCTTGTTTGGCAGCTCTCTGCTGTTTCCAGTACTTTTCTCTCTAGGCCTTTTCCCATAAATATACAAGGCATTTGAAACACATGCATTACACTGTGCACTTACTTCTAGGCGATTTGAAGGATATGACCTTAAAACACAATTTCTAGTCCAGAGTTCAGCCTTACATCTCCATCAGCCCCCTGTAACACAAAGTGCAAACAGCCAGCCCACTCCCACTTGGTTCTCCAGTGGGGCTTTGCCACCAGTTAGCACCTCTCCCAGAAAAAAATCCTGGTGATACAGAAGGTAAAAGGTGAACAGCTCCTTGCAAGAAGAGAAAAGTGAGCCCCTGCCAACTCTGTAAGCTGCACCAGCAGCTGCTGCAGCCCTTACATCAGCATTTCTTTTGTTATTGCACTTGAAGCTTTGCAATTATCCATACAGAAAAGCCAGCAGTGCTGAGGGTCACACCACCTTCATTTTGGCCACAGTACTACCTCCCTCCCAAGGCATGCTAAGACATTTGGCCAACATGTGTGTGTCCTCATGCACTCTGTGACCAGTGCTGCTGTCACATCCCAGCAAAAGCTCAAACTCTGCTTCAGGCAGTTACCAACGTTCCCTGTTTTGCTTGGGGAAACAGAAAATGTTATCTTACTGAATTAGCTGCTCTGCTAATCTTTGTGGTAACTTTACAGGGGAGTGCTTTGCCCAGCATGGAGTACATAGCCAGCCCCACGCAGGTTTATCCTGGAGGAGAGAAGCATTCAAGTTAAAAACTAGTAGTTGCAGTCAAACCTGAGGCACGTGGGATCACCGTCAGTACAAAGAGCGACATGAAGAATGACTCACCAGGATGACTCCTGTGACAGAAGTGACATTTCTCTAGGGAGCACAGGCACTTAGCCAGCCCTTTATTTACTCAGCCCTTTTTGTAGTTGCAAGTGTCAGGGACTGGGCAGGAAGGTCTCAGCATCTCCCCCTCCAAGCCGTCACGTGCCAAGCCAGAGAAGCACGCTGCAAAGCCATTTCAACTCTGACCCTGGTGTCCTTGCAAGGAATAGATCACGCCTGCAGAGAGGCTGCTGGCACAACAGCCAGACACGCGCTGCCCACCGCGCCACCCAGTCTCTGTCCCTGTCCCCACAGCCCTCAGCAAAACCACGTGCTAGCTGTCAGCCAGACCAAACTTGCACAGATGACTTTGTTCTTTATAGCAAGGGGTAGCAGCTTGGAAGTATCTGGACTGAAAAAACTGGACTTCATTGCTAAATTGCAATCATTTTCTGTATACCTATGTGGGTATGCATGTGTTTTTTCTTCTTTAGGGAAGAAAACAAATCCTTTGATAACTGGATTAGAAGACTGGGAAAAAAAAATCATGGTTTTCACTTGTGCCTCACTAGAATACTTTATGACTAGTATTAATGAGTAAATATTGAGAAAAAAAAATCACTCTGAAAATTGATGTGGAAGAGATGGATAGAAGATACAGTTAATAGCAAAAATCCCAGAAAGGTCATTATATTAGAACATAAACTACTAAGAACATATGCCACTGTAGTATAACCCTAACAGGGCCATGCTCAAGCTGAAGTCCAAGGCTCAACACTGCCCACTTATTTTGTTGTTTTACATCCTCTTTCTTGTATCTTCAAATATCCCTTTCCTCCTTGGGGTGCTGGATGACTACACATAATGTCCTTAATAGAATGACTCCAAAAAGGAACCCATGAGAACCCCAAGAAGAATACATGCCTACAGCCAAGTGCAAAGAACTCTGCTAGCACCTACTAGGCACTACTAATGGCAGCATTTGCAGCTCTTGACACTTGCTTCTGACTCAAATTAGTTGCTGTTCAAATATCTGTATCATATAATTAGGAAGTACAGCATCATCGAGAGAACATGGATTTTGCATTTCTTGACCTTTTTCCTACTAATTTTCAGCAGACTATTTAATGTTGAAATTATACACCGTGCAATGCACCTATTCCAGTTAGGAATGCACAAGTAAGACTGGCATATATAGTGGTATTAATTAGCATGAAAACACTCCAGCCTGCAGACTAGGTGATATCTGTATTCACCTGGATGAGTTTATTCCTTAAAAAGATGTTATTTTGGAAAAATATGTCCAAGAAGTCCTTGTACCTCAGCTATAAGAAGCGTTTCATAGCACAAAATGTCCCATTTCCAGTTACCGTGGTAATATCCCATTGCCAAAAAGACAACAGTTACTGCTCTGCAGGCACTCTGTTCACTGAGATACATCCAGTAAAAAAAATTACAAGGTCATCACTGGGTCAGTCCTGGTCTACAGAAAGTATAGTGCCAGTAATGTTTTGTTTACAAAGTCCTTTCATTCTGTGTAGTTCTTAGATTGTGCAGACTTTATACACCACTGGCAGTGGTACCATCATTTTTAAAGAATGAGGTCTGACTCCAACTCCTCAGCAATTTCCTTAGTCAGGCCTGGTTGACATGCTTGTTAAAAAATACTGTTATACAGATCTGTTTCTGTTCTAAAAATAACCTTGCTAGAACAGAGTACACCTTGTGGGTTGGCTTTGTAAAGAACATGGCCTTGGGGAGCTAATCATCAGTTTTGGTACAAATGGCTAACATGGAGTATCACCTGCCTGCTGCTGCAGCACATCACACCTGGGCAGCCGGAGCTGGCAATCAAACCCTTGCCCGCAGCATAGCAGATTAAAAACTTAATCCCAAATCACTCATAAGGTTCATTAACTTCAGTCCTTGGCTTGTACACAAGAGAAACACCAGCATGAGATGCGAGGTCAGGAGGTGGTAGAGCTTTGCTTTGATTTGGTGTGACTTCATTTCCTCACATCAGCACAGTTCACATCAGAGTGTAACTTGGCGCAGAGCTTACCAGGTGTTTAGTTATATCAACCATGTTACCAGTGTGGCAGCAAGAAAAAAAAAAGAAAGGTTTTAACTGTTCCTCAAAGTCCTCCTTCAGAAACAAGTTCAGTGCATTTCTTTGGTCCAACTTTCCTTTTTTTTTTAGCCTCTCCAGGATAATTTAAAATATTGACCAAGGTTAGCTATCATGGTTAGGCATTCCCCCAGACAGCAAAACGTCCATGTCCAAGAAAGCATTACTCTGGCAGAAAGCAGGCCCACAACAAAAATCAGAAGTGTATCAGAGCCAAGCACTCTAATTCAGCTTTACATAACTCAGAGGATGTTTTGGGCAGGATGGGGGATGTAATTTTCTTGCTCAATGAATGTTCTGTGAAGTATCAAAGCTCTGCTAGCAGAGCACAGATACGATGTAATTAAAACAAATGCCATTATTTTATTACAAAACTATGTCACTTTCTTTTTTCTTAAAAGCAATCCTGATGTGAAGCAAAATTTCCCTGCTTTCTTGGTTATCTGTTTTGGGAACCACAGGTCTCAAATATTTTCTTTCCTTGCTGGCAATATGCCCACTTGAATCTTGCTTTTTTCCACCACATCTGCAGCTTTAATGCAGTAATTCATACAGTATGACAAAGGCACAAACTCAAAATCACTGTCTCTAATGACATCTATAATTTAGAAACTTTGAGGATAGAAAGCTTGAAACTGGCAGGCGACAGTTTCTGCAAACACCAAGAGAGAACTGCATGTGTGCGTATATATAACATTTTTACTCTCGGCTGCACGCATCTTGATCCTTGCCCCATCTCTAAGGCAAGGCACATAATCTTAGCGACACAGATATGGAAGTATTTCCTAAGAATGCATTTGTTCAATGCATTAAAGGCTTAACTACAACTGAGTTGAATCAAGAATCAAACATCAGTGCCCACGGAACTTCAGCACTACTCCAGCACTGCGCAAGGGTGCTCCAAGTAAAGCATTTATGGTGGGACAGTACCCACATGGTCTAAGAAAACTGACTTATTACTTAGCTGGTACAAAACTATCTCTAGAAATAACCATGAGGCCCATGACTACTTCCACGTGCCTTCTGGCCATGCAAAATGTTAGGAAGCTGCTTCAGCACTCACATCTAAACCAAACAAGACGACTGTTTGTGCAACTTGTCCTACACAGGCAGTCTCATGGTGGAGTCCACAAAAGGTCCTGTGTGACTCAAGACCTTAATCGACCCAATTGCCCTGTCAGTAAAGCTCTTACATTCCTCAGCTGAGTTTCTACAACCTCAAGTGCCTTCAGCTGAACCATGGCTGAGTGGAACTTGGTTAAACAACTCTTTTTGTCATCTAAAGGAACAATTACATTTTCTAACTCCTTTTCTTGAGTTGCAGTATCTCATCATTAGCACCAGAAATGCTAAAGCTAACAGAGTTTGCTCTGTCCCCTAAACAAGAAGATCTTAGGCCAAATAGCCCCAGAACTGCAGGGATTAAGAGACTGTAGAATTTGCACAACCAGCCATTGCTTGGCAGGTGCTGACTTGAAAACAAAGACCATATATCCTTTGAAAAGATACCTGCTGCCCATCGTTAGACTCAAATGCACAGATGGAATCCATCACTTGGCTCTGAAATCCATCACTGCTTCAGCTGCACAAGCAAAAAGCAAACACCCAGCCTTCCACCTATAATAGTATACTCCCATTTGCCTCCCTTCCTTTGTTCTACATTAAAAAAGGAGCATAAGTTCCTGTTTACCAAGGAAGGAAGATCCATGCAGTAGAAATGCTCATTCACATCTGCTGAAACTGTTGATTTTATGCTTGTTACGACTAAACCATCAAAACTGAAACATCCCACAAGCAGAAGAATGACTAAGTAAAAGAGGGTTGTTCTTCCACTTGTACCCTCACTGAAATATCATGGGTCTGGTTCCATATTGCTAAGATGCAGGTAAGGGCACAAAATGAGATGCTTACACTTAAGCCTTTTACTCAGAATTTTACCTAAAAATGGAAATATTTACACTTCATATTCTCTCATATTTGGGCAAAATGCAGTTACAATTGCCTCTTTAAACAACAGAACTAGTTAAGCCTTCTAGCTTATGAATTGTGGAGAAGAATATTTCTCTTACTTCTGAAGCTTATCTACATTTGGAACCCAAAGTGTTCCAATAGCTTTGCTAGATAGAATAATTCTGTGGATACTAACCTTTGAAGCACAATGGAAGACAAAATGGATTTATTTTGTAAAATAAAAAGTTGTGGCTTGCGTTTCACACACAGTCCACCCCAAAATATCATTTTTTAAAAGATACTAAAAGAGACACACTTGAGATACCGGAATTTTTAGAGGGTCTGAAGGCAGAGCATATAAAATGGATGGCTTTTGGAGATAAGGTCTCTAAATCTCTTTAGACACCTAGGTCAAAGAGTGCATAGACTGGTGCATAGACTCTGCAGACTCCTTTTAAGGCCACATTTTGTATCATTTTAACCTTAGCCTAAATATAAATATAAAATGAACAAATCATTCTGTAGTCCTGGTGTTTGCGAACTTATCACCCGGCAGTGTCACCTTGTGCACAATCTTCTTCTAGGGGTGGCCAATCAGCCCAGGGAAGAAGCAGAATCACGGCAAAAGTCCTGGCCTATCCCCTTCCTTCAGGCATGCGCAGGCCAGAAAGCAGCCCCAGCAACACAAAAACACAGGGAAAACACTCTGGAGGAATCTGGTTTTCCCTCTGTGAAGCACAGCAACTTTCCTAAACAGCCTAGAGAAAAGGCAGAAGTGCAGCCAACAAAACAACTTTGCAGACTGAGCTGATCCCCTCACTGCAGGGAAGAGCTATCTCTGGGATAAAATAAGAGCGTTATCCTCCATCAGCTCCAGCATGCATTGCCAAAAAAGGCACAAAAAGCATATTGCAATGGTCTTAACAACTGACAAATAGTTTCATGTATTATCTCTGAATTTATCTCTCCAGAAAGAACTGTGAAGTCCTCGTGAACACTGATGAAGGGGAGGTGGGGTGGTGCGGGCAGAGCATGCGCAAGGCAGTTTGTCTGCAAGACAACAGCGGAACTTGCTCATGTGAGCACTTTCAGCCCACTTGGGCATTCAGATACAACACACACAAGGCTGTGCTTTTCTCACTTCATTTCTCTGAGCAGGTACACAGGAATCTCTGAGCGGCAATGCCAGTCTTGCACTCGTAACACCACGGGATAAACGCTGTATTATCCTCAACCCACGGCTCATTCAAACCAGGCAGCAAATCATGAACAGCGCAGGTGAACTTCTGCCTACATTCACCAAGGCTTGAAAACGCACAGGTCACATTCTCCTATTCTTACACTCGGAATTCAAGAGGCACACAGCAAACAACACAGCAAAGAGCAGCACCAACATACTTGCTGTCTGCACAGGAAATAAAGAGGGGCTTAGAATGAGGGACCAGAAGGGATACATGCTCCACTCCTCCACAAGACTGGCTTTCTCACCACAGCACTCGCTCCCCTTGGGACCAGCCAGATTTACTATCAGTGGCAAGTTCTTGGACTGCATGTGAATGTTTATCTGTGTAGATCAATGTGTCAAAATATCATCCAGAAACAGTCCCTTCAGCCCACAGTCCCACAGGCTGGAGGCCAGGCCACAGTAAGAGCTTGAATCTCTCTTCTTCTCCAATATGTTAATGAGAACTGCTCCCTGGCCATTTGGGAGTGCAGGACTTTTTTGAAGTTAACAGAGCTCATTGCCAGCAGCATGTGAACACCAAAAAGTGTGTAAAACAATTGTTTTACAGAGTTCTAAAATGTCAGACTACAGGAAGGTTAGCCATTTACCACTTTTCAATGCCATCAGGATTTTGGACAGGAACTGGAGACTCCTGATAAAATGTCAGTATTTTCCCTAGATGGACCGACTTCCTATCTGTTCCCATAAGTAAAGCAATTGCATTTTTCACATTTGTTATTAAATTCCTCCTGTTCATATAAGTTCTGCTGTGTGCTCAAGAAGCTTTTATATGGTGCCAAACCACTGAATGCATCTCGGAGCACAAACTCACACCAAACTGCACTATCACCCATAACACAGAACTGTGCATTGCTTGCAAAAGCACTTTATTTTTCTCCCCCACACACAGCAGAGGGTCGTGTTGAGAAGATGAAGGTTTCCCTTGGAGCACTGCATTCACGACATGGGACGGGATGTTTCTGGCATGAGCGCTCCTGATGCTGACTTGACATCTCCCTTGTTATGACTGCAAATTCCTATCACTGTAAACCTCACTGATGACTCATGAGAAAAAAAGCAAACAAAAAAAGCAAAAAGAAAGGGAGAACGAAACCCTTTCAACTGCAGTGTCTGTAAAGACTGATACACAAAATGTCTCAAATTTAAAAGTAAAGAAGTAGCCACTGCAGAAATAAAAACCAAATTTTTCATTCCTAACTGCAAGTATTTGCAGACAATGAACAGACAGAATACTGTATGCAATCAAAGAAACTGCCTTTTTAAAAATAACCTTATTCTGCATTGTTTGGGGAAGCACTGTTGAACATGACATCATGCACATGCAGCTATGGACAATTACAGTCATATTTTCAGTAAACTATGCAAAACAAAGGGATTAATTCTCTACAGATATATCTAAATTACGGGCCATCACAAACATTTTTGGATACATTTTAATTATCTTCTACCTTAGAGTGTTAAAATAAAGATGTTTCTCACTTATTTCAAATGAAAGAATCCCCTCCTGTCTCTTATACTTAGAAACAGGATTGCCCTACTGCTTCTGATAGCTGCATGTTGGTGTACTTCTGACCATGGCATTTATTCCAGGAAAAATCACTGTAAATGTTACCCCCAAAATATCTATCAAATAGGAACGGGAGCTTTACTGTCTATATAAAGTATTTATTTAAATGTCAGAGGACATTCTTTTCTATGTCAGTATTAAACACGGTAACTATTTGAATAATCACAAAATGTCCAGGCACAGCTTCAGCCTACAGCACAAAACCACCAGCTCCGCCTCTTCACACCATGGCACAGGTGCTGTAGCCCCCACAGACTGGAATAAGAACGTAGTGTGAACTCTTTTTAAAGTGAATGTTATCTGCTCTCAAAGAAGTCTCTCTAATAGGAGAAGCTGGAGTTGGCCTCCCTACTGCTTCTACCCAGCATTCTGCTCAGGCAGGGCCAGGGAGAGAAGACAGGATGGATGATTTAGCAAACTCAAGTCACTGGAAATAGTTGTGATGCAAGGAAACCAGCACATGTGTGCAGCAGGTAACAGTCTTTTCAAAACCTCTGAAGAAAAATTACATGTGATCACCATTTCAAAGCACTGCAGATGGCAGCATCACTTTTGTGATCTTTTGGCAACAACAGAAATCAATTAAATTCAGTGTGGAAATGTCAGCAGAAATGCTCAAAAATCTTAATATTTTAACAATTCCAAATTCTGAGGGACTCTTATTTGAAAATAGTTGCTGCAACAGTCTTCAAATTTTTAAAAACATATAAATCCAATTGTGTTTTTAAAACATAAGGTAAGCTCAAAGACAGTGGTTCTTTTTTCCATGTTCTTCCATTTTTTTAATGTTAAGCACAATTCCTTTGTGGCATTTTAACCCAACTGCAAGGGCACTGAAAGGGACTGCAACAACACTAAAAATATATTTAATTGATTTTTATTGTTCAAGCTAAAGGAAATTCTTCAACTGCAGAGATGTTTTGAAATTACAGTTTAAATAGTATCATTAAGACATGCTTTACTAATGTGCTCTTAAGGCAGACATAAAATGAAGCTGTATCTTTAAATTCTCTCTACAGCACCAAATGTTACTAAAAAAGCAAAATCAATTTCCATAATACCCCTATGTCCCCTAAAAACGTTTTGAATTTAGAAGAATATTAATTTGGAGGTGATAAGGCAAGACAGACCATATAGTCTGGTCCAAAGGAAAAAAAAAAGCCACAAAACTTAAAAAAGAGATCACGAGAGTCCTTTCAGCACAGCTAAAAAGACAGTCTTGACTAGATAACACCACCAGAACCAGGATCACAAGATCTTCACGACACTCAGAAATGCAGACTACCAAAAGAAGGATGGTGTGTAGAGACTAAAATGTAATTTTTCTAGCATTAAGTTTCCTTTACCCAGTTGTCATGGAGTATGTAAAATACACTACTTCTGTGTTCATATCCATGCATTTCCCCTCCTTCAGAAATGATGTCCTCAGGCAGCCCCTTCTTTTTAAGCTGGACAAAAATCAAGAACTACACGTTACTTTAAGTTTTCAGCAGTCCTATAAAATATTACAAATAACCACTTTGTGTTTCTTTTGCTTTTAATATTCCTGCCTGCTTACAAATGTTCCTGTAAAGCTAATTGAACAACATGACATTGGTTAAAGAAAATGCTTGAAATTGATCTAATAGACTGCTATAGACCCTTTCCATAAATAATACAGAACTTTATTGCCCTCCTTTAAACCAAAGCACTTCAGACATTGTTTGCTGGAAAAATTCACGTTTTCAACTTCAGTATGGTTCAGGCTTTTCTCCTTGTCTTCACATAATCCCTGATGGCAGAGGGAGGTGAAATTCAGACAAGGGCTGGTCAGAAACACAAAACACCCTTTAGTAATATTGTTACCCCAAGAAACCTCACCTAGCCCACTGAGTTTTAATCCTGAATTGGCAATACCTAGTTGGTGACAAGGGCAATTCTTCTTTTGACACAGAGTACGTACTTTGAGAGCCTGTTCAAAAGTTCACTCTTTCAGCACGAAAGTACTCAAAAGCTGAAGTTCATTCCTCTATTGCCCAAAAGATGTCTCAGCTGTACTGAAGAGAAAAGGAAAGGTTAGGCTGTGGATTCAAAGTAGCTGTCAAGAAACACAAACATGAAGTTGACTTAATAGCATTATTAAGAAATGTGTTCTGGGCCCACCCTTGGCAGTAACACCAGGGTTAACTCAAGTTGTAGTAATATTTAAAACAGCTCTGCAATTGTCCTTCTCCACCCAACTAAACAACAGAAAATCTTGTCAATAAATGAAAAACACCACACGTATTTAAGTGAGAGAAACCATCTAAACTTCCAACATTTTTCATCCTCTTTTTTTTTAATCCAAAAGATTTGTACAGCATTTTTAAAAAATAACTTACAGGATCAAAAGGAAAATAAATGCATAGCTTTAAATCCTTAGAATACAACCTCCTCCTGTTGCGGAAGAGTTCAAAGTCATAAAGTGCTGCAGATATGACCACACATCAGACAAATAATCTAGTAACTAACTTATTTTTCTGGTTTATTTAACAATATTCCAGGCTTAGAACATTAAATAAAAAAATCTCACAGACAATGGGTAAGACTAACAATGGTTTTGTTCTTTTTTTCCTTTTTCTTCTCCTTTTTTTAAAAGAACGCTGAGACACATCAATTGAACCAACTACAATTTTATTTTGGATACCAAAAAATAAAAAGAAGCTGGAAGGAAGAGAGTAGTGCATTGCACTGATCTCAGTAAAACTGCTTGTAAGCATCACTGTTTATGTTCAGCCCTAGGAGGATGAGGATGGATACAATGCTGCCAACAGGGAAAGGCCAAGTGCAGACCAAGGGTGCTCTGGGCTTTGCCTCGACTGCGAGGGCACAGCTTTAAATTATGCTCATGTAAGACAAGATCCACACACTTCACACCAGCATTTGTGCAGGTCCTGGAGGGAGGGCTTGCAGTGATGGTAACAGCTGCTGCAAGCGATGACCATAAAAACTAGGAGCTCTTCCTGGCAGACTGCTGGGGCGTCACAGGTGCTCAGGTACCTCGCTACCTTCCATAATCTGATTTTGTTGCCCTCACAGATAGCCTAAATCCTTGTGGGATTTTAGGCCACAAGTGCGTTTTGTACCTTGGACAAACATATACACCTCTTCAGTGGACACGGAGAGCAGCAACATTCCACAGGATGCACAGTGCAAGTACTTTGTACAAGTGCAAATCAGTTTTCAGGGGGCTGGAAAGTGAAACCCCAGGCTTACTAAGAACCAAACACAGGCTGTACCAAATGCTAACTGCATTTCTTCCAGGCTTAAACATTTTTGTTTAAGTAGTCGTGATTACCTACTTCACTGTTCCTTCAGCCTAACCTCTGTCCTTCTTCCACACTCACCCATCCCTTCCCACCACCTACAAAGAACACAGAGGCCTCCAAAAACTATTAAAGCAAACCATAAATAGATTCAATTCCACTGCTATTCTCATTTCTGTATGTTCCTGGTGTCTGTGCCCTTTTTACATCCCAATGTCCACAGGTGCCATCGTGGTGAAAAAACCCCAACTTTCTTCCTCCAGAACAGTAACAGACAGATATTGCTCAACACAGTTGTACACTAACACCGAGGTGGGGGGGTGAGACACCACTAACAAAAATAAAACCCCAAGCAAACCTTGATTGCAACTGGAAAATGCCACTGCACCTCAGAAAAAAAAGCTGGTGCATCCTACTTTGTGTCTTAGCGCGAACTCTTGATCATCCTTATTACCTGCAGTATTTCATAAGAGATGGGGGACAGGGGGAGTCTCAGGTTGGTTTCCTTTCTTTTTTCTTGCTTGCAAAGTTCTCAAAAGGGCTTAAAATGCTTATGCTTGGAGACACAAAGGGAGCAGTTACAATACACAACTAATTGGAAATGGTACTCAAAAGTTAGACTGGACAGGACTGAAGTCCACTCTACAAACTGAATCAAAAAGAGACAGGTGAAAAAAGTTTTTAAGTGCTAACATAACAAAAAACAATTTTAAAGATCCACTAAATACATGTGAGGAAATGAAAGGGGTCCCCTTCTTTTAAATATATTTACATATATTAAAGCTTTTTATTTTGCTTTTCTTGCCAACAAAATTTTCTAGCTACCCTGGGGGAGGTCCCCATTAAATGAAGAGGTTAAGGATTTTATAACATAGACAAACCGTTAGACCCGTGACCTGCAGACGTCTCCCTGCCCTCTCCTTCCCTCTGTCCCTCCCCCCCTTACCACAGGACTGATGCCTCGCCTCCTGCACACCATGTGGCATCAGCCATGGCATCGGCACAGGGCGAAGGTAACACAACGCTGCCTCAACCCCGCGCTTGGTTCCCACTTTGCAAAAGCACAAGAGACTACAATCAGGTCTTGCTTAGACACAAAGCAAAACAAAAAAAACCCAATTTTGCCATTTAGCTGCAGTTAAATGGTAAAACTGGACTAATGTGGACACAGCAATACCAGTTTAAGTGTTTATACCATTTACACTGCACTGGAAAGGAAAATAAATTATCCTGGTATAAATGCATCCACACTACAGCCTATGCCAGCACAGTATCAGTTAAAATAATAACACATCAGTCCCCTAACCAACAGAATTATACCAGCTGAACTTTTCTAGCATAGACCAGACCTAAGACATGAGGTAGTGAAAAATCAGGCTCAAGATCTTTTTTCATTCCATAGCAATAATATCTTCTAAAAATATTCAACCCTCAGATCTATGGATTTTAAAAAAGTTTTAAAATCCAAAATTTAAAGCTAGCATCCTGAGTCACACAGGATTTACAAATGGAGGCATAAATTTTAGAAACTTCCTCGAGGCCCTAACTCAGGAAAATAATTTTATGATAGAAAGCACAAATGCATGTGTTTGTCTCCCACTGAAAGAAGTGGAAAGAAAGCACATGGGTAAGTGCTTTCTGTAATCTGGGCCACAGTCAGAAATCACGGTCTTTGTAGAATTTATTTCCTCATTCATTTCAGTGCTGTTTGATCACAAGTCATTCATGTTTTAAGACAGTGGGAAAAACACAGACAATGGAAGCTAAATCAAGTTTGTTACAACTGTTCAATATTTACAGCATTCATAGCATAAAACAGAAGAATTTTTGGTAACTTAAGACAAATACCTCTTTTCTTTGTCATTAAATGTACCGCAGCAGTCCTGTTAAACAAACCCACTGTCTCGAATATTAAAGAAGTTGTTGTTTATGTTTACTGAGTCATTTAAATTAAAAATCTGTTCCTGTTCCAAACCCCACTCTCCTTCATCTTCGTCCTCCGGTTCTGCCTCAGACCCATTGCGACTGTTTTCATACAAAAAGATCTGCTCATCCACGTGAGCCGGGGCTAACCGGTTTCTCTTTGCACTCACAACATTAGCAGAAGAACCAAAAAGGCGTTCAGGGAAGACCCTTGTGGCCAGAATACACCAGTATTTTTGAAGAACCTTTGGTAAAACTGGAAACAGTGCTAGTCTGTCAGACCACCACTTCAATGGGTCTTCATTCAAACCAAGGACCTTTTGTGACTTGAAGTTGCTCAACTCCTCAACGATTTGAGCATGCCATTCCTCCTGGTCTTCCACGCCTCCTGTCTGGCAAAAGATCTCTGCGAGCATGTTGTTGATGACACTGGTAGGAGGAGGAGTAGAGGAGATGATGATTTTTTTCATAGGGGGCTCTTCTGAAACAGCAAAGAATTTCTCCTCAGTTCTAAAGCTGTTTTCTTTTACTTTTTCCAGTAGGCTTTTTGCTTCTTCCACCACTCTGTTTTCCACCTGCTGCCTCTCAAAGGCAGAAAGAAAAGGCAGTTTCTTGTAGCGGGGATCCAAGAAAGTTGCAACATTGAGAAACATGTCTATCTCAGGTGTGTGCTGGTAGGTGCTTGACAACTCTTTAGCAATCACCTCCTTTGCCATGCTGATTTCTTTCAAATCGTTCTCTTTGATGTTCAGAGTGGTATTCAGAAGCATGTGGAGAAGTGGCTTCACCATACTTATCGTCGGGTACTTTGAAGCAGACATCATCTCTGCAACCTGCTTGAAAGGCTGGAGCAGCTCCACCAGCCCTTCGATTGTATTCCACTCACTGGATTCCAGCATGAGGTGGTGGTTGTTGCTGTCCTCCACGAGAACAGCCGCAATGACAAACTGCTGCTCCTTGAGGCGCTGCAGCATAGCGAGCGTGCTTCCCCACCAGGACACACGGTCGCTTACCAGCATGCAGTGCAGAATATTCTGCTGCTTCTGCTTTTCGCTCAGCATGTACATTGCGACCGTAGACTGCTGAAAGTACTCCACCAGCTTTCGGCACCTGGCAAGAAGGTTGCAGAGTTTGGGGAGCTGAAAAGCTTGTTGTATTCCTGCGTTAAAAGTGTGGCCCAAACAAGGCATCTGTACGGGAATATCTAAGAGAGAGCAAGCTTTTACAATGTCTTTACTGTAATCTGTTGTAGCACCAAAGACTTTTGTATTGATCCCCCACTCAATGAATGTTTCATAAAGGACTCGTGTAATGGTCTCTGCAGTGTTATCCTCCGGTACTTCGAATGTTTTCAAACACCGTGAGTTCACAGCCAGGCAGTTGGCAGGACTGCTGCTGAGAAAGTGAACTGCCACGGTGACGTACGACCTGTTCTGGTTCTCGCTCCTCCACATGTCCGTGGAAATGCCACACCACAGAACCTCAGTGAGCTCTTTCAGCACAATTTCTCTAATAGCACTGTACTTCTCAGGAATTGCTTTTGTACAGAAGTACTTCCGGCTTGGAAGTTCATACCTGGGGTCTGCTGTTCTCAAGAGGGCCTTGAAGGTAGGTTCATCGACGATGGAGGCTGGATACATGCCCTCGCAAATTAAGCTGATGACTGCAGATGTCAGCTCCTGATGTTTTTTGTTTTCATAGTTCTGGTAGGTCTTCATGATGAGGCTATCTTGAACAACCTGCTGCGATGACTCTGGCTTGATTTTTGAAAATGCTGTGGCAAAGGCTTCCCTCATTTGCTCAGTGTTACTCTTCACAAACTCACAGAATTCATCGGGGTGATTTTTCTCAAGGTGGTAGGAAAGGTTGGACGTGTTTCCTGAGTAGGCAATCTGCGCCATGCAAATACGGCAGTAGATCTTCTTCCACTGTAATATGCATCCTTCTGCATTGGTATCAAACCCAAAGTACTTCCACACTTTACTCTTTGCTCTCGGGTGAGCCACTAACTTTAGGTCTGATGGGGAACCTTCTAAACTTTTATTCTCCATTGCTTCTTGGCCAACGTCCCACCTTTTGATCCTTCACTCATTAATGAGTACCTGATAAAGGCAGTAAGATAAAGATACGATGAGAAAGCACAAGTTTGACCACACTCAACTATGTGAAATCAGCGTTTCTGTGAATGTATCAAGAAACCTACTCACTAATTACATTTTTAAATTTAAAGATGAAATTTGCAGGAAGTGTGACCTACAAGAAACCCAGTGGATTGTAAAAAATTAAAAGGGGTTTTAATATATCCCATTCTGCTGTGAAACTGAGCTAGAAGACCTGAGCAAATATTTTCTTTCTGGAATTTCATAATTCTGGGTAGAGAAAGCATAACTACCACCACAGACTTGATAAATTACTGTCACAAAAATCAGTCATGTGCTATAGCATTTTTCTGCCTCTTAACTTAGAACTAGACCAGCATCCTCTTGCCTAAGAATTACTGAACTCTGCTGTTAACATTTATTTCAATTGAAACCTGATACTGAAGGAGCAAAGGTTTTCTTATTTGTCTATTTTGAAAGAAGTTTTGTAAGCTTGATCTAACTGTTCCAGCTTTTGCTTTAAAAAAACCAACATAATAAAAAATCTGTGATGCAAATTATGGCAATAATCTGCTCCTCTCAAATGTAAAGATGTTTTCTGTCTGAAATAAAAGGAAAAGGAGCTTGAACCTAAATGCATATCAACAATACATGTCTGACACCTTTCCTGTCCTTCTCTTTCTGAATCAAAGTCATCTCCTGAAGTACTAGTTCACAGTCATGGTTCCTGGAATAACAGTACCTTATAATTACAGGAAAAGCAGACAGGGAAGTACTAATAAATGTTATTATCCACATCAGCTGGAAAATAATTTTGCAGCATTTTCTTCAAAAGGCTACAGAAGTTGGGAGGCGATGACACTAGAGATGAGTGTGGTGATAAGGCAAGACTTGGCAATCTGTACCTTGATATCTGCACAGGAAAACGCTTCTTGTGCAGTCACACGCAAGTGCTACTTGAGGCCTACAGTGCCTCTGTGAACAGTGCTGGCAGCTGGCACCCTCCAGAGCTGACCTCACTACACCAAGAAGCCAAGTTGCAGCACAGCATGATTGCATCCTGACACTTCCCTATTTCTTCCACGCCACCGTGACAGCAACAAGCCCTTTTCCAGGGCCTTGGCCAGCACTGGGCAGGAGAAGGAAGAAATTAGTTAGACATGGATGCATCCTCCTTCACAAAAATCCAGAGAAAGAGCACAGGAGAGGAATATGAGTAGCATCAGACTGAAAACAACGGCACTGTTACTTCTCTGCTCCTTGGGAGCTGCACCTGTGCCTAAGCCCAGAAATCCTCAGGTGGTAAGACTGGCTGGTCAGGGCAGGAAGAAACAATCTGACCTTTTCATATTGCTGCAAGGGAATATTTAGAAAGAAAAAAAGTATGTGTGCAAGCTTCTCTGGGGTGTTTTCTGCTGTTGGTGAACACTCTCAAGAAAAGACAGTTTTCTCTCTGAACTACAGCTGGTATTTTGCAACATTTTCTGAAATTCATGAATGGAAAACCAGACAGGTAAACCAATACTAAACATACTTATCTAAACACAGCTGTTGGTTGAGAAGCAAAATGAGAGAAGCAGAGCAAGCATTTTACTGGATTTGTTCTGAAGATTTACTTCTGGGTGTAGACACTTTGCATTTTTTCCTGAGGGAGGGGCAATGTTCTGCCTACTAGCATGCCTTCTACTGTGATTCATTCAGAGCCTTTAAGTTGCCAGGATAAACTATTGATTCAACATGGTAATGCTGCCTAATTCCAAACGTGTGCATATCAACAGCACCAAGGTAAGCAATCCCACAAAAACGGATGATTTTGAAAGACCAAGTGGTGTAATGTGTAATGAAGTAACCCTGCCACGCCATCAGACAGTGCACTGACATATCCTATCGATACATATTATCAGAGCTTTTAGATTCCTCCCTTTCAATCAATGACATGGCGTCCGGAGGAAACACAGAGGCTCATGGCGTTTCATTAAATCTTACAGTTTCCTCTGCAGTTACCCAGCAATTCCTGAAAGTAAGGAGGAAGGGGCGGTTCCCAAAATTAAGGAGGAAGGCACTGTAATAAAAGAGTTGATGCATCTTTAATTTTTAAAATTAGTATGATACACCTTGGATCATAAAAAGTTCATCCCCAACTGACAAAGTAGAAGTTATTTCAGAGTATGGGAGTGTTACAGACTCACCCCACCCTTCATTCTTATGTATGTCACAGCTTTGCCTTCATTTTGTGATGTATCAGGCACTGGGCAATAGTGGCCTAGAGTAGCATTGCCACAGTTAAGGATATGCCAATATAAAACAGCCTTTAGTAACAGCTCAAATATAAACTGCTCATAATCCCTGCCTCTCACTGAGTGTTATACAGCGTAACTGGCATTACGAGCACAAACCAAAGGCCCACACCTCTCATTTTACTCCAGGAAGAAGTAAACTTTTCCACTTTCAGTGAAAAAGTTTTTTCCACTGTTCATAGTCTAGTCCTGGCAAAAACAACAGCAACCTTGAATTCCCAGCCACAGGAGAGCACCCCTGGAGAAGCTGCTGTTTCTTTCCCTTGCCTCCTCCCTGCAGCTAGCCAACACGACCAGCCAGTACTGGGACCGACGCTTCTAAAACCCTGCAGAGAGGATCCTCTGCTGGCTTTGCAGTGAACTCCACTGCCACAGGAGGAGCAAGAGTCCAGACTTTCTGGCCCTAGCACCTCATCCCGGCTGTTCTTGGGGCAGGCTGTGCTGTCTCCTCACACCTCTCAGACCTCCCGTCTCATTCTCCTAAGGCAAACCCACGACTTCCCTCTCCAGGGCAGGCCTTGGGCCAAAATATTAACGCTAGTGATGACTTATGTCATGGAGGGCAGCCCTTCCAGGCAGGGCTCTGTTTCCCCACTGGCAAAGAAAATTGGTTCGAAACCCGCACGACAGTCACTTGGATTGTGAAACCAAGCCCAGGGATGTGAGGAAACGTGGGGTGCGCAGACACCTGCAACCTCAGCTCTGCCTCCCTGTGCACGCACAGCAATGGCGCCCAGCGGGTGTCCTTGTCCCACAGCCTTTGCCTCAGTCAGCAGGGCAGCAACCACAGAGCAAGTGATTCCTCATTCTGAGACTAACTTAATAACTCTTTTAGGGGCGTGCGTGGGGAGAGGCTTTAACTGCTCAATGCAACTGCATTTTTGCTGCCATCAATCCTTCCTACCTGGTCATTTCTCTACCCACTTCGGGATGATTTACGGCCTGGAGCTCACAGCTTTGAGCAGGAAGTGCTCAGGCTCTCACTACGCTTTACTCATATAAAGTAAGAGCCCTCAAAACATGAATCAAAATTAAGAGATGCATGATCCTAAATCAACATTTCACAATTAACTGTAAAGAAACTTGGTGAAAATGAAGATACTGAGTAACTAAAAATTGAGGAAATAAAAAAGAAGTATGACATTTTAATCACTTTCAAGAACAACAGGAGTCACCTTTAAGGTCTCCTTAACTTAATCCACATAACCACTTTTTTCAGATACAGTTTTCTACACATTACAGGTTCCAAATTTAACTACAAAGACTTCAAAACTACTACATAACACTCAGGATTTAGGTTTCCCCTACCAAATTTCAATGAAATATGTACAGTAAAAGAAAAAGAGGCAGGAGGAAGATGCCAAATATATTCCTTGAGAAGCTTTTAATTATATGAACCATTTTTATTATCAGCAGGATGACTTTTGGTGATCACATTTCCACTGGTAATATCCTGGTGTCACAATTAATATTAGTTTATCTTTTATCAATCCACTGATTAGATTTGTGTTTTTAAAAGCTGTTTTAATCAAGAAGTTTAGTCATGCAGGGCTTTTTTTTCCTCCCTCCAATTAATTAAGATTAAGCACTGTAAAGAAGTCCACGCAGTAATTTCTAAGAAAACTATTAGCAGTTTAAACCACTGAACACTAAAACTGCTATATTAGCAATTATACTGTTTATGCAATTAGTACTTGGAGAAATATTTTTAAATTTAACTTAAGTTCCCCTTTATTTCTGCACTTTCCTCTATGTTGATTTCAGTTAGGGAGGCAATCTCTGACTGCACACTCTGTAGTCTCAGCTCTATAGTTTCCTTTCCTGAGCTTCAAGATCAGAACTTCAGGTCAACTTCCCTCCTCTGTGTTGAGGTGGGGGACATTCACTTGAGTAGAAAATGTTACTATTATGTCAGTTTGCAACTCAAAACAATTACCAAGTTTTTGCACTGAACCTAGATTTCAGAGCTCAAACTCTTTCCCCCAAAAAATGTCTTGAATTCCATGTATAAAAATCAGATGAACTCCAGTAGGATGTGAAAGAACACATGGGTCACTTTTAAAAGCAGATGTGCCAAGAGCATGCAACTCTTAAGTTAGGGTAAGGAAAAATAAAAGTGAAACTAGTTTCATTTACTTGGATTAAAATCCTGAGCATTTCTTCAAAAGGATAAGAAAACAAGCTCTTCTTGGAAAATTTGGAGGCAGAAGGGCTGCATTGAAACCAGAACCTTTCACTCATCCACAGAGCTAAAGGATAAGCCAGCAGACATCTCTCTTAAATCTTCCAAGCGAGATCTGCAGCGCTGCTGCAGAAGAGTGAGAATTCTGACATAGGAACTGGGGCCAAGGAAGCCAGGATCAGAGGAACGGCTGTCTCTGCCTCCCTGTCCTGTCCTTCCCAGCTCCCCTTTGCCTCTCCAAGCTCACCCCAGGAAGGCAGCCTGACAATAAACTGCCTGTACTTGTGAGAGTTACGGACAACCCCTCGAAAAGATACAGAAAATTTTAAACATACACACCTTTCTAGATTACTGTCTGAAAAATGTACTCGGAGTTTTCTTACAGGAACTATAGTTTACTGATCCACGCTTGTTCTAACAACCCTTTTGCTTTTTGTTGCACTGATATCACTATTTTGAAGTTATTATCGAAACGAGGTTCATCTGGTAAAACGGTTCCAGTTGTTAAGGTGAATCACTTCTTTGGCGGGACACAGTGAGTGAAAGCAAGGCAACAGGCAACTGCTAAGAGGGAACTGCGTACAAACAACTAGCTGAGGA
Organism: Phainopepla nitens; assembly: GCA_013400175.1. Classification (NCBI taxonomy): domain Eukaryota; kingdom Metazoa; phylum Chordata; class Aves; order Passeriformes; family Bombycillidae; genus Phainopepla; species Phainopepla nitens. The sequence goes on along the minus strand of VXBQ01015058.1, from coordinate 201,606 downwards.
GGAAACCACTTGTCCTTGGAGCAAAAAAATCCCAGGTTAGGGCTCAAAGAAAACTTTTCACATCTGTCAAATCTGTCTTGGTCCCGCTTAAGCAAGTGACATTTCCTAGGTTAGATCTTCATCGCCTTCCTCTGGCATTTCCAAATTCAACGCTTTTTTTTTCAATAGCAGCAAAGAACAGAGCGCAACAAAACACTGGGTCACATTTTCATCGTGATGTTTCTCTGTGGTTCGAAAAAAGATTTGGAAAGTGTTACACACTCTAGGCAAAATACCCAAATTTCCTCTGCCAAGAAACGCTAATGCTAGAAAAATGCTCAGATGACTGCAAACCATATGCTTATCTGCCCTTTTTGTCACCAGGTTCCTCTCGTTTGTTTGAGGGTTTCATTGCTGCCTTTTGAGAATGAGAAAGGGAATCCCAGCAGAAGTATCAGGAATGAATAAAAAGCACACAAAACATTACCCAAGGATGCAACATGAGCTCCTACTGTGTGGTGTACTTGCTCCATCTCCTTCCCAGTTCTTCAGATGTTCTCTATACCAACATCCTCATCTGCCTGAATTCCTTACTGAAACACTAGGCCCTCTCAATATTACATTTTATTACTGCTCCTCTGGTTAAAACTATCAACAGGGCCACAAAGGCCCACTTGCTGACAAGAAGAGAAAGTTAAAGGCATGGACTTCAATGTAGCTCTGTGGTCAGCTCTGATGATAACCTACACATCTGCCTGAATTCCTAGTTTGCTCTAAGTTTATAAACTCAGAAACACAATAGTCTTCAACAGTAAAGTGAGCAGATCATTGTTTTTCTGCCAAACTCAAAGTTTTGCCTAAGTCAGCATTTAGCACGCCGTTGATCCAAATCAAAAAAGAGCAAAAACCTAACTTCAAACCATCCACTAACCTTAAGTCTCTTAGAAAAAAACCTACAAGTGTCACTCACTTGCCAGCTTCAAGGCTATCGGTGAGTGCCAGCCGGTGTCCAACACTAAGCTTTTGGAGCACAGGTACGTTCCCCTCGCGGAGCAGCCGGGACAGGGAGGCCGAAAGCGGCGGTCCCGGCCGCCCCGGTGGGCTGGGGGCACAGCGGGCGGCGGCAGAGGGAGGCTGTCCGCCGCTACCCGCCTTCCAAGCACCTACCTGGCTGAGGGAGGGAGCGCCCGCGCGGCTGTGAGCCGAGGTCTCAGGAGACACTGTCAGAGAGCCAAAGAGAAGAAGAAGAGAAGCGGGGACCCCCGACCCACGGAGCCCCCACGCCGCCTCCCGAGGCCAGAAGTCAGGCCGGCGCGCAGCCAGGCGCCCGTCCCGGGCCCGGCCCTCCGCCCCGCCCCGCCCCGCGTCCGGGGCGGCCGCGGCCCG